>JANAVB010016400.1:3425324-3501500 GCA_029216955.1 Iris pallida | reverse complement strand
CAATGTTTTGTGTTGTTTTGAGTTATAGACGTATTGGACCTCACCCTACACTAGTGTAAAGACCCTAGAAAGTTAGTTTGGGTATTATGTCACCCCACATTGGTCTCTTATGCTAAAGTCATCATTTGGCTAGGTGTCCAGTCAGAAAGTCGTATCACACAACTAGCGTCTTAGTGTTTAGCTTAGTATAAAAAAACTAAGTTTATGTGTTATTTTTTCAGTGACGAATCACCAGGCATCTATAGCATTTCTATCACTGCTTTGCTTTGCTAAAGGCAAGTACTTCTACGAACTTTACATACTGCTATAACAATAAACTGTGATTTTCTAACCATGTTAAATGCTGATCCTTGGGGTAGCAAGTTAAATATTCACATGTTGTATTACTTTTTAGTCTCTACCATGCTTAGGGCAGTTTTCATATCTTTCACATGTTTAAACAACGGTAAAAGGGAAACTGTTAGTAGTGTACGTAATCATGCCCCCTTCTCCGTATGTATTTACCGAGCACTGTTACATTCTATATGTAACTTTGTCGTATGTCTGATCCCGTATTTGTGTCTGGACATACACCGATGCCGTTAAGGGTACGTATGTACACTTCAGAAAATTGATATGTACCACTGTACATCCTAATTACCTATTGACTGATCACTCACCTACTACAGTTTTAAACTTTAAAACAAATAATTATTGCCATGATGAAATGTATCTAAAACTAGATAAATCAGATATGTCATTTTATTTCTTTCCATCACATGATCAGTATTATATGTTTGTTAGAATCAGTACTTGCTTCCGTCATGATAGGATAACATTGTAGGTATACTTACTGAGGAGTTGCTTTGTGATTCATATTATGGAGTTACTGCCGAGGACCAGGCTTTGTCCTACGAGGATGTACCCGCGGGAAAACTCGTCTAGTTGTCCATTTACTTTGGACTTTTAGGAGTAGTCATGTATTAGACTATATATTTTGTGACTGGACCTATATCCAGCTTTACATTATGGACTTGTACTTGGATCTTATTGATATACGAGACAACTTTTGTGTTTGTGACATTTACGACTCTTTATTACTTATAGAATTGACAGCAAATTTTAGTCTTACCTTGATATCTTTGGAACAACTTACTATGCTTTATCTCAAGCGTAGGCTGGACATGACTCGGCCCGGCCCAACAATTTGGGTAGCGCATCGTGACACACACAAACCCTAACATGGGTACTCACCCACACATGTAGTAAATGAAAACTAATTTGAGTAAAAGTTGTATACTAAACATGTCATGACACACACACTAGTATATTCTTCATGTTGTTATTATAAACTTGATAGGTTAAGTAGTATATAATTATATATGAAACGTAACTAAAGCACCATACTATTCATAATTTATTTTGATGTGCCAAATCCATGTATATATTATGGTTGATCTTCAATTTATGAAGACACTAATTATTTTAACTAAAACCTAGCGCACAAACCCTAACATGGGCACTCACCCACACTAGTAGTAAATGGATAGAATGGTTAACTAGGGGCTATACAAGTTGTATAGGTTAACCATATATATACCCATGGATGAAATTCTATGTTATCAAGGAGAAACATTAGGGTTGTGCATGGTTATGATACTATCACCCTCCTATATATATCATTTACATATTTGCATAACATGTACGTACCCATTCCATAACACGTGCCAAGTTTATCATGGAACCCTAATGAGAAGTTATATAGATACAACAACCCTAGTTAGAAATTATAGTAGAAACCAAGTAGCTTGTAATGATAATAACACACTGGTTGCATTGATTCTCATATTTGAACTTAGTTGCATTTCATCCACTTTGTGCACTTGTCCTACGAATAACACCTTAACCCTAACAAGCTATAACTAGATCAACCCCTTAACATATCTCTAATAAATCCATTCAATTTTTTAAGTTCATTCCTTATTGTTTGCCATTTAATATCAAGAACAAAAAATTACAGAGGAATTGAACTTGATTGCAAACTCGCTTGTACAAGAGAAAGCCTAGAAAGAAATCCTAGGAAACAATCTAAGTACAATTATTTAGTTTTAATTTTGAGGGGTGACGATAGAGGCTCGAAAAAGTGTAGCAACTCTGTCTTACTCCTTGGACTATCTGACACGGTCCTTGCTCTTGAAGAAATTGCCCTTCATAGGTTACCAGCCTTTTGCATTAGTGTGGTACCATGCTATTTATAGTGATAGATATCTTGAGCCGCATTGTTGGTCGCATGGCTACGTGGCTACAGCAGCACACAAAGACCCGCTCCTTGGCCGCCAGCTGGTGACTTGTTGAGATTTTATTACAGCAAATCTGGGTGGTTAAGACTTGGTCAGCCTGTCAAGTGTCCTATCGCAGGATAGGATCAATCAGCTTGAGTCATTTTTAGCCGCATAAGTCTTTCAGTGTTCAGCCATGCTGGACCGCATAAGACTCATGCGGCTTAAGTCATAGTCTTCCTTAGTTCGCATGTAGCTTGGAGACTTTTTAGCCGCATAGGTTCAATATTCTAGGCTGTATAAAGCTCATGCGACTCAGATTGCAGTCACCCTTGGCCGCATGAAGCATATAGATTGAGTCGCATAAGGCTCATGCGGTTCGGGTCGTAGTCACTTTTGGCCGCATGGCCATGTCCAGTCTGGTAACCTAATATTTTGTCTGATCACGTCTTATCTTCTTTTTGTCAGAGTGTCAGAGTTGTCAGAGCTGTCAATTTTGCCAATTTTGACAGAGTTTGTCAGCTTTATTAGAAGGGTTAATTAGCTTGGCCGCATAAATAACTATTCTTTCTGTGGCTCAAAAACTAGTCTGGTGAAGATGGGGCACAGGGGGCATGTTGAGTCTGTCATGCGGCTCTTCTTTATGCTGGTCAATCTATTCTAGATTACTCATGCGTTCAGTTGTGATCCGCATGAACCCCATATTTTTTATGCTTCTACAAGACCCCCTTCTAAGTTTTTAAATTACAAATTTGGAATACTTTGAATAAGAAGCATGAACATATGTCAAGCCGCAGAAAAATCATCAAGTCAGGAGAGACATCGTGTCACAAGAAAATCTTCGAGTCAGGAGAGACGTCGTGCCGCAGGGACATTTTGAGCCATATGGACATTTTTGGGCCGCAGGTAGATCTTGTGCCGCAGGGAGATCTTGTTTGCCCGCTGTCACTGCTGTATTTAATGCCTTGATTTGGTTTTTGATTTAGGCTTTTTTTTGAGATAAAGCTGACGGTTACTAAGGATAAAATGCCCAAACGTCATCATTATCTTTAATGGGCTCGAGAATCGAAACGGCACACTTTCGAAAAACCTTATAAATATGGGTCATTCGGAGGAAGAGATTTTTCTCCTTCACCTTCTTCTCCTTCGTCTTCATTGTCCCTGTCGTGCTTTCTGTTTAGCCTTGGCTCCAAAAGCTTCCAAGTCGACTGACGCTACGGCCAAAGGAAAGGGACCCGCCTCTCCATCGAGAGCTGCGGATTCTTCTTCCATTCATCCTGACGTGCACCACCTATCAAGGGTAAGGACGACAAAAAGATGACGACTTTAATTTTTTTGATAGCCATCTCGCATATTTTTTGTGCCGACCTGTCAGGCATGATCGATAGATGCCCTATCTCATTGGACTGTATGTGTTCTATATGATAGGATCGCATGGACAGAGCCGCATAAGCGTTATTGACCCACATGGGTGCCTCATAATGGGGCCGCATGAGCGCTATATAACTGACCCTGTCCAAGCCGTATAAGTAAACCGCATAGATGCTTCCTTGATCGATCCGCATGAATACTGTATAACTGAACTGCATAAGTGACTCAAAACTGATTCGTATAAGTGCCTCCTAACTGGGCAGCATAAGTGCCTCCTGACAGAGCTGCATAAGCACTATATAACTTGGACCACATAAATGCCTCATGATTGGCCGCATGAGCACTATATAACAGAACTGTGTAAGTGCCTCGTGATTGAGCTGCATGAATGCTGCCTAACGGGACTGTACGATTGAGCCGCATGCATCTCATGTTCTTGGACTGCATGCGCATCCCTCATAATTAGGCTGTACAGGTCCTCTTTGGTTAGGCCACATAGCTGAAGAATGAATTTTGTTTTCTTCTAACTATATTCTGCTTTGTCTTATGCAATGACCTTGCCCACAGCTCCTTGGAGGGAACTCTTGATAGGATATGCCCAATCTGTATTGGGTGTGAGATTTGACCAGATAGTCTAAGATGTGTCAACTCAGATCACCCGAAGTCAACCTGAGGACATATTGAGGGAGATCTGAAACTAATCCTTCTTTTTTTTACTTAGCATGATGAACTCTGGGCAACTGAATGGCATTCGTCTGAAGCCTATGTTTCTATTCGGGGATGCCCTGATTATTTCAGACCCGAGCATCATAGAGACATCTTAGAGCTGAAACTTCTATTTCCAGGGGAAGCGATTCACATACCCCAAATGGAGCACCACTTTCCCCTATCAGGTTTCAATATGGTGCCTTTTGAGAGGAAGATGCCGGGTTCTCTAACTCTAGATCAGCGGGGGATCTTCTTTGGCCATATCTGTTTTAATAACCCTACATGGTCAGTGGTTGCAGCAAAGGAAACAATGAGCTACTCCGTCATTGGGCTGGCTCCTGGCAGTCTCATCAACGAACTGAAGCCCAACATGCTATTCTCCGAGACTGATACCTTTTTGAATCGGATTGCTCACAAAGGGTCATACCTTGCAGGGAGATTATTGTTACTGAACTGGCGGCATCGTTCTCCTCCATAGGTCAATCTGCCTTCTTGGATTTTGGCAGAGTATGAGGACACTCTACGATATATCGGCCTCTATTACGCCATTAGGGCTCCTGTTATGGCTTGTTTATGAACCCGAAGCTGTTTATGCCATTTCTCGAGATGTACAATTGTCGAATTGGGACCTTCTTCACTTCCGAAAGAGAGATGGGGATTGCTCTTCACGAGATGCATGATGTGTCCAAATTATCCTGGGGAGATGAACCTTATGAGGAGTGTACCCTGACAAACTAAGAGTTTGAGGAATTAGAGCGACGGTTCCCCAGATTCCTTGCCGTATATCAGGAAGTGCTATGTCACCATAGCACTTGTCAACAAATATCCAAAAAAAGGACGATAGTTCAGAAGGGAACCTTCCTCATACCAAGGCTTAGATTGGTCATCTTTTTAACCTTAGCTCCTCCGGTCAGGTTGCTGTTAGGATTCCCCAATCTCTGGAATAAGTGGGTGTTCAGGTACAAAGCACCAAGAGGGCCCGTGCTGCTGGTGACAGGTTCGGGAGTCCGAGCGACACTTTTAACTATTTTTATCATGATATCCAGCCTCTGTCTACTAAGTCCATCCTGGCCGGATACCTGATGATATGGCTGAGGGTTTGTGTCGTCTCGACGGGCTTTGGTTCGATTGAGAGGATCAGCCACAACCTAATCCTTTCGGCGATAAAGCTTTTCTTTGGAGACAGGTTGGCTCTGCTTCCAGCTATGGTATACAGCATCCATCGGGATCTTTGTATTTTTACGTCAAAAGTCATCGCCCGTGAACTTATGAAACCCTTCAACAGAATCGAGCTGTCATATCATTATTTAATGGGGGTGGTTGCTGATGCATTGCCCCTCTCTGATGCGACCTGGCCTGGAGGGTAATGCTATAAGTGACGATACCTTCATCTATCACTATCGCGACATACCCTGGAACTGTACCATTTTTCTCGACTGCCGAGCCGCACTTGTGCGGGTGGATAGATACTCCTTTTTTGTCATGGTCCCGTCTTTTACTAAGGAAGAGATGGGACGCGTTCACCTTGATAGTGCTGTTGCGCCCCATGCCCTGTCTGAAAAGCTGTTTCGCCGGTTGCAGAGCATCCATCTCTCATATCTAGTGTACCGTAACCGCAATGTTGTATACCTAGAGCCATACTTACCCAGCCGTTATTCTTAGCAATTTGGGTATAGCCAATTATATTTGGATAACCCTAATCCTTGTCTGGGTTTTGAGGGGAGTGTCTTGGATGGTATTCGGGCCTGGCACTACTATTCGGCGATCCATACCCAGGCCAACTTCATCCTTCCTGACGTCGGGACTTTGGAGCATATCGTAATATGGAGGCCCTTCGTCATGTGTCCGTGAATGTGCCTCCCAACGAGTTTGATCCCCATACTAGTTTTATTGTCGGTGCAAAATTGGAGGAGCGACCGAGAGAATCCCGCAAGAGGACAGCGAAGGGGAAGAGGGAAGTTTCTGACTCTGACTCCGACAGCACGGAGGAGGAGGAAGATAACTCCGAAGATCTCCAGCCTTTTGTAAGCCCTTTGGCGATGCGCGTGCCTTCCCCTCTATCGAATCCTTTGCGTAAAAGAAGCAGGCTTGAACCTTCGTTCATCAAGAGACCTCGTTCCCAGAAGCGAGTTGCGGCTAGGTTCCGTGGGTCTACCATCGAGTAATTGGGTAGTGATACTAAAGTCAATATGAGGGTATATTATTTCACGACAAACCCCAATGTTGTCCTTGGAATAGTATCTGAAAGCTCTCCTTTGCAGGCATCGGAGGAAGCAAACCTTCAATCATCAGATGCTGCCCGTACGTTTCTTTCTCTGGGATCTGACCATGGAGCTGCGGGGTCCTCACAAATTGGTGTTGATACAATTATGTCTCTGTCCGGAGCAACAGGGGCTGAGGAGGCAGGCGTGGATGGTTCGGGTGCTGCTGCTAACCTCATAGGAGATGTGGAGGCGACGGGAGGAGCTGAGACTACTCTGATTGATCTCCAATCTTTGCCCCTGCCTCTGGTAAGCTATATGTAGAAGCATGGAAAAGAATAAAGAAAGGCCCATGCAGCTCCGACAGAAAGATCCTCATGCGGCTCAGGATCCTCATACGACCCAGAAGTCTATACGGCTCAGGAGTCCATGTGGCTCAAGGGTCCATACGGCTCGGATAGTTCAATGTGGCCTAGAAAGAAGCCACATGGCCTTCAACAGTTCTCCTCTATACTCGGCTGTATTTAATGCCTTGACGGCTGCTCTGACAAATGACAGCTACGACAGCTCTGACATAAAGATGCAATAATGACTGATATGATGGCGTGTCCCTAGGAAAGAGGATAAAATTTCCTTACAACTGGCAAAATCCAACAAATCTCGAGGCTACTCCATGGGCTGTTGCAGTTATGCGGCCGCCCACTTCATGCGGCTGCCCATCCACATGCGACTGCCTATCCCCATGCGGCTGCCCATCCACATGTGGCTGCCTATCCCCATGCGGCTGCCCATCCACATGCGGCTGCATATCCCCATGCGGCTATCCATCCCCATACGGTTGTCCATCCTCATGCGGCTGTATGCTTCATACGGCTGAGAGGACCACCCATATGCGGCTCTGCCAGGATGGTCCAGTTGAGACACGTGGCGCTCTTCGCGACAATTGAGACACGTGGCAGTCTTATCTTCCCTGATCAGATTTATTGTGATCGTCATAATTGTCCAGATCAAATCAAATCAAGCAAATTGGACACGTGGCAGGCTATCACAAATCACAAATATTCATGACAATCAATATTTATTGCCCACAGAGATTTGATGCAATCCACATTAATTACCTAGATTTGCTACAATCAGAATTAATAGCCCATATTAATTGATCCTTAACCACCGACTTCTCAAGGAGGCAATCATTTGTAAACCCTAATGATGACACCCTCACTTCTATAAATAGCAAGGTGTCATTCCCTTGCAAACCCCTGGAGAGCGGAAGAATTCAGGAGACAAGAGCGGAGAGAAAAAGAGAGAGAGCACCACAGAGACATCCAGAGATCTAGGGAGTCTCCCCACACGTCCAAGAGCATTTCTTCACCAGAGCCAAGGCTGCGTCCGATCGTCCAAGGAGTAAGGCAGAGCTGTCGTCGCTTTCCTGAGCCTCTACCGTCACCCCCCAGAAAAAACTAAACAACTGTACTTAGATTGTTGTACCTAGGTTTTCGTCCCTAGGCTTTCTTTGTACAAGCGAGTTTGTATTGTAAAGTAAAAGTCTAGTCCTCCGATATAATTGCTTGTTCTTTTATAATCAATGGCAAACACGATGGCGACTCTGTTGGGGACAAACTTCTCCACGTCTGAGGAGTTGGTGATGCAATCGGTTGCAGCCAAACTTGGCTCCACACAACAGAAAATGGTCGTCCGCTTCGACCAACAGGCGTTTGAAGAAATGCACTCCGACGGAAGCGCTGGACCGGTCTAGAAGCGAACCCGCACAAAGAAAGCTCGTCGGGAGTGGAGGCCAAAATCATTTGCTCCTCCCCAAGCTCTGGACGGAGTACTCTCTGCTGCCAAAGACGGCGAAGGCAATTCTCATGCGGCTCCACTTCAAGCCATAGAGGACTCTGCTGTCCCCAAGTCCGCAGAAGAAAGCATTACGATGCTGGACTTGCAGGGACAAAGAGTGATTCTATGTGCTCCAGGAAGAAGCCGAACAAATGCACTAGCCGCAAGCTGAACACTCATGCGGCCAAGATTGCCAGTCGCATGTATGATGTCCATGCGGCCGAAACTGCCAGCCGAATGCAGAATACCCATGCGGCTAAGATTTCCAGCCGCATGGAGAAGACTTATGCGACCGAGACTTCCAGCCGCATGAAGAAAGCCCATGCGGCTACGATTTCCAGCCGCATGAAGACTGTTGATTCCAGTCGCATGTTGTCTGCTCCATGCGGCTCAGGATCAGTCTTCGATCGCCTCTCCTATGGTCCTGATCTCTCACGCTCCCGAGAAAATATGCCTGACTCTCTGCAGCACCACTTAGACTCTTCCTACTATGTGCCCTCACGAACTAGAGTGAAGAAGTCTAGGGCAGCGCGAGCTTGGCGAGCTCAGTCCGCTGTCCCAACCTCTGACCATCCGAACGCTCCATATACTGTTATGCGGGCCTCTGATGGGAAGTTGTACAGAACCGCTCGAGTCCAGCCCTCGACGACAAACGGACAGAGTGGTTCCCAAAAGTCTCCCAAAACCCAGGGAGCAAACATGGTCATTCCAGATCCATCTGACTTGCGTGAGGTTATCCTCCACAAGCGCAAGGAAAGAGAAAAGGCCTCGGCGTGCAAAGAGTCCTCCCACGGACGTCACAGCACCAAAGTCACTATCAACTGCTGTTGCAACAACACGACGATACGAGAAGACAGACAGTCTGTCTTCCAAAGATTAGAACAGTCGAGCTCAGAGGATGAGGCACCTTCCGTTGTCTCCTGCAACTCTACTCAGAAAATCCCCGCCGATGGGAGAAGGAAGAAGATAAACGTTTCCAGCCCAAAGATTTCAACCACTATGACTAAAAAATTGTCGTCTAAACGGTTGTCCACCACTGGAGTTTTCCAAGGTACCCGTTCAAAGACGAAATCTGCTACAGTGGGAGATTCATGATCCACACCACTGGGGGTCGCTGGAACTGGGGGTAGCACTCCTCCGAACATCCACGATAATTCGATGTTCCAAGGAGACGAGCCGGGGGAAACAACCCTCCCATCAAATATAGCAGGTGCCGACGTCTCCGAGGACGTCCATGACTCTCAAGATGAAGCAAGCTCTGATGCTGGGGGTACTATCCCTTCTGAATCTGAACCAGAGGAGAACATTCCCACATACCCCGATGAGTTCTCAGTACAGGGGTATGATTCGGAGGGCACGTCATCCACCATCCCTTCCACTTCTACTCATGTAAGGACGACATTCATGACAAACGACGAACAAGATGGTCCTAGTGATCGCCAACGCATCGACACTCTGGAGGCCATACTGCGCACTCTGGTCAAATCGGTGGACGAGATCAAAGCAGCCCTCCCAACTCTGCAAGGAAGGACGTCTGGCCAAACAACACGGTCAATGCGGACTCGAACTCAACGGCACCAAACCTGGGCAATAATCCTCCTGAAATGTTGGCTCCTACCGCTGCAGACGAGGCCAGGGAGGCAAGAAGAGAGGTCCAGGTGCTCCGGGCCATGTTTCATACCCGAGAAAACTGCCAAGACCTCAGGATACGACAACCGTATCCCGCTGTGTGGAGAGATGTTCCCTTCCCACCAAAATATAAACCATTCCACATCAATCCGTATGACAGGAAGACATCTGCAAGCAGGTACATCACCTACTTCGAAGTCACAAATACCATCTGCCTCATGATGATGTCATCCTTACACAATTATTCATCGGGGCATTGGAAGGGGTCGCCTTCGACTGGTACCGCAACCTCCCAGACAACTGCATCCACTCCTGCACCAGCTTCAAGCGCATGTTCTTGGAGAGATTCTACGAGGTAGGACAGGACGTCATAATGTCCACCCTCATGGACGTCGTTCAAGGGAAGAAAGAGCTAACAAGAAATTATATCGAGCGGTTTCGCCAAACCGTAATAAAGCTGCCTTATGGCAATCCTGATTCCTCCTTGATTGAAATTTGCCAAAAGAGACTGCTTCCAACAATCAGCCTCTGGATGGGTGAAAGTTAATTCAAGGACTGGAAGACGTTCATCATCAGTGCCACTAGCGCCAAAGACAGGTTGAAGAAGGCTCACCAACTGGGATTGCACATCTCGAAGGGAGAGGACAAGGGCAAGCGCCCTAATACCAACAACAACAATGGTGGTAACTCCTCCAACAATCGGGACAACAAGGGCAAGCAGGCTATGGTGGCCGACACAGCCCCGAAACCTGAGTCAAAACCAGTAGACAAACAATGGCTGCAAATAACCTACTCCTTCGAAGACGGCCATGTCAAGCCCATCTTGGACATGGTCATACAAGGAGAAAGAATTCAGCTCCCTCCACCAAGATGGAAACTCGGCCAGCAGAAATGGAGAGCCTAAAGTACTGCCATTACCTCCGCTACGTCCACCATGCTACACACGACTGCTACCAATTGAAGCGATACATCCAACATCTCATCGATTCGAAGGCTCTGGCCATTGACTTCGAGGAGGTAACCATGGCAGCCAATATGGTGTCAGTATAATTTGGCAGCTTTCCTCCAACAGAGACTCAAGACGGCGTGGTACCCGTCCCTCTGGCGACAATAGAGATTGCTAATCTTCCACCTCCTCAAGATCAGGCTACTGGTCTAGTACCCTTTACCACGTCATGAGGGGAGGTCATATGGGTCCATCCATACTTGGTACCTGAGGTGACTCAGCCCCCACCACTCCCCGTTGGTAAGAAAAAGAGTAGAAAGGTCAGATCCTATCGCACAATCTCGGTAGATGTCGAGGAAGCCGCAGCTGTCGTTACTCGGTCTGGTGCACAATCCTAACCTACACTAGATAAATCGACTGAAGAACATCAGCCGGCTACTGCTGACGCTCTGGGACCTTCTCAACTTCCGACGACCGACAAGCCTAGGCCGAATGAAACTCGCTTTGACAAATCCCTCCGAAAAGAGGCACCTCATGGGCTGGAAAGGCCCTACAACTTTGACATCTTGGCCCAATTGGCCAACACACCGGCCAAATTGTCATTATACGAGCTCCTGAGACTCTCCAAGGATGTTCGTACGGCCTTGAGAGATGCACTCCAGAATGCCGACGCATATCTAGCTCAGGTCAACCTCACAGGAGAGAGCCCGCCTGCAGATCTCCAAGATAGCGCTTGCACAGGAGCGACGCCCAACATTGTCTTCACTCCACAGGACATTCTCATCAAAACCAACCTGCACGATCGTCCGTTACATTACACTGGATACATCGGCGACGTAAAGGTGGATCGGATGCACATTGATCCTGGTTCTTCCATAAGCATTATCCCGAAGGGTCTATTACACCATCTTCGTATTCCTATGCATCGCCTGATGCCAACAAGCACCGCCATCAGCGGTTTCAATTCGGGCAGGAGCTACCCGATTGGGAAGATTCGCTTGAAGTGCTAAATTGGCGATCTTCAGTCAGAAGTGACCTGTTACATCATAGATGCGGACACTTCCTATAATATCCTCCTGGGGCACCCTTGGATACACGATTACATGATCGTGCCTTCTACATTATACTAGTGCTTCAAGTATGTCGACAAATACGGCTTCGTAAGGACAGAATTTGTTGACATCGATCCTTTCAAAGGGGTCAAATCCTACTACTCAGACTCCTGCTTATACGAAAAGTCGAAGAGGCACCTTGGTGAAGGAGATATGCAAGCCCGAACTAAGACAGCCACAGGATCAGAAGAACCTCTGACGATCCACCTCCAAGCTCGTAAACGTGGCAAGTTCGCACCCCTTACGGCTGCTCTGCGTAAGAACGCAATCAGCCTCTCGGCACAAGAAGGGCAAATGATAATCCGGCTGCCAAGGTCCGGCCAAGCGCCAAGACCCACAACGGAGCCACTGACAATCAAACTGCCTAGAGTCAGCCAGCCACAAACGGAGAAGCTCAATCCCTCCGACAAGCCAATAACGATACGTCTTCCCAAAAAGAATCGTCAGCCCGATGCAAATTCTGGGGCTTCTAGCGAGCCAACCACTCCCCGCCCAGTATCGAGTACCAAATTGGGGGTTGCTAGTTTGCCAACGACTCCACATTCTGCTCCACCAGCAGAACCCCTGATGATCAAGTTGCCTAAGTCATCCTCTCAATCTTCATTTATACAGAGGGTGGCCGAAGAAGAGCCAGAACTGGGCAAGTATGTGGCTGCTCACACTGATGTTCCATCTGCAGATGATGTAATCCCGCTAGAAAAGATACCTTACTTCATCAATAAAGGGTTATCTTTGAACTACATCGAGCTTAATAAGCTTTGTACAATGTATGCTATGGAATACGGTATAGGCGCTCACCTACACACACAGGTGATAAATGTTTACACCGTAAATCAACTCACTCCCGTGGAAGAGGCTTACTGGATAATCGAAGGAGGGGACCATCCAATCATCTTCGGTCGGAAGAATGACCCACAGCCCTTCACCATAGAAGAAGTCGATCTCGAATCGGACGCCAGGAGACTGCCTCTCTATCTATATAGCCCCCAATCCAAATACTTCATGCAGAAATAGGGGTATGATCTGGATACTATGCCAGGTTTAAACTACGGCACTGGTCTACGATTACCTTTAAAGTCGTCAGTCCCAGCTGGCAAACCACAGGACTACTACAACAAACCCAATGCGGACAGGGATATGTTACGCCTACAACGACCCCAGAAAGCTCAGATGGGGAATGCGACTGGTATTCACATTCAACCGGATCACCAACTTCTGATTCGGATATCAGTATTGGAGATATTTTTAGGCAAGTCCTGTCTGTCAATATGGCATTCGCCGATGCTTACGAAGAAGGCGAAGACTTTCCTGAACTCCTCGAGTTAGAGCCATGGGCCCAACAGCTGGATGCGCAATGGGAGAAACGATTCGAACAAAGAGAGCCTCCTACTAAAGATGAGGTCATGCAAGTAGATCTCGGCAGCGACTCTTCTCCAAAACAAATCTTCGTTAGTAAAAGCCTGACAGACGAAGAGCGAGAATCGCTACTGGAACTCGTCAAAGAATACATTGATGTGTTCGCCTGGAACTATGAAGACATGCCAGGACTAAACCCCGATGTTGTTCTTCACAAGCTCAACATTCGGCCAGATGCAAAGCCAGTCAAACAACAGCAATGACACTTCCGCCCAGGCATCATGGATGCGATCGAAGCCGAAGTCAACAAACTGATAGCCAGTAGCTTCATTCGTGAGGAACAACATCCGGACTGGGTCGCCAACATAGTCCGCTCACATCCGGACTGGGTCCTCAAGAAGAATGGGAAGATTCGAATCTGTATCGACTTTTGCAATCTGAACGAGGCATGTCCCAAAGATGAGTTCCCCTCCCTATCACAGACATTATGATCGACAACACCTGCGACTTCGAACGTATGTCATTCATGGATGGTTTCTCAGGGTACAACCAAATCAAGATGTCTTCCGACGATGAAAAGCATAGATCATTCCGAACACCAATAGGCATGTTTTGCTACACGGTCATGCCTTTCGGTCTTAAAAATGCTGGTGCCACCTACCAGAGAGCCATAAGTATCATCTTCAGGGACCACCTGCGCAAGATCGTGGAGTTCTATGTTGATGACATCGTCGTCAAAAGCCGCTCTAAGGAAGATCATCTGCATGATCTAAGGACAGTGTTCGACCTGATGCGAGCGCACAATTTGAAAATAAACTCCACGAAATCCTTCTTGGGTGTATCCAGCGGGAAGTTCTTGTGTTTCATCATCACCTCCCAGGGTATCCACGTAGACCCTGAGAAGACGAAGGCAATCATGGAGATGAGCCCCCGAGAAATCTCAGAGAACTTCGAGGCCTTCAAGGGAGGTTAGCTTACATCAGGAGGTTCATCTCCAACCTCTCCGGGCGATGTCAGCCATTCACCCATCTCATAAAGAAGGGCGTCTCATTCGTATGGGATAAAGAATGCCAGCGTACCTTCGACAGCATCAAAGAATATTTATCGAACCCTCCAGTCCTAGTAGCCCCGGTTACTGGAAAACCATTCCTGCTCTATGTACGAGCAATGGAGCATTCCCTCGGCACTCTGCTAGCACAAAACAACGATGCAGGCCATGAGTAAGCTATATATTACCTTAGCCGAATGATGATCGGGCCAGAGCACCGATATACCGCCGTGGAGAAGGAATGCCTCGTCCTGGTGTTCGCCATTCAAAAGATGCGACACAATGTCACGGGGCAAACCATACATGTGATATCATGAGTCAACCCCCTCAGGGTCCTCATGACTAAACCAGGGGCACTCAGCTCTCGCCTCGCTACATGGGCGATATTACTATCGCCCTACCATATGATCTTCGTCCCAAAAAAGGCGATTAAAGGTCATGCTCTGGCAGACTTTTTAGCAGCCCACCCAGGCTCGGAATCGGCCAGAATATACGAAAAAATTCCAGATGAGATCGCCGACTCGCGTGCGACATCTCACGATGATATATGGCAAATGTTCTTCGACGGTGCTTCAAGGACCGGACCCAAGGAAAATATCGTCGTCGGAGTCGGGGTGGTGCTGATTTCTCTTTCCGGACTGGTGATCAATAGCGCTTACTCCCTCACGGAACCTTGATCTAATAATGTGGCCGAGTATAACGCGTTAGTTATTGGCCTACAACTTGCAAGAGAGCTGGAGGTAGAATATCTTGAAGCATATAGCGATTCACAGCTAATCGTTAATTAGATTCGGGGTTCATACGAGGTTCACCATGAAGACATGATCCCCTATCACAAAATAGCGATCAACATCATCTCGTCATTTGAAGGGTTCTTCATCGAACACGTCCCCAGACTATAAAATATCGAAGTCGATGCCCTAGCAGGCCTTGCCACTTCCCAAGTAGTACCAAACCATATTCATCATTGGGTGGACGTGATAGGCCATGAACTAGTATGTCCCAAGAACAATGTTCAATTCGTGGCGAGTCATTCCGCTCAGACGATCAACGAAGTACCAGACTGGAGACAACAATTTATAGTCTTCGTAGTCTACGACATCCTGCCCGAGAACCCAAAGGAAGCCACCTCTATAAGAAGGCATTCTCTCAGATTCTTCTACGATACAGAGACGAAAATGCTGTATCGCCGATCCGACGATAGATTATTGCTTCGATGTTTATCAAATGCAGAAGCCAAAGAAGCCGTACACGAAGCTCATGACGGTGTCTGTGGGGCCCATCAGCCTGGACCAAAATTGCAAGACCGTCTTCGCCAAATGGGCTACTACTGGCCTATGATGGT
Organism: Iris pallida; assembly: GCA_029216955.1. Lineage (NCBI taxonomy): Eukaryota > Viridiplantae > Streptophyta > Magnoliopsida > Asparagales > Iridaceae > Iris > Iris pallida. Next base: position 3,485,687 of record JANAVB010016400.1, on the reverse strand, counting down.
AGCAGATGTGATAGACTATACAAGGAAGTAAAAAGCCTGCCAAGTCCACGCGGACTTCATCCACCAGTCGTCCGAATTTCTACATCCGATAGTGGCATCCTGGCCATTCGAAGCATGGGGAATGGACATCATCGGTCCAATCACTCTACCTTCTTCCCGAGGACATCGCTTCATACTCGCAATCACAGATTACTTCTCCAAATGGGCGGAAGCTGTTCCGCTCGCAGAAGTAAAGACTTCAAACGTGGTCAGCTTCCTCAAGCATCACGCCATTTATCGCTTTAGACTGCAGCGAAGGATCATCCATGATAATGGTCTACAGTTCGCAAGCCACGCCTTTAATCGGTTCTGCGACAAGCACCGCATCCAGAATATTGCTTCCACACCATACAACCCAGCGGCTAATGGGCTGGCAGAAGCATTCAACAAAACCATCATCAAGTTGCTCAAAAAGTTCGTATCATCCAACAAACGTGATTGGAACGAGAAGCTTGGTGAATGCTTATGGGCGTACCGAACTACAGTCCGAACGGCCACTGGGAACACACCATTATCCCTGGTGTAAGGGAGTGAGGCAGTTCTCCTATTGGAGACTCAAGTACCCTCGTTCCGCGTCGCTCCTACTTACCAATTGACGACGGACGATAACTACCATCGCCGGCTACAAGAGTTGGAGGCCTTAGATGAAAAGCGCCTATTGGCTCAGCAACGAATCGAGCTATACCAAGCACGCATCTCCTGAGCCTTCAACAAGAAGGTTAAAATCAGAACATTCCAAGTGGGCGATCTCGTTCTGGCAGTTCGGAGGCCGATGGTTATGACTCACAAAACCGTCTGTAATTTCCAGCCAAAGTGGGAAGGTCCATTTATCATTGAGGCTGTATTCTCCAACGGTGCTTACCGCCTCGCAAAACAAAATGGAGACTTGCTCATGTTTCCCGTCAATGGCAAGTTCCTTAAGAAATATTATGTCTAAACGACATTCTCAAAATCCCAGAGTGTTGAGTTATGTACTAGCCGGTACCGCTGAACTCACACTTACAAAAATCCTAGATTATTGAGTTATGTACCCGCCGGTACCGTTGAACTCACATTCACAAAATTTCAGATTGTTGAGTTATGTACCCGCCGGTACCGCTGAACTCACATTCACCAAGTCCCAGATTATTGAGTTATGTAACCACCGGTACCGTTGAACTCACATTTCGTAAAATCCCAGATTGCTAAGTTATGAACCCTCCAGTACCGCTGAACTCACATTCTCTCCCCAAATATCCCAGATTGTTGAGTTATGTACCCGCAGGTGCCTCTGAACTCACATTCCGGTCACTCTTTTAGGTAGTAAGCTATGTATGACCATACCTCTGAACTTATTCTTCTAAAAGAACTCCTTCCTCATGATTTATTACCCGCACTCTCAGTGCACAAAAAGGGTAACAGATCTACAAAATTCCTAAAACGACCATGTCGATGTTACCTCTAAGTCGTCCCACTTCCGCCAAAAACAAATTATCCCTCTACATAGAACTTCCATGTCCTCATTACCTCTGAGTTGTTCTATGTACCCCTTCATGGAGCCCACTCCTGCCATGTCGTTGTTACCTCTGAGTGGGAAGGCTCCATCGAAGAAACCCTCATATTTGCCATGTCCTCATTACCTCTGAGTAAGTATGTTGGTTCTCTCTTAACTTATTATCCGTATCTAAAATCGGGATACGCCAAGGATAATAGGTCCACAAAAAGTCTCTCATTGGGACAACTACTACAAAACAAAGAATAGAGCGAATGTATCCCAGTCATTCAAAGGCGATGACATTCACATGACTACATCTCACGAGCAAGCCAAAAAAGTTCTCTATCATTTCATTCAGACAAAAGGAAAGAAGATTACATCGATATCCAAAAGAAGCAAGATATAAACCGCAGCTAAAGACAGACAGAAGTATCAAGACAAAGACAGACATTCCTGAGAGCCCACGAATCCTAGTTGCGGGAACGCATATACCAATCCCTCAACCATTTTGCATATGAAGGATGTAGTTGAGCAAAGTCCTCATCCAAAGTAGGAAGATCAGAACTCCCAGTACTACCGCCGTCAGACTGGGGCTCCTCCTTTACAGCAATGGGCGCCAGCTCTCCTTTCTGTTCCTCTGCTTCTGGTGTTACCTCCTCCTTAACAAACGATGATTCTTGTTTGAAAGGGGGCAGCAACTCTTCCTTCACAACGATCTCAGCCTTCAGCAGGGTTGCTGCAAGAATCAAAGATAAAAAGAAACAAAGTCAAAAGATGGTCAGGGCCTTATGCGGCACAGTCCAAAAAGGAGCTCATGCGATTTTGTTCAGAGGGGCTCCATGCGGTCCAGTTCATGAAGGGTTTATGCGGACCGCTAAGACAACTCCCATGCGGCTCGGACATGGGGTATACCCCCATACGGCTCGGTTGTGGGACATATATGCGGCCCACACAATTCGAACAGTTTGCATTAAAGGCTTATGTATAAAGCATGCAACAGAGCCGTCGTTAGGGTTTTGAAGCATATGACTTTCCCAAATCCTTACCCTTAACAGCAGGATGAACGTCGAAATGAACTTTGGGTGCCGCAGCCAACGTCGAGGCCACGCCCTTACCCTTCGCCGCAGCCTTCACCGCAACCTTGGAGGACTTGGGAGCTGTTGCTGATGATCAAAGAAGGAAGACGAAGACAAGAACAACAGCTAAGACAAGAGCAGAAAGTAAAAAAGTCTTTCTTCCAAAAATATGCTGCTATTTATAGGCGGAGCCCATAGACCGACGCAGCGATCCATGTGCCGTGTAACCGACTCTTCGGTTATCAAAGCAAAAATTCAAGTCTAAACTCTTGGGATCCTGCCCCAAAAAGTGGCTTTAAAATCTGACAGCAAATCAAAGGCAATCAATGCAAAGATTTGCACACGTGGCATGAAGACGTGGCAAGGAGCCTATGCGGCCAAACAGCTTATGCGGCTAGACAGTCCATGCAGCTGGAAAGCCCATGCGGCTCAGATGGCCATGCGGCTGAGGAGGCCATACGGCTGAGTCGTCCATGCGGCCAGAACATCCTATGCAGTCCGAAGAGTCTTTACATGGCCATGCTTCTTATTCAAAGTATTTCAATTTTGCAAATTGAAAACTTTGAAGGAGGTCTTGTAGAAGCATGGAATAGAATAAAGAAAGGCCTATACGGCTCCGACAGAAAGATCCTCAAGCGGCTCAGGATCCTCATGCGACTCAGAAGTCTATACGGCTCAGGAGTCCATACGGCTTAAGGGTCCATGCAGCTCAGATAGTTCAATGTGGCCTAGAAAGAAGCCACGTAGCCTTCAACAGTTCTCCTCTACACTCGGCTGTATTTAATGCCTTGACGGCTGCTCTGACAAATGACAGCTACGACAGCTCTGACATAAATATGCAATAATGACTGACATGATGGTGTGTCCCTAGGAAAGAGGAGAAAATCTCCTTACAGCTGGCAAAATCCAACAAGTCTCGAGGCTACTCCATGCGGCTGTTGCAGTTATGCGGCCGCCCACTTCATGCGGCTGCCCATCCACATGCGGCTGCCTATCCCCATGCGGCTGCCCATCCACATGCGGCTGCCTATCCCCGTACGGCTGCCTATCCCCATGCGGCTACCCATCCCAATGCGGCTGTCCATCCTCATGCGGCTGTATGCTTCATACGGCTGAGACGACCACCCATATGCGGCTCTTCCAGGATGGTCCAGTTGACACACGTGGCGCTCTTCGTGACAATTGAGACACATGACAGTCTTATTTTCCCTGATCAGATTTATTGTGATCGTCATAATTATCCAGATCAAATCAAATCAAGCAAATTGGACACGTGGAAGGCTATCACAAATCACAAATATTCATGGCAATCAACATTTATTGCCCACAGAGATTTGATGCAATCTACATTAATTACCTAGATTTGCTATAATCAGAATTAATGGCCCAGATTAATTAATCCTTAACCGTCGACTTCTCAAGGAGACAATCATTTGCAAACCCTAATGATGACACCCTCACTTCTATAAATAGTAAGGTGCCATTCACTTGCAAACCCCTGGAGAGTGGGAGAATTCAGGAGACAAGAGCGGAGAGAAAAAGATATAGAGCACCACAGAGACATCCAAAGATCTAGGGAGTCTCCCCACACGTCCAAGAGCATTTTTTCACCAGAGCCAAGGCTGTGTCCGATCGTCCAAGGAGTAAGGCAGAGCTGCCATCACGTTTTCGAGCCTCTACCATCACCCCCCAGAAAAAACTAAACAATTGTACTTAGATTGCTGTACCTAGGTTTTCGTCCCTAGGCTTTCTTTGTACAAACGAGTTTGTATTGTAAAATAAAAGTCCAGTCCTCCGATATAATTGTTCTGTTCTTTTATAATCAATGGCAAACACTATGTCACATTCTTACAAATGAGGAGATTTTTTCGCTTCAACTCCATCTTCTTCGGCTCAAGCTGATTGTCGGTTATTCTAGACCTATAGGATCTGCCTCTCCGCTACCGATGGTGGATGTAGCCGTGGAGGAAGGGATAGAAGAGGATCCAGGGGCTGACCTGTTACAAGTAAGAAGTGTCCCTTCTTCTCTTTTAGCTCAAGTTGAGCGCCTTCTACCGCATTGAGCACAGAAGTCCCGGCTCCTTCAACCTCTTTGGTGGATGCGGGCTCGATTGTGGCTGCCTCTTCCCCGGAAGTTGAACTTTCTGCTCTATCCATTGTTCGGCTTATTTGGACCGCAGAATAGGAGATTGCCACCACACGAAAATCTTATCGCTCGGAATTTATTCCCTTCTGACAGGGTCGTCAAGCTTTGCTATGCCTTTTTCTCACCCGTCTTCAGCTCCCTTGGCTGATATTCCTTTGACGTGCGTCCTCTGTGGAGAACTTAGATGAATCATCAAGGAATATAGTCGAGAGCTTCTACCGTCAACTAAGACGAGGGGTTGAAGCTACTTCAAGGAGAGGGACTTCATTTGCCGTGGCCCGTCATTGTGTCCAAGGCCAGATTGACCTACTAAAGACGCTTCCGAGTAGAGAAGGGATGGCTGTTCTTCTGGAGCATAAGCTGGCAGAGGCTGATCAGCGCCTAATCCAGTAGCAAAAACTACGGCAAGTCGATGTGTCTTTTGCAGTAGAATATGAGCGTGCTTTTCTCATAAAAGTCATGGAGAAAGTGAAGGCTGTACAGGAGACTACCAAGCCCACATTGGAGAAGGACCTTCATAAGCTATCTCTTAAATTTGACAAGCTGAGCCGAGAAGGAGAAATTTGCTTGACTTGTAAGAAGACCACCGTTTGTGCTATGATAGAAACTAACGAGCATCTCCTCTAGCTCCAGGCCAAGCTGACATCTCTGGGGACTGAGCTCCAAGCCACTCGTCAAGAGAGAGAGAGAGAAGATCTGCAAGGAGACTGATGAGGTCACACGAGCCTCTATCGCTCTAGAGGGTGCACTGAAGAAGTTAAAGGACAATTGGCAGGCTCATGCACATCGTGAGGATGCTGAAAAGCTGACCCAAGAGGCCGAACGTGAGCCATACTTAGAACCGAGTGCTCAACTGCACAGTTGGAAGACATTCTTGCCAAACTATGCGTTACTGATGAGTAGTAGCCTTTTCTTTCGCTCTTTCCCCTTTCTTTTTTTTTACATGTAACGAATGTAACTGATTTTGAATAAATAGAATACATTCACCCTATTCTTTGTTTGTGGTATTTGTGGTGCTTGTACTAGAGGGCCTAATATAGCAGTTGTGTTTATAAAGGATATCCCACTGGAGGACTTTTTGTGGACCTATTGCCCTTTTGCGCATCTAAAAATACGAGCAAATAGATTTGAATAATATTTTTTGGACCTACTACTCTTTGGTACACCGATGGTACGAGTAATAGATTAGGATAACTTTTGTGGACCTATTATCCTTTTGCGTATTGGTGGTGCGGGTAATAGATTTGAAACAAAATCCAACAGAGGTAATATGGACGTGATAGGTTTTATGGTCTTAACACCATGTCTGTTATCCCAGGTTGGGTACAGGTGTTAAGTCGAGAGACCATCGGTATCAGAGGTAATATGGACGTGGTACATGATGATCATGAAATTTTTTGTGGACCTATTACTCTTCTGCGCACTGGCGGTACGAGTAATAGATTTGAAACGAAACCTAACAAAGGTAATATGGACGTGATAGATTTTATGGTCTTAACACTATGTCTTTTATCCCAGGTTGGGTACATGTGTTAAGTCAAGAGACCATCGGTATCAGAGGTAACATGGACGTGATACATGATGATCAGGCATAATTTTTGATGGACCTATTTCTCTTTTACGCACTTGTGGTGCGAGTAATAGATTTTGAGACAAAATCCAACAAAGGTAATATGGACGTGATAGGTTTTGTGGTCTTAACACCATGTTTTTTATTTCGGGTTGGGTACAGGTGTTAAGACGGGAGACTATCGGTATCAGAGGTAGTATGGACATAACATACGATATTCATGACCAGAAAGTTTACTCAGAGATAATGATAAGTTGGTTAGACTCCTGGGTGATAAAGCATTAGAGTGGGAGTTCAGAGGTATCAGCATACATAACTCGCCACTCAGGGAGATGTGATGCGAACTAACTCGAAGAAAAATAGAGTTGTGAGTTCAGAGGTACTTGGTGTACAAAACTCGATGATCTGGGAGATCTGGTGGTTTGAGGAAGTAGCAGCATGTCTTTAGACATAGTATTTCTTCAAAAATTTGCCATAATAATCTCGAGGTCTCCCAAACGGGATTGACAGCTGCAGAGGCGATTGCCGATCGTTGCCGTAATTCAGACCTGGGGTAGCCTCCATGTCGTACCCCTGCTTTTGCATGAAGTACTTTGCTTGAGGACTATACAGGCAGAGTGGTAATCTTCCAGTATCGGGTTCGAGATCAAACTCTTGTGGCATGAAAGGTTGAGGACCTTCTTTTCGACCGAAGATGATCGTGTGATCCCCTTCTCTTCTGCCGGGGACTAGGAAGTAGGTACCTCTAATGGAAGTAAGTCTGTTTGCGGTATGGACAGTTTTCACCTGTGTGTGCAGGTTAATGTCCCGACCGAGTCCCACAGTATACATCAAAATGAGTTTATTACACCCAAGATAGTTCAATGGCAGCCTCTTAATGATGAAATAGGGAATTTTGTCCACATGGACTACACCTCAGGAGAGGGACTATCCACCTTTGCAACAAGATACTTTGAGAGTCCTGTATCCTCTTCAGCTACCCCCTGCGTAACCGAAGGTTGGGACGCTATCTTGGGCAACTTGACCGCCAAGGGTTTAGCTTATGGCATTGGCTTGCCTGAGGTATCACGACCCGCACCCAGATATACGGATACGAATACGTGGACCACGCCCACGCAGTATCGGCGGTAGAACGCTGTCTAGTACCCAATAAATATATACTACATCTAGAAGGTCCATGAACTACAAATGTACTCAATCACAACCCAACATCCAAAGAAGATTAGACAGGAAAGATAACTAAGGCACAAGAACAATTAGAAACTACTAGAAGGAATCATAAGACAGGGAAATAAAGAAGGAACAACAAGACATACCAAGGGTAACTACTAGGTAACTCACATAGAAGAATAGTGAGATCCACCTCAGCTAGCAACATCATGAAGTCCAAAACTGATGGCACAACTAATCCTAAAATTTTGTCAACATATCCAGTCATGATGGAACAAGCACAAATCTCAAATAACAGTTCTAATTAGACGATATTAAAAATATAGCAGTAAATAGAGAGAATATACAAGAAATCACGAAATGTACATATGAGTATCTTGGCAAGGTAAGCTGTAAATCTAGAGCTAGAATAAGACAAGTAAAACTGATCATGGCATGTACAAGAATCAAGAATCATCTATCTAAGTGTGTGAATACTAGTTTCAACGTGTGGCCGACTTGGGTCTGCACAAGGACTAATGATCTAGCCAATCATACGTGGAGTGTAGGATTGGCATTCACAAGGTCTTCAAGAATAAACAAGGTGGATAATGACCACACATCTACACTAATACTCCCCGTCCCCGACCAGTATAGTGGATCCAACCATGACACATCATGACACGCGATTCTCTGAGAGGGTAGCTAGCCTTTGCAGGAATCGTGTCTATACAATGCACAAAGAACACGAAAGACTTGCAGAAGATATACCAAGGAAAGCAAGGAATAACATCTCAAGACGAGATCCAGAGAAATACCAATCCGTGTGAACAATGTGTCAAGAGAACAAGGATATCTATACTAAATACAAGAAACATAGACGATATCATAAAACAGAAATATTATCAGAGAATGTACTCGCCTGAGATCTGGTGGAATATGTCAACTGTGTAATCTGGCTCGGAGTGAAATCACAGACCTAAAGATGAGATATATATAAGCTAATTAGGGTTCGACAGTGTTAGACATGATTATATAGTATAAGCTATGTAATCTAGTCAATCTCAGTCCAACTAGGTCAAACTAGGTCATACCGAGTCACACTAGGTCAAACTAGATCACAGGAAGTCACACCAAGTCAAACTAGGTCAATCTAAGTCAAGGGTTGGCTTACAGTTGACTTTTGGTCAACTGGTCAACTCTGGTCAACCCTAAGTCAACTCTAGGTTAAACTTGACTAACGTTGACTAACAGTTGACTTTGGGTCAACTGGTCAACTTTGGTCCAGTTCTAATCAATTTTAGGCTACGGTTGAGTTTCGGTTGACTTTTGGTCAAAATAGTCAACCGTGGTCAACCAAGATCAAAACTAGTCTAACCTAGGTCAAATGTTGACTCTACTTCGACGTTCAGTCAAAGTAGTCAACCAAGGTCAACAGGGTAAAAGCTAGTCTCTATAAACATCTACAAGGTCAACATATCAATTTCCGTGATTGTAAAATCACTGGAATCGATGGATCTCAAAATACAAACAAAAGAGAAAGATTATAATAATAATAGGGTGATAGATAGGGGAAAAACCTACATATGTTGTCGGATGGTGAAACAACCATCACCAACGTGTCCAGAATGGTCGAAATAGCTAGAATAGCCTGCACATAAGTCCAATTTGGACACAGGGACAAAAAGGTAATTTCTAGTCAAAACGATGTCCGTGTCGGACCCGCTTTGCACCAAAAAACATACAAGAATACTAGTCCACTAAACCTAATAAATTATATGTCTACGAATCCAGAATGACGATACGAACCCAACGGTATATCAGAATTGGATTTCGTTGACCCGATCTCAAATTGGTCCGTTGACCAGGATATTGAAATTCTGATTTACACGGAAAACTATGACGGAGCCAATGTCCTAAAAACTCAGCAAATTATATATCAACGATTCCAGAATGACGATACGAACTCAACGCTATGTCCAGAATTGGATTCCGATGAGCCGATCTCAAAATGACACGTTGACCCAGATATTGGTATCTGACTTGCACCAAAATGCGTGCCGGAACCAATGTCCACTAAAACCTAGCAAATTATATGTCAATGAGTCCAAAATGATGATACGAACTCAACAGGATATCTAGAATTGGATTCCGATGAGCCGGCGTCAAAAAGTCCCGTTGACCCGGATTGGGGGCCCGCTTTGCACCGAAATGCGTGCCAAGGCCTACGTCCTCCAAACTAAGCAAACTTTATAGAAAAATGTGCCAGCACGATGCCACGAGTCTAACGGTGGTATCAGAAATTGAATTCGGAGTCCCGGGTTCAAAAATAGAATTTTACAACTTGGAAATTACGAATTCGGACGACCAACTTTGGTGTCGAATTCAACCAATCAAACGTTCTCACAATAAAACGAAATTGGAGGGGTAGGAAGAGGGTTATACCAGCTTCGTATAGGAACCAGTAGCACGCCAGACGGAGCTGCGATGGAGGAGATATGAACCGACGAAGTTGGCTCCGCAAAACTGTCTAAAAATTACACAATTTAAAAGGTCAACTTGGTGGCCGATTTTGATGTATCAAACTATAAAATTAACGGACCAAAATTGAGGGGGATGAAGGGGTATATACCGAGATTGAGACGGAGCAAAGAAATCGTCGATCCAAAGGTCGAATTTCTCAAAAATTGTACACGAAGTTGCTGCGGCAAAATATGATTTCAGCTTCGTTCCCGAACGCGTCACGACGGAATTTAGTGCGAAATGCACGAATAGGCTATGCATCATGCCGGAGAGGAAGGCGTTGTCCGAGGAGGGTTCCCCGGGGTCGGCCGAAGCCAGTGGGCCGGCCACGACAGCTCGTGGTGGCCGTCGGCTCCGCCGTGCGGATGCTATGGCAGCAGCTACTGCCGCCCATGCTGTAACTGCTGCTACTCGCTCCTGCTGGCTGCTTCTGCGCGTGCTGCTCCGGCCAGCCAGCTGTGGTGGCGGCGGCGGCGCAGTCAGCCAGCGGTGGTGGTGCTCAGGAGTGGTGGTGCGGTGGTTGATGGTGGTGGTGGTGGAGAATGGTGATGGTGGCCGATTTGGTGATGAAGAAGAAGGAAGAATGGAGGGTCGGCTGATGATATGTAGGAGAAGGAGAAGGGTGGTTGCGGCTGTGCTCGGCCAGGATGGAGGTGTAGGGGAGTCCGGCCATTGGGGATGGGCTGCTGTGTGGTGATGGTGTAGTTGATGGTGGTTGTGAAGGTGTAGTTGATGGTGGTGGTGTTGATAATAATGATGGAAGTAGTGTTGAAGAATAAAGGATGGAGAAGAAGAAGAAAGGAGAAGGGAAGGTCGGGTGATGTGAGAGGGGAGTGGGTGTGTTGCTGTGAAGATAGGGGGTATGTATGTGTAGGTGTAAAGTGAGAGAGAGGGAGAGATGTGTATATAATATATATATATATATATATATATATATATATATATATATATATATATATATATATATATATATGTGTGTGTGTGTGTGTGTGTGTGTGTGTGTGTATACACATTATATAAAGATAGAGATATATTTAGAGAGAGAAGAGAGAGAGAGAGAGAGAGTAGAGAGAGGGGGGTTGTGTGTGATAATGGGAGAGAGAGAGAGAGTATTATATATATATATATATATATATATATATATATATATATATATATATATATATATAATAGAGAGAGAAAATAAGATATTTGTATAAGAGGAGGATATTTTTAAGTAGAGAAAAAATGAGAAAATATCAGTGGGGTGTATGGGCAGTCGTGATAGGGCATACACCAAATTAGATCGGGTGTTGGGCCAAGTTTGGACAAGCTTGGGGCCAAGATTTAATTATAATAATAAATTTAAATGAATTAAAATCATGGATGAAATGAGAGCACAAGGGAGATCAATTCGATGGCACGCAAGTGGCACGCGCATAGTAGACTCAAAACTGGCCAGGGCGATATATTGGGTCGACTGGATTGAACCGAAGTCGGGCCCGGAATTTAATTTGGATGTTAAGTCACAAATTACGGCAGACGATAAATTAGTCTAAATTGACCCGAAAGTTGCGCGAAGCAAATGGAGCACAAGGGAACAAATTCGAGTGGGACACGATATATCAACATAAAGATAATCTCGTCTACTACAAACTTCAAGAACAAAGTTTCCAGAGACTGGCATCCCTGATGCTCTAGAAATCCAAGTCACGGTAAAGAGCACTTAATGATCGAAATTAATTAAATCAAAATAAATTATTGTGAATAAATCATTTGGAAAATTCGAAAATAAATCTTGAAAATTCAGGGGGCTTACATCCTACCCACCTTATAAAAATTTTGTCCTCAAAATTAAAATCATCCAATAGGTCAAGCTAAAACATACAACTGCTATGGCTACAGTACCCAATCTTCTATCCTTGTTATTATCTATGTTGTTTCTCTCTACATGTATTTTGGTTCAGGTTCAACAAGCTTCTTCCATAAAAACTATGTCTATTTTACCCCTAAGAATCTTCATATCAATAAGAACCTTTACATATACTCTAAAATATAGGTCATCCTCAAGATACGTATATATATATATATATATATATATATTATCAACCAAAATTCTAATCCCAATATCAATTAGTTTCTTTCCTTATCCCGTCCTAAGTATCTTTATCCTATTAATCACAAGCTCCGTGAAATTATACATTCAAAACCTATTCTTGGCATCGAGCCTTCTCCTTTTTACTCAAGAACTCCTGAATATAAACCCTCAAATTCAAACTCTTAATTCATTTACCGATTTATCTATTACCCATGTACATATGTCCATATTTTGTTCCTGCTATCTTCCGATCTTGCACGCAATGTTATCTCCTTCTATTTTATTTCATATATCGATCTATCCTCCAATCATAAGTAAATGGTTTGTAGATAACCAATAATCACTTGGTCATCAAAGTCTTACAATGTTCAACCCTCGAATCTAAGCACAAGATTCTGGTCCTAAATGCGTAGTCACAAAATATAAAATTTCATTACTCCTTCTAGATACCTTAAAATCAATCTATGCTATCAAACAAATCATTCTTAATGGTTTCTAAGTCCACTATAGTCAGTCACTCATATCTGTCCTACAAGCTTAACCCAATGAATCCCCAAGAAAAATATACTCATTACAATCACACATAATAACATATTATAGTTACACTACAAAATCTGTTAACAAGGTCTGGCTATTTCAGTCATCAATTAAATAGAAGGAAACAAGGCCTAAGACTGGGTCGAGCAATCCATATCAATATTCAGACAAGGTAAGGGTCAAGCAAGACAGGAAAGATTGTCAAAATATTTTCAAGAATAGTATGAGGCCAAACGAGATGCATAGGACGTAATCAAAGTAAAACTCAAGAACCATATACCTCCGTAATTATGTCACGTGAAGTTACTATCGCGCTAGTGTGCATCTGGCTGCGATTAACTTTCTTGTTCCATAATACGACAGATGGCTGCAGTGTACAGCTGCCACGCAAGATAATATAGATTCCTGAACTTAACTTGGCCAAATCCGTAAAATATTTTCAAACAATTTTTGCAAAATAAAGGAGAAGATGTTAGTCAAAATGCTTAGGGAGTGGTCCAAGTAGAATTCGAGAAACATATTTAACCATGATGCCATTAACCGAAGTCATGCCTCGTCAGTATTTCTCTGGATGTAAACTCCCGATTCAGTAATACAAGGATAAATTACTTTTCGAACTTTCCTTGAATCAATCCATGAGGCACTTTCAATAATTACCGGAAAGGACAAGAAGAATTACCCAAGAGGCTAGTGAAGAAGAGTTTAGTCAAATCATATGAAAGATGGAACACAAAACAATCATGTCGAAGAAATCCTAGTTAGGCTGTAGATAGACAGAGTTAACCAAAACGGGGAGAATAATGATAAGAATTTGTTCTTGCTCATCCGGTCATAACAAAGTGATCCGATTTAAGATACAGTCTGATAACTATACACGTCTTCCTAAAATTATGTTGTCAGAATTTTTGCCACGCCAGTAAGCATAGCTTGCAATAAATGATAGAGTCCATAACTACGGTATACACCCTAAATCATGTCATCTGGAATTCTTACCACGCCAACCGGTATGGCTGCAAGAAAATTAAAATTCCATAACTAGGATAGTATAACCAACATCAGGCTCCACGTCCCTGTCGTGCTAGCTAGTATGACTACGATAAATTCTAAACTCCATAAATAAAGTAGACATTTATCATTCTCATCGAATATGTTTATCAAAATATCTTAACTCAATTCATAAAAACTGATCTTAGATACAAAGTCAAAGTCAACAACGAACGAACATCAAGATTAAAAATTCAACGATGAATCAAGGTTAAGTAAATGGAAACTAGCGAAAACAGATTCCGATGCAGGGTTTAGGAAAAGTTCTCAGGAGAAGTCCCAGAGGTACTATCTAGGTCAAGATTGAAAGTTCTAGAATATAATCTAAAATAATCTCAACCTTGATATAAGATTGGCAAATCATATTTGATTCTCAACCTAGATGATATATAAGTTCAACTTATACCTTCCCTCTGGGATCCACAACTCATCCCAAGAAAGAATAAGATTTGATACGGACAAATATTTCAAAATCTAGACGAATAGAAACAAGTGGGAAAAGATTTGAAAAGCTTTTGAAATAAGATTCCCATGACTCATCTCTGGAATCTACCAAGAGTTCCTAATATGTGACTGAGTACCAAAATTCTAAAATATTCCATGACTCAACCTTAATCCTAGGGCAGGCTCGCAGTAGTACAGATAAGCTCAAGTACTACCACGACTTTGTATTAATAGCAAAGACTGACTTGCATGGGCCACCACAAAAATGTGTCACGACCCGCACCCGGATATACGGATACGAATACATGGACCACGCCCAGCCTACGCTGCAGTATTGGCTGTAGAACGCTGTCTAGTACCCAATAAATATACACTACATCTAGAAGGTCCATGAACTACAAATGTACTCAATCACAACCTAACATCTAAAGAAGATAAGACAGGAAAGATAACTAAGGCACAAGAACAATTAGAAACTACTAGAAGGAATCATAAGACAGGGAAATAAAGAAGGAATAACAAGACAAACCAAGGGTAACTACCAGGCAACTCACATAGAAGAATAGTGAGATCCACCTCAGCTAGCAACATCATGAAGTCCAAAACTGATGGCACAAATACTCCTAAAATTTTGTCAACATATCCAATCAGGATGGAACGAGAACAAATCTCAAATAACAGTTCTAATTAGACGATATTGAAAATATAGCAGTAAATAGAAAGAATATACAAGAAATCATGAAATGTACATGTGAGTATCATGGCAAGGTAAGCTGTAAATCTAGAGCTAGAACAAGGCAAGTAAAACTGATCATGGCATGTACAAGAATCAAGAATCATCTAAGTGTGTGAATACTAGTTACAATATATGGCCTGCTTGGGCTTGCACAAGGACTAATGATCTAGCCAATCATACGTGGAGTATAGGATTAGCATTCACAAGGTCTACAAGAATAAACAAGGTGGATAATGACCACACATCTACACTAATACTTCATGTCCCCGACCAGTATAGTGGATCCAACCATAATACTGTAGGAACGAAATCGTAAAGCAGAATACTCTAGAGGGGAGGTAAATAGAGTAGGCAGCAGAATATTGCTAATTAAAAATCTCGTTAGCAGTTAGATCATAGATGTAAAAATAATCACAAAGTAAATGATAGAAATAAAAAGGGATCAGAAGGCAAACGCAAACACCGAGATTTATACTGGTTTTTCTCTTGTGAGGACTAGTCCAGTCGGAAGAACTCTAGCTTCCAGTTGAATCCACTATTGGAAAATTTTGCAAGTTTTCATACGAAGCCTTTGCAACTTCTACAGACGCGAGCTTTGATAAGAAGAGTACAACTTATTATGAGTCGATGCCTGACGTGATAAGGCTCGACTCATAGCTCAAGGATACAATCATGAGTCTAGCTTCACACCATTATGAGTTGATGCCTGATGTGATGGTTCTGCATCTTTGTGTGAAGGTTTTGCAGTAGCTGTACTTGGTGTGATTATGTCTTCATTGTCATCATCGTCTAAGTGTTGATTTAGCTCATCAAACTTGACGTTGATAGATTCTTCGATGATCATGGTTCTTTTGTTGATGACTCTGTATCCTTTGCCCTTTGCTGCATAACCTAAAAATATACCTTCATCGGCCTTTTTATCAAATTTTCTCAAATTATCTTTAGTATTAAGAATAAAACATTTACAACCAAAGATTTTAAAATAAGAAACATTTGGGGTTCTATCAAACCATAGCTCATAGGGAGTCTTCTTCGATATAGGTCGAATTAAAACCCTATTAAGAATATAGCATGTTGTATTTACAGCTTCAGCCCATAAGTATCTAGGTAGACAAAACTGGTTTATCATTACTCTAGCCATTTCAGATAGAGTTCTGTTCTTACGTTCCATAACTCCATTTTGTTACGGAGTCCTAGGGCAAGAGAATTCTTGCAGATAATCATATGTGTCACAAAATTGCTTGAATTCTGCATTCTCAAATTCGTCGCCATGATCACTACGAATGCGAGTAATCATGAACCCTTTTTCATTCTATACTTTCATGCAAAAGGTGATGAATTCTGATAATGCATCGTTCTTGCGTGCAAGAAAATAAACCCATGTATATCTAGAAAAATCATCTATAATGACAAATGCATATAACTTACCACCTAGACTAGCAATTCTACTTAGTCCAAATAAGTCCATATGCAACAGTTGTAAAGGTCTAGTGGTACTTACAGCATTCTTGGATTTGAATGCGGATTTGGTAGCTTTGTTCTTTTCACATTCACTACATATCGTATCCTTCTTGAAAGAAATATACGGTAAGCCGCGTACCAACTTCTTCATAGATAATCTTCAAATTGTATCCATGTTTGCATGACCGAGTCTCATATGCCATAGTTGACTCTCAACGCTTTTGGCCATCAAACATCTACCTGCTTTATTAGCATCTTCCAACAAATAGAGAACATATAAATTGTCTTCCCTAATACCTTCAAATATAATACTACTAGTTGAACTATCAACTATAGTACATTTATCTTTTACGAAGTTAATACCATAACCATGATCAGCTAAATGGCTTATGCTGAGCAGATTATGTTTTAACTCGGTAACTAGCCAAACATCTTTAATTACTGGGTAGGGAGCCTTACCAATGTCACCAATACCGATTATGTACCCTCTTAAATTATTACTGAAGGAGACGTATCCTTCTTTATTCCTCTTCGACAGTGTTATGAATAATGAAGCGTCACCGGTCATGTGCCGTGAGCAACCGCTGTCGAGGATCCATTTGCTTCTAGCATGTGAAGGGTGTCCCACCTACAAAACAATTTGCAGATGAAACTCTTGGTACCCATTTCTTGTAGGGTACTGACTGGTTAGTTTTCTGTATCCAAGTATAAATATTTAAATCTACTAACTTTCTGATTCTATATGCTGAAGATATATGACCAATGACGCCACAATAATGACATTTAGCATGTTGAGTGTTGAAAGTAGTGTGAGGTGCATGATTAGTAGGTTTTGGTTTTCTAGTATAGAAGAATGCATGTCTATTAGTCTTCTTGGACATAGTTTTGGTATGGATGGTCTGACAGTGTTGGGCGTATTCCGATGATTCGGTAATTGACACGTCTTAGAATAGGAAGCAGCAACTTCAGGCCATTTTCCTAAACTAATTTCCAACTTTTTGCAAGTGTCATACAATCTAGTATAGTCAGATGTGAGTTATTCTAATCTGACCTATGCACACTGGAGACTCTTTCTCTACTTATATAGGTCTTCCTTTAACTGGATAATAGTTTGGTCTTTTTCTTCGGATAGCTTAACAGTCTCGTGTAACAACAATTTAATAGAAGAAAGCTTACCAGACTCAGTTGAAGAGTCATTATCTCTAACATGATCTAGTAGGTCGATAAATCTTCCTATTTCACCTTTGTACTCTTTGAGTACCTTCTTAGAGGTTTCATATTTACTATGCAGTTTCCTGTAAACATCTAACAGTTCACTGAAAGCCTCTCCTAGTTGCTCAAAGGTAAAATCATCATAAGGGTTAAATAGAGGATTAGTGATTACCTGATCGCAAGCCATCAAGCATACATTTGCAGCGTCATCTGATTGTTCGTCTTCTGAGTCGCTGGCTTCACTTTTACGCCATATACTTATGTTGGCATACTTTCTTGATGTAGATTTCTTCAGATAGCCTTTGTCATATTTGTTGTTTTTCTTTGATGATGATGCTGTTGGACAGTCTTCTTCATGTGTCCTTTCTTCTTGCATCCATAGCAAATAGGATCTTCCTCGTTGTTGTTGTTGTTGCTGTCTTTTGTTCTCCTATTAAATCTCATGAACTTCTTGAATATTCTTACTAGAAGAGCTTGATCTTCAGAGTCGGAGTCGCTGTCATCAGAATCAACTTCGATGGTTCTTTTATGTTGAGCCTTGAGAGCGATCATCTTCTCTGACTTCTCTTTTGGTGTAGCATCTTTAAAGTCTTGAAGTTCTAACTCGTGAGTGAGTAGCTTACCCATGAGTGTTTCTAGAGACATTGTTGAGAGGTCGTTCCCTTCAATGATTGTAGTAGCCTTTGGAATCCAGTTCTTTGTAAGGGCTCGTAGAAGTTTGCGAATCTTCTCATGGTTACTGTAATCCTTGCCAAGTGAAGACAGAGGATTTACAATATCCAAGAACCTTGTAATCATCTGAGTGACTGATTCACTTGGCTTCATTTTGAACGTCTCGTACTCCTGAGTAAGTCTGCTGATCTTTGACTCTTTGACTTGTGTTGTTCCTTCGTGGGTTACTTCGAGAAGTTTCCACACTTCGATTGATGTTGTGCAAGTAGATACCCTGTTGAATTCAGTTCTATCTAAAGCACAAAATAAAGCGTTAATAGCACGTGCGTCAAGACTAGCCTTTTTCTTTTCTTCCTCTGTATATTTGTCATAGGGTTTTTCAACCAAAACACCATCAACATTAATACGAGGGGGCTTTTTATAGCCATCAATAACTACAGACCATAAGTCAAAATCAAAAGATTTCAAAAAGAAACTCATATGTATTTTCCAATAAGTGTAATTAGTACCGTCAAACAGTGGAGGTCTGTTTGTGGCTTGGCCTTCACTTGTGAATTTCACAGTTGCCATGTGTAATGCTGTGATCTATAAAGCAATTAAATATAACTATAATTTTACCTTACTTTATCTGTATAACCCGTTCTGATACCAATTGTAGGAACGAAATCGTAAAGTAGAATACTCTAGAGGGGGGTGAATAGAGTAAGCAGCGGAATATTGCTAATTAAAAAACTCGTTAGCAGTTAGATCACAGATATAAAAATAATCACAAAGTAAATGACAGAAATAAAAAGTGATCAGAAGGCAAACGCAAATTTCAGATAGATTTATACTGGTTTCCCTCTTGTGAGGACTAGTCCAGTCGGAAGAACTCTAGCTTCCAGTTGAATCCACTATTGGAAAATTTCGCAAGTTTTTATACGAAGTCCTTGCAACTTCTACAGACGCGAGCTTTGATAAGAAGAACTCGACCAACTTTAATTATGAAGAGTTGTATCTTCTATCAAGCCTCTGATTACAATCGCTCTTGAAACTTCTAGACCGTACTGTACTGGCAAATCGACTAGAGGATTGTAACTGGCTTGGGATTTGAAAATATAAGCTTTAGAGAACTCTTTGGAGAAAATGTAAGCTTTAGAAGAGAAGAGATTGAAAGTGAATTGGTAATTTGAAATGATCAAAATAATTCTCTATTTATAGTTTTTTCAAAGACAGAACTCTGACAGAATTCGGGCAGAATTCGGACAGAACTCTTTGTAACAAACCGCAACTGAAGGGTGACCAAGTTCAAAATCAAACGTTCACAAACATTCATCTTGGCCGAACTCTATCCGAACTCTAGTCGAACTCTGGCCGAGTTCAGCTAGGGTTCTGCCAATTCATTTTTGAGAAAAATTAATTTAGCTTTTTGAAAAGTCCTTCAGAAGCTTTTTGTAAAAAAGGATGTTTTTTAAAAACATAGGTCATTTTTAAAGAGATAGGTCAGTTTTGAAAAACAATTCCGGACAGCCTATTTGCCAGTACGACTGGTGTATAAAGTATTCCTAGACTCAATAAAATAAAAAATTATATTTCTTTGAAAGAAATACATTTGGAATCGCAAACGGCTTCAGTCTTAAACATAGTAGATATCCATCGTTGAGCAGTATCTAAAACGTCATAGGTAAACATCTGAATTGACTTGTATTTATATCGGGACAGAGTTTGATCAATTATTAAAATCAGGTTTGACCATGACCAATGGGCCAACAGACACATCATGACACGCGATTCTCCGAGAGGATAGCTAGCCTTCGCAAGAATCGTGCCTATACAATGCACAAGAAACAAGAAAGACTTGCACAAGATATACCAAGGAAAGCAAAGAATAACATCTCATGACGGGATCCAGAGAAATACCAATCCGTGTGAACAATATGTCAAGAGAACAAGGATATCTACACTAAATACAAGAAATATAGACGATATCATAAAACAAAAATATTATCAGAGAATGTACTCGCCTGAGATCGGGTGGAATATGTCAACTGTGTAATCCGGCTGAGAGTGAAATCACAGACCTAAAGATGAGATATATATAAGCTAATTAGGTTTGACAGTGTTAGGCATGATTATATAGTATAAGCTATATAATCTAGGTCAATCTCAGTCCAACTAAGTCAAACTAGGTCACACCGAGTCACATTAAGTCAAACTAGGTCACAGGAAGTCAAACCAAGTCAAACTAGGTCAATCTAAGTCAAGGGTTGACTTACAGTTGACTTTTGGTCAACTGGTCAACCCTAGGTCAACTCTAGGTCAAACTTGACTAACGTTGATAAACAGTTGACTTTGGGTCAACTGGTCAACTTCGGTCCAGTTCTAATCAATTTTAGGCTACGGTTGACTTCCTATTGACTTTTGGTCAAAATAATCAACCGTGGTCAACCAAGGTCAAAACTAGTCTAACCTAGGCCAAATGTTGACTCTACTTCGATGTTCAGTCAAAGTAGTCAACCAAGGTCAATAGGGTAAAAGCAAGTCTCTATAAACATCTACAAGGTTAACATATCAATTTCAGTGATTGTAAAATTACTGGAATCGATGGATCTCAAAATATATACAAAAGAGAAAGATTATAATAATAATAGGGTGATAGATAGGGAAAAAACCTACAGATGTTGTTGGATGGTGAAACAGCTATCACCAACGTGTCCAGAATGGTCAAAATAGCTATAATAGCCTGTCCATAAGTTCAATTTGGACACAGGGGCAAAAAGGTAATTTCGAGTCAAAACGGTATCCATGTCGGACCCGTTTTCTACCGAAAAACGTACAAGAATACAAGTCCACTAAACCTAACAAATTATATGCCCATGAATCCAAAATGACGATACGAACCCAACAGTATATCAGAATTGGATTCCGTTGACCCGATCTCAAATTGGTCTGTTGACCAGGACATTAAAATTTCGATTTGCACGAAAAAGTGTGTCGAAGCCAATGTCCTCAAAACTCAGCAAATTATATGTCAATGAGTCTAGAATGACGATACAAACTCAAGGTATGTCCAGAATTGGATTCCGATGAGCCGATCTTAAAATGACCCGTTGAACCAGATATTGGTATTCGACTTGCACCGAAATGCGTGCCAGAACCAATGTCTACTAAAACCTAGCAAATTATATGTCAACGAGTCCAAAATTACGATACAAACTCAACGATATATCCGAAATTGGATTCCGATGAGCCAGCGTCAAAAAGTCCCGTTGACCTGGACTATGGGGCTGGCTTTGCACCAAAATGCGTGCCAGGGCCCATGTCCTCCAAATTAAGCAAATTTTATATGAAAACGTGCCAGAACGACGCTACGAGTCTACTGGTGGTGTCAGAAATTGAATTCGAAGTCCTGGGTTCAAAAATAGAATTTTACAACTTGAAAATTACGAATTCGGACGACCAACTTTGGCATCGAATTCAACCAATCAAACGTGCTCATAATAAAATAAAACTGGAAGGGTAGGAAGAGGGTTATACCAGCTTCATATAGGAACCAGTAGCATGCCAGACGGAGCTGCGATGGAGGAGATACGAACCGACGAAGTTGGCTCCGTAAAACTGTCTAAAAATTACACAATTTAAACAGTCAACTTGGTGGCCGGTTTTGATGTATCAAATGATAAAATTAACGGACGAAAATTGAGGAGAGTGAAGGGGTATATACCGAGATTGAGACGAAGCAAAGCAATCGTCGATCCAATGGTCGAATTTCTCAAAAATCATGCACGAAGTTGCTGCAGCAAAATATGATTTCAGCTTTGTTCCCGAGCGCATCACGACGGAATTTAGTGCGAAATGCACGAATAGGCTATGCATCGCATCGGGGAGGAAGACGATGCCCGGGAAGGGTCGCCGGGGTCACCCTGAGCTAGTGGGCCGGCCACGGCGGTGCGTGGTGGCCGCCGGCTCCGCCGCGTGGCTGCTATGGCAGCAGCTACTGCCGCCCATGCTGCAACTGCTGCTACTCGCTTCTGCTAGCTGCTTCTGTACGTGCTGCTCCGGCAAGCCAGCAACGTTGGCGGCGACGGCACGGTCAGCCAGCGGTGGTGGCGCTCGGGAGTGGTGGTGGCGGTAGTTGATGATGGTTGTGGCAGAGAATGGTGATGGTGGCCGGTTTGGTGATAAAGAAGAAGGAAGAATAGGAGGTCGGCTGATGATATGTCGGAGGAGGAGGAGGGTGGTTGCGGCTGTGCTCGGCCAGGGTGTAGGTAGAGGGGAGTCCGACCAAGGGGGATGGGCTGTTGTGTGGTGATGTTATAGTTGATGGTGGTGGTGATGGTATAGTTGATGGTGGTGGTGTTGATAATAATGATGGAAGTAGTGTTGAAGAATAAGGGATGGAGAAGAAGAAGAAATAAGGAGGGAAGCTCGGCTGATGTGAGAGGGGAATGGGTGTGTGGCTGTGAGGAGAGGGGGTATGTATGTGTAGGTGTAAAGTGAGAGAGAGAGAGAGAGAGAGAGATGTGTATATATATGTGCATGTGTGTGTGTGTGTGTGTGTGTGTGTGTGTGTGTGTGTGTGTGTGTGTGTGTGTGTGTGTGTGTGTGTATTATATAAAGATAGAGATATATTTAGAGAGAGAGGAGAGAGAGAAAGTAGAGAGAGGGGGGTAGTAGGCTACTCGTGTACAGGAGAGGGGGGGTTGTGTGCGATAATGGGAGAGAGTGTGATGTGAGGTGAGAGAGAGAGAGAGTATTATATATATATATATATATATATATATATATATATATATATATATATATATATATATATATAATAGCGAGAGAAAATAAGATATTTGTATAAGAGGAGGATATTTTTAAGTAGGAAAAAATAAAAAATATCAGTAGGGTGTATGGGCAGTCATGATAAGGCATACACCAAATTAGATTGGATGTTGGGCCAAGTTTGGACAAGCTTGGGGCCAAGATTTAATTAAAATAATAAATTTAAACGAATTAAAATCATGGATGAAATGAGAGCACAAGAGAGATCAATTCAATGGCACTTAAGTGGCACACGTATAGTAGACTCAAAACAGGCCAGGGCCATATATTGGGTCGATTGGATTGGACCGAAGTTGGGCCCAGAATTTAAGTTGGAAGTTAAGTCAGAAATTACGACAGACGATAAATTGGTCTAAATTGACACGAAAGTTGCAAAGCATATGGAGCACAAGGGAACAAGTTCGAGTGGGACACGATATATCAACATGAAGATAATCTTGTCTACTACAAACTTCAAGAAGAAAGTTTCCAGAGACTGGCATCCCTGACGCTCTAGAAATCCAAGTTACGGTAAAGAGCATTTATTGATCGAAATTAATTAAATCAAAATAAATTATCGAGAATAAATCATTTGGAAAATTCGAAAATAAATCCTAAAAATTCAGGGGGCTTGCAGAGGGTCTCGGATCAACACTTGGTTGTTGGCTTGTCTTGGGAAGACGGATAACCATCGGTTCGGCAGAGGACTTCGTGTCTTCCGATTGTTTTTGACTGGATCTTGGTAATCAGATCACCATCGGCTCCCCAGAGGGCCTCGCATCTTTCGGTCGCTTTTGATTGGATTTCGGCAATCGGATCACCATCGGCCCTATGACGGGCTTTGGCTCTTGGCTGGACCTTGGGAGTTGGATGACCATCGGTTCCAACTGTGCAGCTGGGGTGGGGTAACTGGGTACCTCTTTATGCAAAGTTGTAACAAGGGGTGCGGCTTTGTCCGGTTTACGGGCTTGGAGATGAATTCTCAAGGGTTCCTCTTGCCTTGTGATGACCTCCAGTTCGTCATTTATGTGTTTCTTGGATTCGTCATATAGAAATGCCTCCGAAGAATAATAAGACTCAACCCCTTTGAAGGGATCGATGTCAGCGAATTCAGTCTTCATGAAGCCATGCTTACTAACATACTTGAAGCATTGGTAGAGGGTGGAAGGCACGATCACATAGTCATTTATCCACGGATACCCCAAAAGGATATTGTAGGACGTATCTACATCTATGACGTAGCGGGTAACCTCTGTCCTCAGGTCGCCGATCTGACATTTCAATCGGATCTTTCCTAAGGGATAGCTCCTTTCCGAGTTGAAACCGCTAATGGCAGTGTTGGTCTTCACTAGCCGGTGCATAGTATCCTGACCCGCACCCGCTTTTCGAACGTGAGCTCGTGAGCAAGCCATCTACGCATCAAGCGGACTCCAGCCCGACTCGAATACGTAAACGCTGTCAAGGCTATGGTAAACTACCAAATCATGGCAAAACCAATCTATATCTCAAATCCACAATAAATATACAAAACTTTAATGAACAATATCGGTCGTGCTCTGCAGCCTACTAGCATAAATATCCGATAAGACTCCAAAGAATATAACAAGAGTCTATAAACTGAATCAATAAATAGGATATCGCATGATAATGAAAAGGAAAGCACGAGCTGGATAATAAATGTAATATTACTGATAAATACTTGAATCATGCATCACAATCATCTGCCATCACATTCTGCTAACTAACTCCATATAATCGCTAAACCTGAAAAGATCATCAGGTCCTCAGGGGACATAGCAAGATACATAAAAACATGCATATCTAACAGTTTAATCATGCAATAATATAAACATGATATAAACAGGGAAAAAGAAAAAATATGATAACTGACTACTGACAGAATGATCATGAACATGGGTACAAGAACTACTATGCATAAATAAACTGTTGGATGAGAACAAACAAAAATATGTCATGAGATCAATGGATACTCAAACCCTCGTCCCTAATATGGACTCGCAGGTTTGAAACAACTACTAACCCTCGCCCCTGGTGTGGACTCGCAGGTTAGCTTCAAGAATCACCCTCGCCTCTAGTGTGGACTCGCTGGTACGGAACAGATAACTACTAACCCTCACCCATAATGTGGACTCGCAGGTTAGCTTCACGAAATCAAGATACAGATAACTATTAACCCTCGCCCCTAGTGTGGACTCGCAGGTTAGCTTCAAGAATTCAAGGTACAGCAGTTTCGTTATGACTTATTCATCCTATGACACGATGCGACTCAATCTAAGTACAGGAGATGACACGACACGACCCAATTACGATACACGAGAGAACCAATCCAATATGAACTACAAAGCTAACTATGAACAAGGACTATATCTATACTAGTATGCACGATATACAAATCACATATAAATAATTAACGTAAAACTATATAATAATAGAAATATCCATGTAAATAAACTGTAGAGGGAGGCAAGGTATACTTGCCTGGAGGTTGCACGTAGATCCAACAAAATATAGTTAACTGCTAAGCCATAAAGTCCAAATCTTTACAACTGTCTCCGAAAGCTGAAATAAGCATTACCAACATTTTTAGAATAGTGAAATTAGCTAGGATTGCCAGTCTTTAAGTCCAATTCTGGACAAAGGGGCAAAACGGTAATTTTGGGTCAAAATGGTGTCCGCGGTTGGACCTGCTTTGTACCGAAAAGCGTGCCAGAGTCAATGGTCTCTAAAGTCATTAAACTACATATCTATGAATTTTTTTTGATGATACGAACCCAATGGTATGTCCAATTTTGGATTTCGGTGGGCCGTGCACAAAATCGCCCGTTGAATCGGATCGTGGGGCCCGCAAAATGGCATTTCGATCAACTGTCTCAGAATCGGACCAAACTTGGCATACAGGACCAGAAAAATGATATGGTCTTGTCGGCACAAGTTTCGTCTCGATCTGACGAACGTGCACAAAGTAAATGGAAAATTTGTACAGAGGCCGATACGATAAATTTCGACGGATACACATCAAATTTGTCGCGCACACGCGGCCAATTTGAATTCCATCAAAGCCTACACGTCCACGAAGCTGATACGCACCTTTCGATGCTTTCGGTTCGCGACCATGTTGTCCGGATTGGCGAGACGTACGTCGTATCGAAGAATTTTTCAATATTTTTAATATTTTAAAATAGATTTTTCCTAATCTTTAAGGACTATTTATTCGACACATATTGCATGAATACAGAAACAAAAAGAAAGGTTTCCATCTCCTATATATTGTCTATAAGTGTCTTCAAGTAGATTTTTGAAATCGTGCATGGTTTGGAAGAAAACTGACCGCGAAATAGAGTAGTTAGACTGGTTCATGTGTCATGTTTCGACAGTGTTTCTTGATATCTTTGTATCAAATTTTTGGGTAATCGAATAGTGTACAGAAAATTCTACTTAAAAGGATTTGGTCGTGGTTATATGGGCTACACCCTGGGTTCGATAAGACAGATAACGATTACGTATTACAGAGAAACTAATCTCGAAATATGAGGGGTTCGGCTTTGTTGTGTCCTGTGCGCGTACGAGCTCCCTGGCCGATTCCGACGCGTATGGTGGCGGTGCCGACAGTGAGCGGCCGCCCAGGGTGGCTGGGGGTGCATACAGTTGAGGGATTAGGGTTTGCTCCCCTTTTCTCTCCCGATTACTCGATATATATATATGTATATATAAGCGGGTTCGCAGCAGGAGGTTACGTGCGGGTTGGGCTCTGTTGGGGCTCGGGAACGTATGTGTGGGGTTTTGGGGCTGCTCGTGGCAATGGGTTCTGCTGTTTGGTTTGTTTGGTTTTACTTTATTTTTATTTACTCTATTATACGTATATATATAGATATACATATATATATGTATGTGGGTGTTAATGGCAGTGTTGGTCGCCGCTAGCCGGTGCATAGGGATGCCGAGGACTTGAAGCAAGCTTTTTGGGATGATGCTTATCGACGAGCCAGGATCGATGTGCATCTGATCCACCTTGATGTCGCCTATGTATCCAGTGTAGTACAAGGGGCGATCATGCTTGTTGGTCTTGATCAGCATGTCATGTGGGGTGAATACGATATTGGGCATTGCATCCTCACAGTTGCTACCCTGGAGATCTGCCGACGAGTCTTCCCTTGTAGGTTTGACCTGGGCTAAGTAAGCGTCAGCATTCTGGAGCGCTTCGCTCAATGCGACACGAAGATCCTTAGAGAGCCTTAGGAGCTCGTATAATGACAACTTTGTCGACGTATTAACCAATTGTGCTAATATGTCAAAGTTATAAGGTCTCTCCAGCCCTTGAGGTGCATCTTTACGAAGCGGTCTGTCGAAGCAGGTTTCTTTCGGCTTGGAACTGTCCGCCGGTGGAGGCTGAGATGGCTCTAAAACATCAGTGGCCAGCAGCATTGCTGGCTGAGGGTCTTCAACTGAACTACCCGGAGTGGGCTGGACTTGTGCCCCAGACCGGGTAACAACGACCGCCGCTTCCTCAGTTTCGGTTGAAATTGTGTGGCAGGATCTGGACTTCATGCGCTTCTTCTTGTTGGCCGGAGATGGCGTCGCCTGAGTAACTTTGGGCACCAAGTCTGGGTGTACCCACATGACCACTCATCGAGACGTGGTAAGATGTACCAAGCCATTTGCCTGGTCCCGAATGGGGGAAAGATTAGTAACTTCCATCGTTGCCCGAGGGATAGGTATTACCTCGTCTTGAGTACTTGTTGGAGGGAAGTCATCAAACTAAATTGACACCATATTCACGGCCACGGTAACCTTTTCAAAGTCTAGCGATAGAGCTTTGGAGTCGATAAGATTCTGGATGTACCGTTTTAATTAAAAGCAGTCATGAGTGGCATGATGAACATAGCGGTAGAAATGGCAGTATTTTGGGTCCTCCATCTCTGTCGCTCGAGGCTCGCACCATGGTGGAGGGAGTTGGATCATGTCCCTTTGTAAGAGCATGTCGAAGATAGGCTTGACATGACTATCTTCGAATGAGTAATTCACCTTGGGCCACTGAGCTTCTGCCTACTTTTGTTCAGGCTTCTTGGTCGAATCAGCGACCAAGGCCTGTTTGCCTTTGTTGTCCCGGTTATTGGAGGTGCATCAGTATTGTTGTTATTGGAGGTGGTACAAGGACGTTTTCTTTTGACCTCTCCATCCGGGATGTGTAATCCTTGCGGGCGAGCCTTCTTTAACTTTGCCTCCGCTTTGGTGGCACTTATGATGAAGGTCGTCCAATCCCTGAACTGATCTTCTTCCATCCAGAGGCTGATTACGGGGAGCAACTTCTTCTGGCAGATTTTAATAAGGAGCTTTCGGGATTGCCTTTGGACAATCTCATTGCAGTTTGGAGGAACTGCTCGATATAGTTCCTTGTCAGCTTCCTCTCCCCCTGAACGACGTCCATGAGGGATGCATTGTCACATCATGTCCCACTTTGTAGAATATTTCTAACTATATGTGGTTGAGGCAGTCAAAAGACTGGATGCAGTTGTCCGGAAGGTTACGGTACCAGTCGAACGTGATTCCCTTCAATACTTCGATAAATAATCGTATGAGGATGGCATCGCTATGCGGCAAATGGTCGGTTGTAACCTCAAAATAAGTCACGTACCGACTAGCAGAAGTCTTTCCATCATACTAATCAATATGAAACGGTTTGTACCATGGCAAAAAAGGAACGTCTCTCTACTCAACGGGATACGGCTGCCGTATTCTGAGGTCCCGGGAGGAATCTCGGGCATTGAACATTGCCCGAAGCTCCTAAACTTCCTTCCTTGCCTCCCTGGCTTCATATGTAGCTGAAGGAGCGGATGCTCCTAGAGGATTGTCATCCAAAGGAGGAGCGGTCGTGTTGGAGTCCGAGTTGACCGCGGGACCCAAGCTTGTTTGTCCAGGCGTCCTTGACGGTTGGGTCGGCAAGGCAGCTTTGATTCCATCTACTGACTTGACCAAGGACATGAGCACGACTTCAAGTACTTCTAGGCATTGTCGGTCAGTAGGCGCTTCATAATTATCGTCGGCCATAAAGACTGTCCGTACGTGGGTAGACGTGGAAGGGATCGTAGCAGAGGTGCTCTCTATGTCGTACCCTCGTACCGAGAAATCGTCGAGGAATATCGGAATGTCTTCCTTCTTGGACTCAGAAGGGGTGCTACCCTCTGTGCAGGAAGCCGCGTTGTCTTGGCGAAGGTGGTTATCTTCAGGGACGTCCACGTCTGTTGTGTAATTCCAGTGGATCGCTACCCCCTGTGTATGCTCCTGGAACACCAGGTTGTCACATACTTTGAGGGGACTGCTACCTCCCGGCCTCATCTACCCCCAGGGAGGTCAATTATGCACCTCCAGGTATTGTAAGCTTCTTTTTGGATCGAGTACCTAGGTAGACACCCCTTGTGGTTGTCGGTGGCAGTCCTCCAGACGAGAGTTTTCTTGCAATGCTGGCGGAGATTGTCGGACTGGAAGAGCCTGTCTTATTCCCTTCCTTGTCGGGAAGAACCTTCTGGGTTGAATTATAGGAGGCAAAAAGAAATCCTCGTCTCCCGATATTTGTACCTGTTTCTCAAGTTGTTGTTGGAAAGGTGCTGGCTGCTACAGTCGTTGGAAAACGGACTGCCGATCTTCAGGTGTTGCCGACTTGTCGCAGCAGCAGTCGATGATGACTTGGGTGCAACGACGGCCCGAGAGGGGCTCATGACATGCCAAGGTAGCTTCATCTCCTTGTGTTTGTGAGTAATCATCTCTCGCAAGTCGATAGCGGGTTGATCTACCTTTGCATCCAATTTGTTCGGGTATCCCGAGCACACGGGTGCGTAGGTGTCATGTTTTCTCCCTGATCCGAGGCTAGTAAAAGTACTTTCTCTTAATCGTTGTAGGAAGACTTTTGAGACCCACCCTGTCTGTTAGCCCTGGGGGACTGGATGCGGGTGGTTCTGTATAACTTTCTATTAGGAGCCCGTATAATAGTTAACGGTGCCCGCTGACGGTCATCAACTTAGACAACTGACTAGGCTTGTTGGGCCCGCACTGCCCTAGATTTCTTTGACTTAGCACCCGAAGGCGTATAGTAATAGGAGTCCAGATTGATACATCCCATATTCTCAATGGGTCGTATAGAGTCGGGCCCGCATGAGAGACAGTCGAACACAGAGCTTCTGACAGGGCCGCATGAGACACTCTGTCTATGGCCAGGATTGGCTGCCGCATGGACTATCTGCCTGCGGCCAAAGTTGGCTATTGCATGGGCGATCTGCCTGCGTCCAGAGTTGGCTGTCGCATGGGCGATCTTTCTGCGGTCAGAGTTGGCTGCCGCATGGGCCATCTGTCTGGGACAGCGTTGGCTACCGCATGGGCCATCTGTCCATCTCTCTTATGCGGACTCTCCTCGTCCGTATGGATTTTCCTTGTGCCCCTAAAAACTCAGTATCATAGTATTTTTCTTTGCTAGATTTGGTGACAGTGGGGTTCTGTGCGGTCGGAAGCATGGCCGCAAGAGAGTCTTGATCACCATCGTACGCCGCAGAAGGAGCTTCTTCAAGAACTTGGTCGGGGGCAACAGTTTTGTGCTTCGACATCCTGCAGTTTCTCTTTAGGTTGGCTCGCTTCTACGATGGGTTGGCGCTCCCTTCAGAGAGCATTTCTTCGAATGCTCGTTGGTCAAATCGAACCACGAGCATTTGCTGCGTGAAGCCAAGCTTGGATGCGTCAGATTATGTCACCAACTTCTCATCAGAAGAGAAGGATGTCCCCAGCAGAGTCGCCATCGTGTTTGCCATTTAATATCAAGAACAAAAAATTACAGAGGAATTGAACTTGATTACAAACTCGCTTGTACAAGAGAAAGCCTAGAAAGAAATTCTAGGAAACAATCTAAGTACAATTGTTTAGTTTTGATTCTGGGGGGTGACGATAGAGGCTCGGGAAAGTGTAGCAACTCTGCCTTACTCCTTGGACTATCTGACACGGTCCTTGCTCTTGAAAAAATTGCCCTTCATAGGTTGCCAGCCTTTTGCATGGGTGTGGTACCATGTTATTTATAGTGATAGATATCTTAAGCCGTATAGATGGTCGTATGGCCACGTGGCTACAGAAGCACACAAAGACCCGCTCCTCGGCCGCCAGCTGGAGACTTGTTGAGATTTTATTATAGTAAATCTGGGTGGTTGAGACTTGGTCAGCCTGCCACGTGTCCTATCGCAGGATAGGATCAATATGCTTGAGTTATTTTGAGCCGCATAAGTCTTTCAGTGTTCGGCCATGCTGGGCCGCATAAGACTCATGCGGCTTAAGTTACAGTCTTTCTTAGTCTGCATGTAGCTTAGGGACTTTTTAGCCGCATAGGTTCTATATTCTGGGCCGCATAAAGCTTATGTGACTCAGATTGCAGTCATCCTTGGCCACATGAAGCATATAGATTGAGCCGCATAAGGCTCATGCGGCTCGGGTCGTAGTCCCTTTTTGGCCGCATGGCCATGTCCAGTCTGGTGACATGACGTTTAGTCTGATCATGTCTTATCTTCTTTTTGTCAGAGTGTCAGAGTTGTTAGAGCTATCAATTTTGCCAATTTTGACAGAGTTTGTCAGCTTTATCAGAAGGGTTAATTAGCTTGGCCGCATAAGTAACTATTCTTTCTGCGGCTCAAAATCAGTCTTATGAAGATGGGCCGCAGGGGGCATGCTGAGTCTGTCATGCGGCTCTTCTTTATGCGGGTCAATATCTTCCAGAGTACTCATGCGGTCAGTTGTGATCTACATGAACCCCATATTTTCCATGCTTCTATAAGACCCCCTTCAAAGTTTTTAAATTACAAATTTTGAATACTTTGAATAAGAAGCATGGACATATGTCAAGCCGCAGGAAAATCTTCGAGTCAGGAGAGACATCGTATCGCAGCAAAATCTTCGAGTCAGGAGAGACGTCGTGTCGTAGGGACATTTTGAGCCACAAGGACATTTTTGGGCCACAGGTAGATCTTGTGCCGCAGGGAGATCTTGTCTTCCAGCTGTCACAGCTGCATTTAATGCCTTGATTTGGTTTTTGATTTAGGCTCTTTTTTCGAGATAAAGCTGACGGTTACTAAGGATAAAATCTCTAAACGCCATCATTATCTTTAATGGGCTCAAGAATCGAATTGGCACACTTTCGAAAAACCTTATAAATATGGGTCATTCGAAGGAAGAGATTTTTCTCCTTCACCTTCTTCTTCTTCGTCTTCATTGTCCCTATCGTGCTTTTTGTTTAGCCATGGCTCCAAAAGCTTCCAAGTCGACTGACGATGCGGCCAAAGGAAAGGGACCCGCCTCTCCGTCGAGAGCTATGGATTCTTCTTCCATTCATCCTGACGTGCACCCCCTATTAAGGGTAAGGACGGCGAGAAGACGACGACTTTAATTTTTTTTAATGGCCATATCGTATATTTTATGCGTCGGCCTGTAAGGCATGATCGATGCATGCCCTATCTCATTGGACTGCATGTGTTCTATACGATAGGGCCGCATGGACTGAGCCGCATAAGCGTTATTGACCCACATGGGTGCCTCATAATGGGACCGCATGAGCGCTATATAACTGAGCCTGTCCAAATCGTATAAGTAACCCGCATAAGTGCTTCCTTGATCGATCTGCATGAATACTGCATAACTGAACCGCATAAGTGACTTAAAACTGATCCGTATAAGTGCCTCCTAACTGGGCCGTATAAGTGCCTCATGACAGAGCCGCATGAGCACTGTATAACTTGGACCGCATAAATGTCTTATGATTGGCCGCATGAGCACTGTATAACAGAACTATGTAAGTGCCTCATGATTGAGCCGCATGAATGCTGCCTAACGGGACTGTACGATTGAGCTGCATGCGCATCCTTCATAATTAGGCCGCACATGTCCTATTTGGTTAGGCCGCATAGCTGAAGAATGAATTTTGTTTTCTTCTAACTACATTCTGCTTTCTCTTCTGCAGTGACCTTGCCTACAGCTCCATCGGGGGAACTCTTGATAGGATATGCCCAATCTGTATTGGGTGTGAGATTTGACCAGATAGTCCAAGATGTGTCAATTCAGATCACCCGAAGTCAACCTGAGGACAGCAATCCTTCTTCTTTTTACTTAGCATGATGAACTCTGGGCAACTGAATGGCATTCGTCTGAAGCCTATGTTTCTATTCGGGGATGCCCTGATTATTTCAGACCCTAACATGGTGAAATCTCATCCATAAGTTGATTACCGCCTTTGAAATTCCTCTCATGAATTCTCTTTAAGTAAATTCATGTTTCATGCTTGTTTCTAAGTACCATTCTAATAAAGTTCTTCTTTCAGAATAATGGATCATCGTAGTGGATAGATAACATATAGGAAGATCATTCCGAGTAAGACTATTCATAATGATGGCATATCCTTAGAACCCCAGGGAGATAAGCCTCTATCGTAGATTCCAGTGGTGCCCTAGACACCACCGATCAGGATTGATTAGTCGACGCAACTAATTTAGGGTATGTAAGCGGGCCAGACATCTTAACTGACACAAGCATCGTAATAGAACCCACTGCCACCTCCACCCTCGTACCCCCCTATAAATTCCCTTTCCAACATACCTTCCTTAGGTATCTTAGATGCCCCAAATGGCACAGGTACCCTACCTTCTATACTTACCCCAGATGGATGGAGCATAGATATTTTAAATGTTCTATGTGATGATACAAGCCAACATTGGCAGACCAAGGTCCTAGATAGAGAATGGAGGCAGCCCTTGACATAGTAGTACCAACACCAGCACTAACAGTATATAAACATCATACCGGCACCATTATAGAATTTTGCAAAATAGTTTCCCTTTTATTCTCTAGCAACGAAAGCCCTACCGAGGTATCTGCATAGCTTGTCAGCATGAAGGACATGCTGGAGGCCTCAGAGATTTCCAAGGATGAATGGATGAAGACCACCATGATGAAGTTGACTGACAATGCATACTATTAGTGGAGGGCTGAGAGAAACAATTGGGGCCTAACCCAACTTGGGAGCAACCTTAGACCTCTTCAAGAAGATGTTCTTTCCAGCTGCTATTAGTGCAGAGCTTCAAGACAGGTTCCTTTACCTCAAGTAAGGAAGCATATCCGTAGATGGGTGCAATGTTGATTTCTCTCCCCTGAGTTGCTTTTCCACATCACTGATCAAGACAAAGCAAGACAAGACAGAGAGATTCCACTAGGGTTTGTATTATGATCTTCAGTGGTTGACTGGATTCACCACCTTGCTTCTTATTTAGCAATTTTAGCCGGCCAAATGTCAATAGAGTATCAATTTCCAGGAGCAAAAAGACCAAAAATTTCCTTGTTCAGCATCAATATCAGTACCAATACGGGCACCACAAGGAGGGCCAACTAAGTGTCTTATAATGCATCAACCCCTGAAACAGTACTACTACAAATGCAGGGAGTCAATGTTTATCACTTTTGTGGCAAGACAAAACATAAATCTAAAGATTGTTGATTGAGATTAAGATCATGCTTGATTTGTGGATCAGAGTTATGCCCAATCCCATAATACGTAGGACTAGGATACGTAAACATGCCAATTATGTATCAAGCGGACTCCAGCCCAAATCGAATACACATATGTTGCCTACGTCAGATAATTATATCTCAATATCACTATGATACTTTTATATCTCAATCCACTAAAGAATAAATATATTAAGAATGAACAATATGCAATACAGTCGGCCAGCCTGTAATACACGTGTTCGAACAAGCTCAAGAAAAGAATAAGCTTGCTACTAGGATCACCGCAGAATGAATCAACGAAAATAAAATATATTGATAGAGGAAATATGATAAACATATCTACTAAATATACCTGAAATTTTGAAGATGCAATCATCAATCATCCATCTAGTCTATAAAGCAAGCTCAGGAAATATCTGGAGAGATCACCACGTCCTAGAAAGGGACATAGCACGATACATAATATATATGCCGAATGTAACAGTAAATAATAGGCAAGAATAATGACAAGAAAATAATACAATAATAATAAGGACTAAAGGAAAGGGCATGCCATCAAGAATAATGTTATCAAACACGATTATAAATAAACTGGGGGTAACTGCACTCAATAGAAGCTCACGGTCCTTTAGCAAGTAATCCAATGGGGACTCCCAGTCTATAGTTAGTCTGATTCGCACTCAAATGAAGATATCAAACGAGGTGGTCAAGTGAACATAACTCTACCGCAGCACAATGGGTACTCAGGATCGAGAGTGGTCACAATATAGTCAATGCCTAATAACGGTCATCTAGGAACTAAGGAAGCAAGTCAAGTAGATCTCATGTCATGTCAAGTCCAAGTAATAAAGAGACATATGATCAAGTCAAGTGGATTGTACAAGTATATGAATCTAAACAAGTATGGTGTATCATGGATCAAACACGTGACAAGAAAAATATTCACACAAGATATACGGAACAAGTAAATAAGTTTTATAAAATATGTACAAGAAACATGTGATAGGATAGACAAGAATTAGATATGAACATAATCAACAAAAATAACATGCATAAATAATGTAAAAGTTGGAAAGGTATACTTGCTCGTCGTCTAAGTCTTTGTTGAATCCTCAAATACCAAGACCTAGCCAAGAACACACATACATATGAACTCAAGGTTAATATTTTTTATTAATACACTTAATGTTTTGTCATAATGTACACCCAAGTCTAGTTATACACATGACACGCGGCATAACAAGTTCACATGCTTCCAAAGGGGTACCATGACCTAGTTTCTAGTCTTTTGCCATCCAAAACTCGATACTAACTTTTCAATACATGGACATGAGTATAAACCATTTTAAAATCATGAAATCCTATTTTTAATCATGATTTATACCCATTTAAACTATGAATTCCAGCTTTAATATTTTGGGCACGGTACATGGAATTTGTCACTTTATGCTTATTAGTTGTACCTGGAACTTGCATAGATTATTAACAACACCTAACCATAATGTTTTTCCATAAAAATATGATCATTAAACGTATAAAACATGATTTTATTGCTAAAAATTTATGACTTTTTTAGCCTAAAATTTAGCACCATTCTATGTGCCAACATATGTCCAAACAACACATGGGAGACTAGTTTAGTGGCATGCCAAGACCAAGTTTACGTTCAGTTTTATATAATTTAATATCACCTGACATGTAAAAGTTGATTAAAAACACAGATTTAACATGGACTTATTCTCAGAATTACTTCTTTTATTTTTGCTCTCAAGGAATCCGTGGACATCTATCTAGCATGTACAATCTTGAATCCAATTTCTCTTCCAATTCAACATGAATGGATATAATAAATTTTTAACATCTATACATGGTTACAACATGAAATCCTGGTTTTATGTGGTGGGTTTGACATTACTAGAAAATAAAACATATCATGGAGAAAGATCAAGAAAAGGGTTTTGATCACGTACCAAGAAAAGTAATAGAAGAAGGGTTCTTGATTTGTGCTTCCTTGCCTAATGGTGCTCCTCCGTGCTTGTTCTTCGAGTGCTCTCTGAAGAACAGATGGCAACCCTAGAGGGGGGTGAATAGAGTTATAGTAATAATAACCAATTAAAAATTAACTCTTTCACAATCTAAAAATAATCAGAGTAAATGCGGAAAATAAATAAGGAGCAAGAGAGCATATGCAAACACAGCCGATGTTTTAACCTGGTTTCCCTCGTGGAGGACTAGTCCAGGCCTAAGAACTCTAGCTCAGGATTAAATCCACTATTTGTGAAATAGTAGTTACACCCCGTGCCTTTACTTCAGAAGAGCACGTCAACTTCTTACAATGGATCGCAGTGGCGATGCTTTGAATTTTCCAAGCTACTTATTAAACTCTTGCACAAGACTCCTAACTGAGAGATGCTGAGCACTCGAGACTTAAGAAACTTGTGGCTAGTAGATGAAAAAGGGTATGGCTTATATTGAGCTTAAGAGAGAAGAGAAGATTGGATAGGTTATGGGTTGAGTCTCAAGAGCCCAGCATAACTCAGCTTACAATCATTCTAGACTCAATAAAATATAAAAGTACAGACTTTGAAAAATGACTCGCATCTGCAAAAAATAAGATGTTGTCTGGCTTGAACTGGATGTAGTCGTCGTGTGTCGTATTGAATTATCACAAGTATTATTTAGTCAATGTTATCAATATTTGGTTGACTGTGACTTTGTGTCAACAATCTCCCCCATATTGATAATTGACAAAATAATAATTGTATAATCAATATCCATACCTGGACACATATAACGACATAGCTCCCCCATAATTTGTGCCGAGCTTAAGAATAGCTCCCCCATAAACAATGCTATGAATCTTGTTGGCCTGTTAATAATATTCTTCCAAAAACACATATTAACCAAACAGAACAGAATATACATATATCTCCCCCTTTTGGCATTTAGCAATATGAGATATATAACCAAGAGATATATAACTGGCAAACACACCAAAAAGAGAAGAAACTGCATATAAACTAAGATAATAACCAAGAGTCATAGAAACTGATAATAGTACTGCCAAAGTCTCAAAAACTCATAATTAGTCTACTATAAAGCAAGTACAGAAAAGCAACTAAAGCAAAATGCATAAACATAATCTAAGATCCTTAGTAGCAGCATCACAAGTAGTGCATATCCATCATCGAGCATGAGAGGGCCCGACGTCGTCCGAAGCATCAGTAAAGGAGCGACGTGGGTCCACAAAAGTCGCATCCGGATCCATGTAGCGACGAACCCAAGGGTCATCGATACGGAATCCCTCACGACCTGGGTCTCGCTCCATAGGAATGGGCATGGAAGGATGACGAGACATGGAATACCGAATATCATGCAGCGAGTTGCTGATAGCACTCATCTGCAAGGTAGTCCGATAGTCCAGCTGAGTCCATCGATCGTCCTCCAAAGTGAAGCAATCTCGGAGCATGGCCTGAAGAGACTCAAGAGTGGCCGGAGGAGGAGGAGGATCCTGTCTGAGAGGAGGGGCCTCTGGCTCATCAT
Organism: Iris pallida; assembly: GCA_029216955.1. Taxonomy (NCBI): domain Eukaryota; kingdom Viridiplantae; phylum Streptophyta; class Magnoliopsida; order Asparagales; family Iridaceae; genus Iris; species Iris pallida. The sequence goes on along the minus strand of JANAVB010016400.1, from coordinate 3,447,655 downwards.
CAGAATGCTCAGACACTACTGGTGAGACGATGGCCGCCTGAAGCCTCCTTGCCTTAGAGAGAAAGACAGGGGCAGGTAAGAATGGACACTCATCATGGGGTACATGGAACGCACGAAAGATCATAGGAGGGTATACTGCATAAACCAAAGATCTTGGTTTCTTCCTACAGTTGATCATCCAATCCATCATTGTGCGTGGAAGGTTAAAGGGAACATAGAAGTGGAGATGGTACAATACTGAGATCTCAAAATAAGTGAGTTCATCGGTAGAACCCGCTTTTGGTAGAATGTTGTTGAAAATGATCCGATGAAGCTCATAGAAATAAGGATTGAGGAATTTTGCCAAGAGCTTACGAGGACGTGTGTTAGGGCTACACAGGTCGTCCTTGAAGCTCTCTAGTGAAATCCCTTCGAAAAAGATAAAGGATCTAGCTTCAACAAGCTTTTCCCAAGAATTAGGCTCTTGAAGCTCAAGATATTCGGCCAGTTCAAAATCATCAAAGGATATATCAATTCCCGCAACTCGTGAATAGATATGAGTGTCATCATGGGTCAAGTTGCAGTAAAACATTTGAATGGCACTACGATAAATGACCGAATTAGAAGTAACGAGTTCATCAAGACAAAGGTCATGAAATAGTGCATCATATTGTGAGAAAATGGTAAAGTTGATGGGGTGTCCCGCAAATACTAGATGTGTCCAAAAATTACTAAACCAATCATTAGAGGCGTCTAGTGATATAAGAATTCGGTCGTCGTAAGTGTTTGGATCATTGGGACGTGGAGGATTGAACAACGGATGGATTTGTTGTTCAATGGCCGGTGCAACGGGTGGTGCAACGCGTGGAGGAGCATTCGACAAGGATGCTCCCTCTGTCCGAAGTCTCTTTTCGCGGTTGAACAGACGAGGGGCCATAACACAATAGATAAAGAAAGAAATTAAGATATAGAAAAGTAAGGAATTATACCTCAAACTAGTGATGAACTATGGAAGAGAATTGAAAAATAAGCCTTCTCCTTGAGTTTGGGGAAGAATAGAGCACAAAAGAGGAGAAAGTAGGGTTAGGGTTTTGATAGAATTGTGTTTGAGAAGGTAGAAAGGTGGTAATGAGGAAGGAGAGGGAAGAGAAACCGAAAATATGGTGAGGGTTTCTCTTGGTCGGATCAAATCATGACCATTGAATCTTAATTTAGATCAACGGCTGGGGCTGTTCTCGGTTCTGGAACAGTCGAGCCAAATTTGGCCCGAACTCTGCTAGGAGCAGAGTTCGGCCCAAATTTCGGATCCTGGTCACAGAATGGGAATCAGGCAGAAACAGGAAAAATATTGGTTAAGTAATAGACAAACCAATATAAGATATGAGTATAAAGATAGGAAAGACCCAATTAGTAAACAAAAGAATAATAAAAATTGATTCTGAAGCATCAATATGAAATTGAAATAATAGTGTTTCAGCATGTGATAAATAAAAATGAACCATATAATAAACAAGGAATTATATCATAATTCAATATTTTGAAGCTGCTATGGGTTAGCTGCAGGGGCTGGATCCCAGCTAGCGGTAGTCATGAGGACTAGTGCACCGTGTCGCTTAGGCTTTTACGCCTTTTTGTCAGAAGGACCCTTTCGGCTTGTACCCATAGCAAGTTCATCATAATAGAATTAAGATATACTCGATATTTACGCAGGTTTATTTTAATTTATAACAGCTTCATCTAAGATTCCAAGTTCACGACAAAAAAATTGAAGCGCTCTTCGGATAATGGTTTTATGAAGAAGTCTGCTAACTGATGATCAGTGTCAATAAATTCTAAGTTAATCGTGCCATTTTACTGATGATCACGCAAAAAGTGGTGACGAATTTCAATGTGCTTCGTGCGTGAGTGACAAATGGGGTTCGTAGTCAAATTTATAGCACTAGTGTTGTCATAAAAGATTGGAATATGCATGAAAGATAAATTATAGTCTTCAAGGGTTTGCTTCATCCACAGAATTTGTGTACAACAACGCCCAGCTGCGATGTATTCAACTTCTGTTGTGGATAGTACGACAGAATTCTGCTTCTTGCTAAACCAAGAGACTAAAGCTTTTCCTAATAAATGACACGTACCGCTCGTACTTTTACGGTCGACCTTGCATCCGGCGAAGTCAGCATCAGAGTAACCAATGAGGTCAAATGATGTTGACTTTGGATACCATAGGCCCACTGTAACCGTACCCTTAAGGTATCGAAAGATACGCTTAACCGCGGTCATGTGTGATTCCTTAGGATTTGCTTGATATCTAGCACACAGGCAAACGTTAAACATAATATCAGGGCGACTTACAGTAAGATAAAGTAGACTGCCTATCATACCTCGATACTTACGTTGATCTACGGGTTTGCCACTATCATCTGGTTCAAGTTTGGTTGAAGTAGCCATAGGAGTGCTGATTGGTTTGACGTTGTCAAGGTCGAATTTCTTCAGCATGTCCTTTGTATACTTCGACTGACAAATAAAGGTTCCATTTGACATTTATTTGACTTGCAGCCCAAGAAAGTAGTTGAGCTCTCCCATCATGCTCATCTCAAACTCGGTTTGCATACACTTGGCAAAATCTTGACAAAGAGTTTCATCAGTGGAACCAAATATAATATCATCTACATATATTTGTACTAAAAGAATAGTGTCTTTGAAAGATTTTATGAAAAGTGTAGTGTCAATTTTCCCTTTTGAAAAACCTTTCTCAAGCAGGAAATTGCTTAGCCGTTCATACCAAGCTCTAGGGGCTTGTTTGAGGCCATACAGTGCTTTCTTTAGCTTAAACACGTGGTTGGGAAATTTGTGATTTTCAAAGCCAGGGGGTTGTTTTACATAAACTTCCTCCTTAATAAAACCATTCAAAAAAGCACTTTTAACATCCATTTGAAATAATTTGAAATTTTAAAAATTTGTAAATGCACAAAGCATCCGAATGGATTCTAATCTAGCAACAGGAGCATACGTCTCATCGTAATTGATACCTTCCTCTTGGTTGTATCCTTGGGCTACTAGACGAGCTTTGTTGCGTGTGACTGAACCATCTTCATTCACTTTGTTTCTAAAAACCCATTTAGTACCAATAATCGAGTGATTAGCCGGTCTAGGAACGAGTTCCCATACTTGGCTCCTCTCGAATTGGTTGAGTTTCTCTTGCATAGGAGAAATCCAAAATTCATCATTGAAAGCTTCTAAAATGTTTTTCGGCTCAATTTGTAAAATAAAGGCAGTGCTAGCAATAGAGTCTCTTAATGATGATCTATTAGTTACTCCACGTGAAACCTTGTCGATTACTAAATTTTCTGGATGTGATGGCTTGAAAGAGAATTTCTTAGGCAAGCTTTCCAGAGAATTTGTTTCGGTTATGGTGTTCATTGGAGTAGACGTTGATGGCTCGACATCATCATCAAGAGTAGCTGCTGCACTGTTATCTTCATCAAAAGTCACATTTGTGGACTCTTCCATAATTAATGAGCGTTTGTTAAAAACTCTATATCCCTTACTCTTGGCAGCATAGCCAAGAAAGATACCATCGTTAGCTTTGGCATCAAATTTGCCTAAGTTGTCTTTGGTGTTAAGGATAAAACATCTACAGCCAAAAACTCTAAAATAAGAAACATTTGGGGTTCTTCCAAACCAAAGCTCATAGGATGTTTTCTTCGTAATAGGACGAATAAGTACCCTATTTAAAATGTGGCATGCTGTACTGACAGCTTCAGCCCAAAAGTATTTCGGAAGTGAAAACTTGTTCAACATGACTCTAGCCATATCGCCAAGAGTCCTATTCTTCCGCTCCACAACACCATTTTGTTGAGGAGTTCTTGGACAAGAAAACTCATGATCAAAACCATTGGAATCACAAAACTTTTCAAAATCAGAATTTTTGAACTCGCCTCCATGATCACTTCGGATTCGAGTAATCATGTAGCCTTTTTCGTTTTGAACTTTCTTAACAAAAATCTTGAAAACCGAAATAGCATCACTTTTATAAGTAAGAAAGAAAACCCAAGTAAATCTTGAAAAGTCATCAACAATAACAAAGGCATAGAGTTTTCCACCAAGACTGGCTACTCTACTAGGGCCAAATAAATTCATATGGAGTAGTTGCAGGGATCTAGTAGTGCTTACAGAGTTTATGGAATAAAAAGATGACTTGGTTGCCTTATTCAACTCACATTCGGTACATACGGTGTCCTTTTTGAATGTAATGTCGGGCAAGCCTCTAACTAGCTTCTTGGTCGATAGCCTGGATATAGTATCCATATTGGCATGACCAAGACGCTGGTGCCATAGTAACCGTTCATCTTTATGAGCATATAGGCATCTACCTGTATTGTTAGTATCTATAGACAACTAGAAAATATAAATATTGTCCTCTCTTACCCCTTCAAAAGCAATGTCTCCTGTTGACCTATCATAAATAAGGCATTTGTTTTGTCCAAAGTTAATGTCATAACCATGGTCAGCAAGATGACTGATGCTGAGCAGGTTATGCTTTAACTCGATCACTAGGCAGACATCCTTTATCACGGGAGAGGGAGGATAACCAATAATACCATTACCTATAATATAACCTTTTAGATTATTGTCGAAGGATACATATCCTTCTCTCTTCATCGATAGTGATGCGAAAAGATTTACTTCTCCCGTCATATGTCGCGAGCATCCACTATCGAGAATCTACTTACTCTTAGTTGAGGAGGAAAGGTCCACCTACATCAAGAGTAGATGTGACCTTTGGTACCCAAGTTCTTGAGGGTCCTGAAGAGTTAGTTTTTGGAAACCATGCATATATCTTTCTATCTACTAATCTTCTAATTCTACATTGTGGTGAAATGTGTCCATGTAAACCACAATAAGTACATGTAGCATTCCTATTTACATTAGGAGCATGCTGATGATGTCTATAAGCAGAATAATGAGGAGAAGTATGATGATATGTAGATTCAGTATGGTGATGATGACTATGTGGAGTGGCATGGTGATATTGTCTATATGGTATGGCATGATGATATTGTATATATGGCATGGCATGATGATATTGTCTATATGACATGACATTATGATTTTTGTATGTAGAGTGTTGTTGATTGTGTCTTTGTGCAACATGGTGATGATTGTATCTATGTGTAGCATGATGTTTTTGTGACATATGATGATTATATCTACGTGCATGTGGTTTGTGTCCTTTGTGAAAGTGTGTGTACATGTAAGCATGATTGTGAGCAGCATGAGGATGACGTGGTTGACTAGTATGAGTGGTGTCATGCTTTGTGTGTGTCTCATGTGATTGGGTTTGAGGTTGAGCAACCTGTTTTGCCAATTTAGTCTCTAGTTTCTTATAGACAGCTTGCAATTCAGTAATCTTAGCATTCAAACCATGCATCTTGGTAATAGCAATCTTGTGTCTTCTTTTTTCTTCTGCAAGCTCCGTGTTGAGTGTTGTGATTTCTTGTGTTTGTTGCTCAATACGTGCCTCGGCATCATGTAAGCTTATTTTAAGCTTAGATACCTCATCAGTGACATCCGTGGGTGAAGTGTCTCTAATGTTATCAAGTAATAGAGAAAGTCTTTATATTTCGACTTCATGACTTTTGATTTTGTCCTTGGCATGTTTGTATTTACCAATGACCTTTTTGTGATCACTAAGTAAATCGGTGAAAGTATCGCCAAGTTCATCAAAAGTAAAGTCGTCAAGAGTTTCGTTTGATACCTTGTCAGACGTCGCCATTAGGCACACATTAGCCGTATCTTGAGGAGAGTTCTTTTCTTCCTCGGAGTCACTAGCTTCGCTTTCATGCCAAATGCTTGTGTTGGCATATTTCTTTGAGGAGGTTTTCTTGTATGGCTTCTCATAGCGGTTGCTTTTCTTCAAGAATGGACAGTCTTTTCGGACGTGTCCAGTCTTCTTGCAACCGTAGCAGGTTGGCTCTTCTTCTCCATCTTCTTGTGGTTCCTTCTTTCTTCGATTGAAGCGAAGGAATCTCTTGAAGTTGCGAACCATGAGGGCTTGATCATCATCTTCTGAGTTGTTGTCATCCGTCTCTTCGGGTTCAGCCCTCCGTCGGTGAGCTTTGAGAGCGATCTCCTTAGCCTTAGGAGCAGGCTCTTCGAAGTCCTTGAGGTCAAGCTCATGAGTCATTAGCTTTCCCATCAAGGTCTCCATAGACATGGTTGTGAGATCATTTCCTTCTATGATGGCTGTCACCTTAGGGTTCCAAATTTTTGGTAGCCCCCTAAGTAGCTTGTGAATCTTCTCGTGATTTGAATATTGCTTCCCAAGCGAAGACAGGAGGTTGATGATGTCGAGGAATCTTGTGAACATTTGCGTGATCGTCTCGTTTGGCTTCATCTTGAAAGCCTCATATTCTTGAGTGAGACGGCTTATCTTTGATTCCTTGACTTGGGTGGTTTCTTCATGCGTCACTTCTAGAAGTTTCCATACTTTATGTGATGTGGTGCATGTAGATACCCTGTTGAACTCATTCATGTCTATAGCACAGAATAAAGCATTAACAGCTCTCGCGTCTAGACTTGCCTGTTTCTTCTCCTCTTCAGAATATTTGTCACGTGATTTTTCAACAAGATCACCATTGACAACTATCCTGGCGGGCTTTTTGTAACCGTCAGTGACGATAGTCCACAGGTCAAAATCTAGCGACTTGAGATAAAAACTCATCCTTGTTTTCCAATACGTGTAGTTAGTTCCATTAAATAGGGGAGGCCTATGAGTGGACTGTCCTTCACCGTGATTGGAAATCAAGGATTGTATGGTTGCCATGGATCAGCTCTAGGATGTAAGTCCTTGTAAAGAGAACAGAGCTCTGATACCAATTGAAGAACATATGGCAACTCTAGAGGGGGGTGAATAGAGTTAAAGTAATAATAACCAATTAAAAATCAACTCTTTCACAATCTAAAAATAATCAGAGTAAATACGAAAAATAAATAAGGAGCAAGAGAGCATACGCAAACACAGCCGATTTTTTAACCCGGTTTTCCTCGTGGAGGACTAGTCCAGGCCTGAGAACTCTAGCTCAGGATTAAATCCACTATTTGTAAAATAGTAGTTACACCCCGTGCCTTTACTTCAGAAGAGCACGTCAAATTCTTACAATGGATCGCAGTGGCGATGCTTGGAATTTTCTAAGCTACTTCTTGAACTCTTGCACAAGACTCCTAACTGAGAGATGCTGAGCACTCGAGACTTAGGAAACTTGTGGCTAGTAGATGAAGAAGGGTATGGCTTATATTGAGCTTAAGAGAGAAGAGAAGATTGGATAGGTTATGGGTTGAGTCTCAAGAGCCCAGCATAACTCAGCTTACAATCATTCTAGACTCAATAAAATATAAAAGTACAGACTTTGAAAAACGACTCGCATCTGCAAAAAATGAGCTGTCGTCTGGCTTGAACTGGATGTAGTCGTCGTGTGTCGTATTGAATTATCACAAGTATTATTTAGTCAATGTTATCAATATTTGGTTGACTGTGACTTTGTGTCAACACCCTCCTTGTATTTAGAAAGATGATAGTGATGATGGTGGTTTAATGGAGATGGCAATGGTTTTAATGGAGGAGATGGAGTATAAAGTATGTAGAAGGGTTGGAGAGTTGGACAAATGATTGGAGAAGATGAAGATGATGGTTTGTTTAAGGAAAGATGTAAGGGGCTGCTATTTCCAAAGGGGGCTAATGTTTTGAGTTTTCGAGATTGTGAGGGAGGGAAGTAGGTGTCGCCCAAGGTGGTTGGGAAGATTTAGTTAAGGTATATATATATATATATATATATATATATATATATATATATATATATATATATATATATAGGAATTAAAAATGAGGTCTCATCCAGAGCTCCTGCTGGCGACTTGGGGGCGATCAGCCCCCCCCCCCCCCGCCCCCCTTCCCCTCCCCCCCCCCCCCCCCCCCCCGTGACCCCCGAGAACCCTCTCCGGCGCCCGGCGGCGCCTCCCTTTGGCCCCTTCCCCCTTGCTTCTCTACTTCCTCTTCACCCGAATCCATGGCCGATCTTGCCCCTTCTCCTCTCTCCAGGCGGTCGGCGGCCCAGCCGCTTGGCCCCCCTTGGCCGGACGACTGTCTGGCGCTAGTCGGCCTTCCTCCTTACGCCGTCTCCTCCGCCCTCTCGGAGCCGTCTCGCCCCCTTCCCTTCCATCCCTCCGATATCCCCTCATCAACGCTCGGCGGCGCCTCCTCCAGATCGGGCGCCATGTACCCCTCGAGCTGGAGCGATCCCCGGCGACGCGCCCCCGTCGCCGACTTTGCAACCGCCCCCTCCTGGGTCGGGCACTCTTCGGCGGTCAGCCTCCGACCGGGAGCCCCTTCGGCCGCTGCCTTTCAAATTTCAACCGAGCATGGGCTCACATTGGGTGGAGAGCCCTCCTGCGGTACAGGTTTCGGGCTTCCCACCATCAGGCACCTCGGGTCTGCTACCTTTGGTACGTATCTCGAGGCAGCCCCTTTCCTTTACGCTTACGCTTTCGAGCGTAGCCAGGACCTTCCCCATCTTTTCCCAGGTGGGTCCTACCATGGATCATCCCTTGACCACCAGGGATTTGGTGGAGCAGCGTATTATTCCTTCTTCACTGGCGGGCCCCACACACCATCCTATTCATACGCATCTCTTCACCTTTTGCTTGCAGGCCCATTTATTTTTCCTTCTTTTACGCTGATCCTTCCGTACATGATGGCAGGCCCCACATTCCCCCTCCTTCCTCTTTTTACGCACCTCCATACCTTCCCTCCCATCTTTACGCTAACCATCACCAACGCTACTTTACGCACAATCCCCTCCCCCTCCAATCCTTGCCTCACTCGTAGGACCCCACCATTGTTCGGCTATCTTCCCTCCCCATCATCACCCCTCCCTCTCCCATACAGGCTCCCAGCCCCCCTTACTCCGCTGTTCCCCCAGTCGAACCCCCTTCGCTGCTATCCGCAGATCTCGCGCCATCAGCCGCCTCCATTTCTCCGAGCCTCCCCCTCGAGTCTAGTTGGCCTCTATCTGGCAGCGTCACTGTCGGGCCCCTCCTCTGGAGGCCCAGGGCGTCACCTTCCCTTCTCTGCTGGCCGTGGTGGGCACGGAAGATGCGCTCCCCTCTACTCTTGGAGGTTCCTTGCCGCCCTCGACGGCGCTTGGTACGGAGGCAACGGTTTCCGAGGCTGGTACCGCGTCTTGCACTATCATCGCTGCAGGCTCGCCTCCTTGTCCTTCCCACGTGCAGGGCCCACCGGCATGCACTGCCGCCCCCACCCCATGCACTGATATTCTTCCTACCCGAATTGCCCCTATCGACGCTGTATCGAGTAGCCCCACTCAAGCCCAGGCACATTCTTCTCCACCTCTCCTCCGATATCGACCACAGGATTATGTGGTGCAAAGGCACGTGCAAGATAGACTCCCATCAGATGAAGATCGTCAAGTGGAATGCAGGCTTTAACACCAAAGAAGACTCAGCGATGGTCGCTGTATGGGTTACCCTACCCAATCTACCACTCTTCTGCTTTATCACGGCAGCTCTTAAGTGCATTGCCAACTCCTTCGGCACGTATGTGGCCACTGCCCCCAAAACTAGCAACCTCACCAAGGCCCGCTATGCCAAAATATGTGTGGAACTCGACCTTTCTTCCGAACCACCAAAGTTTATCTCCATCGAGCTGGGCAGTCAGACCCACACCCAACAAATCCTCTACGACAACTATATTATGTTCTGCAACCACTGTCACTTAAGAGGTCACCTTCTAAAATATTGTCGTCGCCTCCATCCTGAACTCAAGAAAAAACCAATCCGGAACAACATAGTGCTACCTGAAGGAAGGAGTCCCAAATCTCCCCTTCTACCTCTCCCAAACTCTCATATCCGGTTCAGCCCCAACGACGACATGTCAGACAAAAACGAACCCCCTAACAGAGGGCTGATCCCATTCCAAACCAAAGCCCTCACACTCTCCAACCAATTCGACGCTCTGGCCTCGAAGGACGAGGACCCCCCATCGGAATCAGTATATCCCTTGGATGATCAATTCACCACCGAGATTCCCCACCCAGAGGATGTCGAAGCGACCACCGCCACAATCATCGAAATTCCTCACTACACTAACGAAGACCTGGTTGTTGAAGCCCTGGCTATCCTAGGCCCTGACCTTATCCGGAGAGGACAACAGGTTCAGGCTGCTGGATTCCCTCTACAGCAAACTATACTTCTTATTGAGAGCGCCATCGACTCCCTAGCTATCCCACCAGAGGATCCTATCCTGGACTCCGCCGGGGAATCAATAGACATACCCCCAGAATAACTCGTGGAAACATCGCGGGTCGTTCCTGCCGCTACTGAGGCAGAAGCATCAACCGCGAGCGAGGGCATTGTCAAGATAGCACCCACCGAAACCACATCCATCCTAACCAGATCCGCCGCCAGGCGGAGCAAAAAAATCCCCCCACAAACCCTTTAATGCTGAACATCCTATCCTGGAATGTTCGCGGGCTGGGAAACAAACCCACACTGAGGAGAATTATCAGCCTCAGAAAAATCCACAAGATTGATATCCTTATTATTCTTGAACCCAAAATACCCTCCAAAAGTTTAAAATACATCCAACTACAGCTGGGCCTTTCCATGGCCATCGCCAGCAGATACGATATTTGGATCCTCTGTACCGAGGATATCAGCATTGGTAGCATCCAGGACACCAGGCAGGCCCTCTCCTGCTGGATGGATCATCTAATGCTTCCAGAGTGCGCCATCATTTCCGCAGTCCACGGCAGCTGCGATGTCACTGAGCGGAAACAACTTTGGAACGATCTCCTTGACATCCACCTAAACCACATCAACTATCCCTGGCTTTGCATTGGAGACTTTAATGCGCTCACCTACAGTGAAGAGAAAATCGGGGGTCGCCCCTGTCATGCCCCGATCCCGCAGAGTCCTTTCGTCCTCGCTTCGGACTCTGTGAGACCGTTCGTCCTTGCTAAGGCGTGATGTCGTGCAAGCCTAAGTTGCGCTTGCACAAGGCCAAGACCTGAAGCAAGACAAGAATAGACAAGGTTGACAATACGCAGCAGAACGTATCGCAGATAATTGAAACAGCAGCGAACATAATTCAGAATACAAGCATTGAACACAATGGTAACAAAAAACAATTTTCTTTATTGATTTTATTTGAATAGATTACAAGCTCTCGATTCTCTCTGATATAATGTTACATTCTCTCAGAACTTTACAAATTACAATGATCTCGTTCCCATATATTACATCCCTTTATATACAAAACCAACTCTTGTAACAGATGTCATCTCTTGGCATCTCTTCTAATTTCTGGCTTCTGAAGATGAGGCTCGGGCTATCGCTTCGGACTATCCTTCTCGATGCATAGTACACCTGCATGCAGACTGATGGTGGGTCAGTATATCAGCATACTGGTGAATTGTGAACAAAGAGCTACATTTGTCTGAAACGGTCACTATTCATTTAGTAAGAAAATGTTTCTTGGGATGTGATCTTGCTACTTTTACCTATATTTGTTCTATGCATACAGAGTCAGTTTATATATTTTTTGAAAACATCTTTGAAAAGCAACAAATTATTTCCATCATAGCCGTTGTGCCTTCCACGGGTTCAGCTCGTCGCTAACCGCTGTGACTCGCATGGGTTTAGCTCGTTGCTAGCCGCTGTGACTCTCTTGGGTTCAGTTCACTAACCGCTGTGACTCGCATGGGTTTAGCTCGTCGCTAGCCGTTGTGACTCTCTAGGGTTCATCTCGTCACTAAGTGGATACCCCAATGCACATACAATATCAAATGAAACCATCATGTATCAATCGAACAAGTTATAAACAATTCCATCTACTTTTCAAGCAGGAAACCGTTCTCTTTCATAGCAGACAATGAGCAGATTCTCTTATAAGCATACTCAAGATTACTGTCTTGTTATTAGCAATACATTTATTCCAAAGCTTAGATTCTTATTAGGTGCAAGGGAATCATAAAATAAGACTTTGTCCACTCACCCAGATCAATCGTCTTCTGTTGCAGAGCCAGCAATCCGATCTTTCTGTCTATCTAGCGCCTTTCGTGGAGCGAGGCACTACATAATTACCCACTAAAAAGAAGTTTCGTACTCGAAACTTAAGGAGAAACTTACGATATCCTTAGCAGCGATAGTCCTCATCCTTCGCCATCATCAATCCATGAAATCATAATTGAGATCATATCAAAACTCTTGTTCAATCAAGCATTTCAATCTCAATCAATCAAATCGATACAACATATGCCGACATCATAAAAATATTTACGGACTTATTGTATGGAACGTTCATCTCATTGATGATATCAAGAAGGCAAGGAAATTTCGATCAGAAGAACATCTTTGAATTCAATCGAATCAACAATTGGCCAGAGGATCGTGTTGCTTTGATACCATTCTATCACGCCCCGATCCCGCAGAGTCCTTTCGTCCTCGCTTCGGATTCTGTGAGACCGTTCGTCCTCGCTAAGGCGTGATGCCGTGCAAGCCTAAGTTGTGCTTGCACAGGGCCAAGACCTGAAGCAAGACAAGGATAGACAAGGTTGACAATATGCAGCGGAACGTATCGCAGATAATTGAAGCAGCAGCGGACATAATTCAGAATACAAACATTTAACACAATGGTAACAAAAAATAATTTTCTTTATTGATTTCATTTGAATAGATTACAAGCTCTCGATTCTCTCTGATACAATGTTACATTCACTCAGAACTTTACAAATTATAATAATCCTGTTCTCATACATTACATCCCTTTATATACAAAACCAACTCTTGTAACAGATGTCATCTCTTGGCATCTCTTCTGATTTCTGGCTCCTGATGATGAGGCTCGGGCTATCGCTTTGGACTATCCTTCTCGATGCATAGTGCACCTGCATGCAGACTGATGGTGGGTCAGTATATCAGCATACTTGTGAATTATGAACAAAGAGCTATATTTGTCTGAAATGATCACTGTTCATTTAGTGAGAAAACATTTTTTTGTGATTTGATCTTGCAACTTTTACCTATATTCGTTCCATGCAAACAGAGTCAGTTTATATCTCCTTTGAAAACATCTTTGAAAAGCAACAAACTATTTCCATCTTAGCTGCTGTGCCTCCCACGGGTTCAGCTCGACGCTAACCGCTGTGACTCGCATGGGTTCAGCTCGTCGCTAGCCGTTGTGACTCTTTTAGGTTCAGCTCGTCGCTAACCGCTGTGACTCGCATGGGTTCAGCTCATCGCTAGCCGTTGTGACTCTCTAGGGTTCAGCTCGTCACTAAGTGGATACCCCAATGCACATGCAATATCTAATGAAACCATCATACATCAATCGAGCAAGTCATAAACAATTCTATCTTCTTTTCAAGCAGGAAACCATTCTCTTTCTTAGCAGACAATGAGCAGATTCTCTTATAAGCATACTCAAGATTATTGTTTTGTTATTAGCAATACATTTATTCAAAATCTCAGATTCTTATTAGGTGCAAGCGAATCATAAAATGAGACTTTGTCCACTCACCAAGATCAATCGTCTTCTGTTGCAGAGCCAGCAATCCGATCTTTCTGTCTATCTAGTGCCTTTTGCGGAGTGGGGCACTACAGCCCCCCTCCTATCATGGCCATGCAGGACTTCAACAACTTCATCTTTAATGCTCACCTTGCCTCTCTTCATTTCTCCGATAATGCTTTCACCTGGTACAACATGCAAGAAGGCGATCGTCGCCAATATTCCCGTCTCGACAGAGCCCTTACGAATGTCCTATGGCACAGCATGGAGACGTCCACCAACCTAACTCATCTCAACACCACTGAATCCGACCATGCACCTCTGTTGGTGGACATCAATAATAATTCCAACCCATCAAAAAAGAACTACCGGTTCGTTGACTTCTGGACCGAACACACCCAATTTCTGGGCATCATTGCGGATGCGTGGAATAGTATGGATTCTCCCAACCCCCTATCCCGGGTGGGCAATAAGCTCAAGGCAACGAGGAAAGCCCTATCCAAGTGGAGCAAACTAGCCTACGGGGACATATTCCAAGCCGTGTGAATCGTCGAGGACGACGTACCCGTGCCGAAGCTAGGTTCGCCTCGGATCGCTCCCCTGCGGCCAGGACCGTCCTGAACTTCACCAAGGCCATGCTTAAGTTCAGAATCAAAGTAAAAACGGACTTCTGGAAGCAGAAAGCGAGATTGAAATGGGATAGCGATGGAGATAAAAACTCGAAGTATTTCTACGCATGTGTCAACGGCCGCAGACAGAAGTTAGCGATTCACCATTCTATTGACGACAACGGGAACAACATCGCTAACCAAAAGAGCATCCAGAAGGCCACTACGGAATTCTATTCCAAATTATTCACCAAAGAGACGATTCACAAAGACAACGCCTTCCTGGAGCAAATCTCCCACCTCATCAACGACAACGACAACGCTCAGCTGGATCTCTCTCCCACCGCCCAGGAGGTAAAAGATGCGGTGTAGGCCCTGAATGAGCATAGTGCCCCCGGGCCGGACGGCTTTTTTGGAGTTTTCTTTCGCTCGTGCTGGGACATTATCAAGCAGGATATCACCGAAGCAGCTATTGCTTTCTTCGAAGGAGCCACATACCCTAAAGCCATCTCCAGCACCAAGTGTAACACCCACTTTTCTAAATGAGGGTAATTTTGAACTTCTATAATTTTGATTAATCGATAATAAGATTTAACTCATGTTGTGATTTTTGGTAATTTTTTTATCAATTTAAAACTATTTAAAATATTAAATTATGATTTTGATGGTTAACTAGTTAATTCCTAGTTTTGCTATGCTTAGAGACTAACTATGTGGACCTAACCATGTGATTAGAATGACTATTTATAACTTTTTAGGCTAAGGGTATTTTGGTCATTTTGTGACTTTTGAATTATTTAGGATTTTGATTAATTGGTGAATTTTAGATTATTTTAATAATATTTAAATTGATGTATTATGATTTTGGTCATTTTTTATATTTTAATATTTTGGGAAAATTTTATATTTTAATATTGTTTTTATTGGACTTGTTTCGTCGGGTTTGAGTTTCGTCTCGTTCCGACTTGTATTGTGACCCGGGTAGCTTGAACTCTAGATGGGATCCAGTATTAAGTTAAGCATGGCTCACAAGACCCAACATTAATTTAGTTAATTAAACTAATTTTTATCATGTTAGAATGGTTAAGTTAGAGACTCAAAACTAGATCATTTTGACCCCAAACTTGAACCTAGTCTAGACTTAACCATATGAGACTAGAGAGGGGCAATTAGGACATTTTCTATTAGCTCTAATGGACTCTTTATGGCAGCCACCTTTAGGAGAGAATGATTCATTTCATTCATTACAATCTTGCCTCTTTTATTTTCCTTTTGTTCTTCCCCAATTTTAGAGAGCCTTTCCATTGATTTGATCTCCAAATCAAATCATTCCTTCACCAAACCTTCCCTCAATCATTCCCATTCTCCAAGGGAAGGGTGCTACCAAGGATTAGAAGAGGAGTGCAAGAAGGAGTGTCCACTTTGAGGGATCTTCGTATCGGAGCCGTGTCCTAAAGGATTTTATTGGGATTCCACTCCCAAAAGGTAAAACCCATCCTCTAAATCGATTTCCTTTGCATATAAATTAGTTTTGAATCCGTAGGATTTATCTTCATGCATGTGTCCCATTTAGATTCAAATTTGAGGCCATTTGGAGCTCTCTTGAGGATTTTAGATATGTGTCTTGTGTCCTACTTGATAGATCCTAAATTAGGACACCCCATGTGTATGTATGTATGATAATAATTTAAATAGATATTTAAATTCAGTTTTATAATGGTTAGAGAGTGGATTGATATTTGTTAGGATGGTTAGAATGAGTTTCATTTGGATACCTATGTTTGTATGCAAGTATCTTGGCCTATATGTGTTCTTTTGTCAAATCCGTTATAATTTTCATCCACGTTTTTATTAACCAAAGCAACTTAGAAATATCATAACTTTTATCTTAGAACTTCGATTTATCTTCTGTTTTTTTTAAAGAATCGTATCGAAGTTAGCTTTCCAAATATATATTTTAATAAGCCAAATTCTTTCTGTAACTTTCTGTAGAATTATTTGAGTGTCAGCTGTACGAAAGACGAACGTGTTTCGGTATTTTTGCGATTTTGGGAGCTTTCGGACACGAAAATGCGATCCTTTTAAAGTTTCAGAAAGCTAACAAAGGGCTACGACATACTTTAATCCTAGAATTTAGTGAATGCCCAATTGGTACAGTATTGGTTTTGAGTAGAAGAGTGACTATACGATATATGCATTTTGTGTAACATATGAGCCTATGTAGTATGGATATTAAATAAATATAGAGTATGTAATGCATGATATGTTAGATGAATGAAATGATATATATATATATATATATATATATATATATATATATATATATATATATATATATATATATATATATATTCTGTTTACATTAATGTATATATATGGTTGAATGCAAGCATGTAGGAATGCAATTAATATAATGCATATAAGCAATGCATGAATGAAAGAATGATATACAATGTATGCATGAAAGTATATAATGAATGCTAGATATGAATGCAAGATATATATGTAATGATAGATATGAATGCATAATGTATAAATATTGTAATGCAATATATAATGATAACATATATGGTAATGTAGAGTATATGATGCAAGCATGAATTAATGGAGGAAATACATGTATATAGGTAATATAGAATGTAATATATGAATGCAAGCATGCAAGATAATGTAATATATGAAAGGAATGAATGATAATATATAACATGATATGTAAGATAATGCAAGGTATGAAATATATGGTGTATGCATGTTTGTATGTCTCTATGTTAATGTATGAAATGATATGAATATACAATGTATGCATATGTATAAAACATGTAGGTAATGCATAGAGGCATGAATGAAATGAATGTTTTCAATATGTTAATATAAATACAAGTATCTAATATGCATGAATGTAAGTATAATATAATACAAGTATACATGTATGTATCATGTAAATATAATATACATGATATGTATGTATGTATGCATGTATACAAGGTAAGTATGTATGTATGTATTTCTATAAACTTGTTAACCTATAATCTTTTATACACATGCATTCATACACCCTTTGACATCATGTATCCCATGTCACATACACCTACCTATCACTAAATTTTAGAACATTAACACATATCCTTTCACACACATGCCAAAGACACACATACTCACTTACACTTTTACCTCTCTTTCTCTCTCTCTCTCTCTCTCTCTCTCTCTCTTTCTATATATATATATATATATATATATATATATATATATATGTATGTATATGTATATATATATATATATATATATATATATATATATATATATATATATATATATATATATATATATATGTATGTATGTGCCTATATATATAGCTTTCCTATATATATCTATGTATATGAATATATGAATAGTGATGCATATATATATATATATATATATATATACATATATATATATATATATATATATATATATATATATATATATATATATGTGTGTGGGATGTACATATAGGTAGCCTATATGTTATGAGTGTACTACAATATATTAGATATATATATTGTTATGTGTATATATGTTTGTGGTTTGGCTTAGGCATGATATAGCCTATAGCCTAGGGTTCTTAGCCAATGGTGTGTCTGTTTGCCTAGTGAGAGTTTAGTTAAACTTGTTTAGTCTTAATTAGGCCTAGAATAGACTAGTTAGACTAGTATAGACTTTTTGGTTTAGGTTTGACCTAGTTGACCTAGTTTGACTAGTCTAGTTGACTAGAGTTGACCAAAGGTTGACTTTAGCCTAGATTGACCCCAAACTTCATGTAGATGCATTGTAGCAGTCTATTTCCTTATTTTAGACTTGTTGTGACTTGTACTGCTCTATAGGAGACAGACACCACTCCTCGGACAGTATATTCTCTTCAGACATTCAGGATATCAGGCGAGTACATTCTCTGATCATTTCATATCCTGCTTAGAATTATTTTTCTGTATTAAATTACTTTACTTGATACTGTCACGTTGGTCACACGGATTAGTACTATATGGATCCCTTCTTAAGATGTTATCCCTTCAGGGAGCATCGGGTACTCTATGTTCTGTGCGTTTCACTTACATGGCGTATCACTCTGCTTCTTTGGTTCTTTGATCACTTGTGACATATACTCTTATGATCACAGAGTCTTCTTTTAATCCTTATCCTATTTATTGGGTTAACCAGAATTCTTATTTATGGGACTACTATGTACCACCCTTCGGGGGCTTACCACCCTTCTGGGGCTTACCACCCTTCGGGGGCTGTTACATAGAATCATAACATGATCCTTGGGTTCTTATTGGGGGTACGAGGGAGTATAAATAGCCATATGAATAATTTCAAAGTAGAATAGCCATGTACGCCTCTTTAGTATAGCCATGTGCAATTAAGCCATTCATATGTCGACTTTGTACTCTAAATCACTAGTCACTGGTAGCTCTTTACTTATAGTAGATACTTCTATTACAGTTCTCTCTCTCTATTTACATACTGTATTTTTTCAGTATCTATATCTTACTTTACTGCATGATTATATTTTCTAACTTGCTATGAACTGTTGAGATGTATTGTGCTCGCTCCTGTCCTGACTGGACCTGTTGATAAATTTTACAGATAGCCTGGAGGTTGCCTGCTTGCCTAGAGGAGACACAGTAGAGGTTGTATAGATAGCTAAGGTTTTGCTTATAGCTTGTTTTTTGTTGCCTTGAGTTGTATTTATGGATTACTGTATTTGAGCTTTGAGATATATTTCTGGGTTTGTGCATCTTAGACACTTAGACTTCTATCTGCGGTATCTCTTCTGGATTTCATATTTTATCTATCTTCCATTATGCTCTACCTTAGATGTGATTGAGTTTATATTCTGTTATGTCACTCCCATTCGGGGAGTATAAACTGCTTAGCTTTATAATGTTAGATATTGTGACCTAGGACAGCGTTCTACCGCCGACACTGCGGTGTAGGCTGGGCGTTGTTACGTACTCGTACCCTCACAGTGGGTGCGGGTCGTGACACGTTTTTAGTGGTGGCCCATGCAGGTCGAGTTTGTGTAGTGGTATTCGAACTAGAGTACCACTACAGCCTGCAGTAGGATTAGGATATATTTTGAAGGTACTCAATCACAGTTTGGCCTCCTTGAGAGATTCCTGGGACGACCCTTGAGAATCTTATTTTAACTTCGATTTGAAAACTCTCTTCCCTTGATTTGATTTATCTTTACTTTCTATTATTGAGTTTGAGTTGTATTTATTGATTTTGATGGAAGATTGTTGAATTTTGAATCTTGGTGTCAGTGGTTGAATTTGAGTCTGTATTTATATGATTTTGACGGATTATTGTTGAATTTTAAATTTTGATGTTAGTGGTTGAATTTGAGTCTGCATTTTTATGATTTTTGATAGATTATTGTTGAATTTTGAATCTTGATGTTAGTTGTTGAATTTGAGTTTGTATTTATATGTATATGTATATTTTTTTGGAATTAAGGTATAACCTGATAACATACTTGATAAGGACAGTGAGAAAGGTAAAAGTCTACTTTATTATGGAATTTAGAATTTATTGCAGTCATATTTGCTAGCATGACAAGGACGTAGATCCTGATATAGCTATACTTATCTTAGTTATGAAATCTATATTTTCTTGCAGCTATACCGGGTGGCGTGGTAAGAATTCTAGATAACATGATTATAGGGTGTATGCCTTATTATGGACTCTATCGTTTATTGCAGCTATGCTTATTGGCGTGGCAGAATTCTGACAACATAATTTCAGGAAGACGCATATGATTATCAGATTGTACCTTAAATATTTTGAACATGTTTTCTCTACTTTTGTTTCAGTCCTTCAAAAAAAAAGAGAATTGTTATTTGTTTGTTTTGTTTTGTTTCTCATTATTTAACTTAGGAGTAGCTTTAGCTGTTTTTATAAACTTTGTGTAACTTCTTACTATGAATTTCTTCTTAATACAATGAATCGATGATTTTACTAGACCTTATCTTGGATTTGATAGTTTAGCTCTGGGTTTCAAAATGGTTTCTTCTTTTAAACGGATAAGCAGAACATATTTTATCGTTATTTCTTCTTGCTACTATCCTTGTTTTAAATAACAATAATAATAAAACTGTCTTGATTTTACCAATCACCTACTTGCAATCTTGGTAGGAATCTAAATGTTAGTCTTAACGTAGAATTAATTTTTATATTAGGACATGAGAATATATGAATATATATATATATATATATATATATATATATATATATATATATATATATATAGCAGACACTTGCCTGATACGTATGCATGCTGCACTTTGAATTCCAACCTATCTAAATACATATTAATATGTTGTTGATGTTTAAATTGTCAAAACTCCAATATTTCTGGTTCTCTGCTTTTTCCAGTTTAAATTCGTAATTCAAATATAAATTTTATGTTAGTAGTTTTATTTATATCACTGCACATGTATGTTATATACAGGATTTCAACTCTTAAGGGAATTGGTTGAGTTTTGTGTTTGAATTTGACAAATCTAAGACTGTGTGCATATTAACCCTTAATACTGGATTCCAAATGTTTAGTTCAACTTGTTATTTTATTTTTTTTTAAAATGTAATATTTAGAGCTGTATACATTGTTGTATATAGGGATATGATGTTAGGTTTATACTCTTACATGTTAGGTTGTGATAAACATTGGGTTAGTTGATGTTGAATTTCTTCAAATCCTAAAACTGAATACATGTTAACATTTCACATTGATTTCCAATGTTTAGTTCAATTTCAGATTTAATATGTAATATTGAACTGTATGCATAGCTAAATGTATGGATAGTATGTTAGGGTTTCTTCTCTATCATGTTAGGATGTATTAGAAGCATTGAGTTAGTTGTGATGTTCAAATCCCTAAAAATCTGAAACTGCATTATGTTAATATTACACTGGTTTAAATGTTAGCTTATTTTCAGATTTTATATGTAAATGCTGAACTAAAACTGGATTTAACCTTTCAATATTAAGCTATAACCCTGTACAAGGACACACACACTCTAACTTAGTATACGCTGTCATGTAAACCTAACCTTTCCTCTCTATGTTATGTTCTTATACCTGTATCGATATATATAGAGTTTATGCATATATGTTATAATGTATATAGATACATAACTAAATCTCTACCTCTTTACATATATATGTATTTGGTTAGCCATGCATGTTATGAGTAAATAGGTTGTGTATTGTAGATTGTTTAACCAATATGCCATGAGTAGTGTAACTTGATAGCTGTTGTTTTGAAAGCCAAATTCTCATATACACTTTCATGTATATTTCACATACACACATGCCTACTATCAAACCACATAACCTTTACATAATGCTAGCTTTTTCCTCTCTAACACACTCTATATATATATACATATTGTGATTAGATTTTCATACAATTGACTTTCATTCTTTAACTTTTGATTTTGATTTTTCTTTGAATAGTACTCTTTATAGATAATTGGTAGTTATCTTATTTTATTTTCTGATAAGTACTAGTTTTTATATAGGATGGTAGACTGTCTTACAGTTTTGATGATTTATTATTTCTGTATCTTTTCCAGTTTAACACCCCCGATTGCTTGTATGTTTGATACCCTATGACCCTTTTGGTTAGCATGACTAGTATACCTAGATGAGACTTTCACTACCACCATATGCCATGACCCTGTATGTCGTCCTTTTAAATCGTATGATTTATTTAAGTACTGAGACTTTGATTGTGGGGGTTTGACCTAGAAGGAGTATGAACATTTTAATTTCGAGGACAAAATATTTCTAAGGGGGTAGGATTGTAACACCCACTTTTCTAAATGAGGGTAATTTTGAACTTTTATAATTTTGATTAATCGATAATAAGATTTAACTCATGTTGTGATTTTTGGTAATTTTTTTATCAATTTAAAACTATTTAAAATATTGAATTGTGATTTTGATGGGTAACTAGTTAATCCCTAGTTTTGCTAAGCTTAGAGACTAACCATGGGGACCTAACCATGTGATTAGAATGACTATTTACAACTTTTTTGGCTAAGGATATTTTGGTCATTTTGTGACTTTGAATTATTTAGGATTTTAATTAATTGGTAAATTTTAGATTATTTTAATAA
>JANAVB010016400.1:3372824-3420324 GCA_029216955.1 Iris pallida | reverse complement strand
GTTCTCCACAGTCATAAATGGCCAAGCCGCAGGATTTTTCAAATCCACTCGTGGGGTTAGGCAAGGCGACCCTCTATCATCCACGGTATTCATCATAGCGGCTGATGCCCTCAGCAGGAACCTTAACAACATGACCAACACGACGAACTTCCAGTATTACCACACATCCAGTGGATGTTCGATCATCACCCATCTGGCCTTTGCAGACGATTTACTCATTTTCTTCTCTGGGGACGAAGGGGCGGTGGCGGTCGTCCATAATACCCTGCAAAGGTACTCCCCTTGTCCGGGCAGAAGATCAACCTCTCCAAGAGCGTCATTTATGTCCACCAAAAGAGAACATGCCATCGGGCTCTCCAACTTAACATCCTTTATGGTTGACCATCCTCCATTCAACTATCTCGGGTGCCCTCTGGTGTACGGTAAATCCAACATCGGCATCTTTGAGAAATTGATCACCAGAATCAGGAATAAACTTAGCGGGTGGGATAATGCCACTTTATTCCCCGACGGCAAGATGATTCTCATCAAACACGTGCTCAACTCTATCCCCATTCACACCCTGGCCACTTGCTCTCTGCCTTTGAAGGTGATTTCTTCGATCGAGCAGATCTTCTATAATTTCTTCTGGGGTCATTGCAACGGGCAAGATAAGCACCACTGGGCGAGGTGGGACTCCATGGCTTATCCTACTGCGGAAGGGGGTCTGGGATTTAACAAGCTTACTCACATCGTTCGGGCATTTTCGATGAAACTGTGGTGGAAAATTCGCACGAGAAAGAATCTATGGACCAGGTTTATGAAAACCAGATACTTCAAACATATCCATCCGTCTGTGGCCATATCCAACAGTAGATCCTCTGCGGCTTAGCGTCGTATCCTGAGCGGACGAGATTTTGCTGAACCTGCTATTAGACTTCAATTGGGCAACGAAGAGTCGGATCCATTCCGGGAGCGATGGACCGGGGAGAGCTTGATCCCGATGCTTACTGAGACCCCGAGAAATAGCAGGATCAAAGACTTATGGAACCCTATTACGAAATTTTGGAACTGGGACAAGATCCGCGAATGGGCCGGGATCGAAACTGAGGAGTGCATTCGATCGATCGGGCTTCGTATTGGTAGCGATGACAATGCGTTGATGTGGACGCTCGAGGCCTCGGGGGCATTTTCGGTGAGGTCGACGAGAATCGCTAGCCAAGGAGTGGGGCATCCCCATCATGTCAGCGTGCACAATTGGCAAACCTGTATTTCCAAGAAGTGGTCCTTCCTCATATGGAGAGTCATCAGGAAGAAACTGCCAACAGATGATATTCTCAAAACTATTGGGATTAGCCTAGCCTCGACCTGCAATTGCTGCACCGATCGTCAGACGGAGACTATCGACCACATCTTCTGTCAAGGGGCCCTGCCGACCAGTATCTGGAGAACCCTTAACCGGCAACTCAGTATTGAGCCAGGGGGCGGTCACTTCCACGATCTCGCGGCCTAATGGGGTTCAGCTTTCCACGGCCACCAGATCGTCGCAGCGGTCACTACGTGGGTGATTTGGAAAAATCGTAACAAAACTAGATACGAAGGTCACCAATACTCTGTCGACCAGCTCACTCGAGAAGTCTATCGCCAATGCCGTAAGCGGAGCTCCCTGTGCTCACACAGCTCTTCTGCGCTTTGGTCCGCGCTGGTACCTTGAGTCATTTTGCCTTCCTTTTGTCCCTTTTGTTGGTATACTTGTATAGGCTTCTTTCTGGCTTGTATACGTCTCAGGCATCGGCATTTTAAGCCTTGATCAATAAAAGGGGAGGTTATATATATATATATATATATATATATATATATATATATATATATATATATATATATATATATATATATAGGATGAAGCAGCAGGCGGCAGGCGGGAGCCTGCCCCTGTCGGGAGTCCCTCTCCTAGCCCCTCTCCTAGCCACTCCGGCCCCCGCCCCGGTCGGAATCTGGTGGCTCGGCTGGCCAGTTGGCCTTCCAGGCCCGGCCATGCCCTATGGCATCTTCGTCACCCAAGGAGGCTACCCCTCCTCCCCAAGCTGGCCGGTTTCTGCCTGGCCTACCCTCCAGTGGGGCCCCCTCCTCTCCTCTTCGGCTCCCCGCCGAGCGGCTCCCCTCACTCCTCAACCCCCTTCCTCCCTCATCCCCATCGGCGCCGCTGTCATCCTCGACGGCAGCGGCACAACCGGTCTCATACGCCGGCAGCAGCTCCGCCTGGTGCGCCCGATCAGCCACCCCCTCCTCTAGCCGCCCCTTCCGCGGTTCCGCTTGGCGCGTCTCCCCTTCCGACGCCTCCCCCCTCCCTGACGCCCCCACCTCTCGCAGCTCCTCTATCGTGGCCAGCGCCTCCCACCACAGGACGCCTCCTCCCTCGGAGGCGGCCGATTTCCTAGCGCTTAGGTGGTCGACGCCCCTCCCGGCTCTCGACAGTGCTGGTCCGGTCCCCGCCTCCACCCCTCCTTCCTCGGCGGCGCTCCACCCAGCGTTGGAGGCCCCCTTCTCGTGGGCCATGGTGGCCGTACAGCGGCCTGCGTCCCTCTCTCCGGCCACTGTGTCGTGGCCCTCGATGTGTCCCCTACTCGTCGGGCGGTGCATCCCAGCCTGCGGCATCGCCGCCCTCGACGTTCGCCTACCGCTACGAGCTGCTGAGCTTCCCAAAGTCGCATGCTGGAGGGATCGCCCACTAACAGCCGGCCTTTCATAGGCCACCCGGAGGTCGGGTCCTCTGGTACCTCCGCCCGGCGGGCCAGCCGCCCTGTCGCTGCATCTCCTCCTCATTTTCCCTTCCTACCTCTCCCCCGAGCGCCGCCCGGCCCGACCCTTCCGGGCCTCCACCCGCCGGGCCCCCTCCGTCGGAGCCCCCCCTCTGGCCCTCCCCGCTATCTCCTACTCCTCCCCCGTCCTCCTCCGCCCTCTCCCGTCGGTACGTCCAACCCTGGTGTCCCCTCGCCGGAACCCGGCTGATCCCCTTACGTCGAGGACCCCTCTCCCTCCCTCCCCCCCCGCCGCTGTGGAGCCTCCGATTCACCCCATTGGCGCCGTCCCCGTCCGGCGCTTTCCCCCTCGTGGCGTTGTCCCCCACCCTCCCTCGGCCTCCGTTCCTCCTGGCGGTCCCCCACCCCTCTCCCCCTCCAGGCGGTCCCCTCTCAGCCGCCGGAGTCGTCAACTCCCCCCCCCCGACCCACCCCCCCTGCCAGAGCGGCACCCCTGGGGTTCCGTTATGTGCGCTGGAGGGGTCCAATGATGCCTCGTAACCGACGCCCCCTTGGGCAGTCCCCTCCCATTGGGCAGTGAGCCCTGCCTCGGTTCTAGCGCCCACACGCACCCCCAGGACCCCACGTGGCCTCGGTCCACCGTTTCAAAAAAATTTGAATTTTCGTGATTCGCTTTGTCGGTTTCGTATAGCTGTGTGATTTTGGTTTCCAATATTTCAAAATGTTTCATTTATATTTCAAAACTTGTATCCTTCGAAATCTCTATATTTCTAACCTTATTTGTAATTTTCGATCCTACTTTCTCAGGGCCCTTTTATTTTTGGCCTGGTACCAGTCTGTAAAGCTCCTCTGGAGACACCTTTCCTTTCAATAAAATGTCTGTTCGATTAAATGTATATATATATATATTCGTCAGACAAAAATCGTCGACCACATCCCCTGTCAGGGGGAACTACCCGTCAAGTTCTAGCGAGTTCCGTCCTAGCGGTGCAGTCAGGCTCAGGGAGGCAGGTGCTTCTACGATCTCTTGGCTGGCTGGGCATCCGTATCCCACGGACACTAGATCGTTGCGGCAGCTACTACGTGGGTCTTATGGAAGAACCGTAACAAGGCGAGATACGATGGTCACCAATACAACGCCGACAAGATCATATGGGAGGTCCTCCGGCAGTGCCGTAAGATGAGGAACTTATATTCGTATGGTCAGACCGACTTTTGGGTTTCTCTGCTCTCCTAATCTTCTGTTTTCAGGTTTTGTTGGTATACTTGTATAGTCCTCGGCATTTTGTGCCTAGGGGTATACTTGTATAGACTTCGGCATTTTGAGCCTTTATGGAATAAAATGAGGGAGTTTCTAATATATATGTGTGTGTGTGTGTGTGTGTGTGTGTGTGTGTGTGTGTGTGTGTGTGTGTGTGTGTGTGAAAATATATATATATATATATATATATATATATATATATATATATATATATATATATATATATATATATATATATGAGTTGGTTGTTGTGAGGGCCGAATACCATAAGAAAAGGGGAGAAGGGTTTCGGCCAAGAAAGGATTTGGGGTCAGTTTTATGGGTAGGTAGTTATTTAATTTGGTTAGGCATTAGGAAGTCCCCATTTTCGGAACATATGCATATATGCTTGTACATATATAAAAATCTCTTTTAAATATGATCTTATCTAAAATATATAAATGTATATATATGGCAAACATATAATATATGAATATATATTTACATGAAACTCATTGCATATTTGGGTAGATAAGATTTGGGTTGGTTGGATATGCTTTTATGTAATGGTTTATATTTTAAAATACCTTAAATATATAAAGATGTTTATGTAACCAAATTTATGAAATATGCCATAAATTAACTTGTTTTCACATATGTGACATGGATATGGATATGTCATCTCTTCTATGCATAATACACTAACCTAAAATATGACTATACTAGCCATGTCATGCTCCATAATCAATATGTATACTCAATCTTAACTATGACTAAGGCTAATCATATATATTATATTATTTTAAAAATTAAAAAAAATCTACGAAATATATCAATTAAGCCAAAAATAAATTTTAAAATTTTTTGGGGGTTTACAAAGATTGCTCTGGACTTCGTGGTGTAGATCATATGGTTCATCGTTCTGCCCTACCTGGCCCGAGGCAATTTACTTCAACAATAACATCAGCACAACATATGCACTTTGCCGTAACTTTGATTTTTGAAGCGTAATATTAGCCAATTCCTCGAAACAAATTTTATATTTGTGTTCTAAATGAGCCATATTCATTTTGGTATATCATGTCCTACTCAAACATTTTCCCATGCACTATATTTTTCTTGCACAACTTTCGGGTCAAATAGTCATTTTTGCCTTCGCCGTAATTTTAATGTATTTTACAATTCCAATTTGGGACCCAAATCTGATTCAAACTTTTTGACCTAATATATGATTTTGACCTATTTTGAGCCTACCGCGGACATGCCAATAATGCCCCACTCAATTGAGTTTCTATGTGCTACTTATTTTCAAATGAGACATAAGACCCATTTAATAGGCTTTCGGGTCCTATTTCTCGATTTAATCTATCGACCCAAACCTAGCCCACCAAATTGTGCAAGAGCCTATTCTAGGGTTCCTTAACTTAATAGGACCATTTTAGTTTGATTGTTTATTGATTAATATGCAACCATATTAATTTAAATTTATTTTAAAATAAACCCAATATTCACTTTCCTAATTTTGATCCCATTTAAATCCTTTGAGATATATCTTGGTGGATCTTTTCATTGGTCAATCAAATATCTAACAAATCTTACCAAACCAATTTCTAATGAATCCCAACCCTTAAAACAATGCTTATTTATATTTATAACCGGAAGTGGCTGGCCCCACCCCTCTAATGATGTTAAAACCCAGAGCCTTTTTTTATTTTCGCACGTATTTCTGTCCCGAACAGAAACCCATCCTTTCGACCAACTCCATCCCTTCTACCACCTTCATCTCGACCCTAAGATACCCCTCTAACACCCCAGTAGCCATGAAGCCCTATTTGGTCGGTACAAGGCGTAGAAGGCACCTGAAATAGATCGAACTTGTGCTGAATTCGTCACAACAGATATGTTGACTTGTACACGAGGTTTAATATTATGTCATGCCCCAATTTCGAAAAATCGATAGTCGTCCCTCGGACATGATGTCGTACGAACGTAAGTTGCACTCGCATAAGGCATAGTTATAAGATTATCCGAAACACAACATCTAATAGATATACATAAAGAAATTGAACAACAAATTTGAAATAGAAGGAACTTTTATTTCATTAATAAGAAACATCATTTACAAGACTCTATTACAATGACTATCGTACGGGCTTACAATTTGACTCGACTATAAAATAAACGCGGATGAGATAGTCGTTCTATACATTACGTCCCCTTTTATACAAACAAAACACTTCCTAACACCTGTTATGGTGGGGAGTCAAACCATCATTCTTTGTACTAGAATGCAGAGTCTTTAAAAGATTGAAACAAGCTCTGGCACACGGATGAGGCTTCAAAATGAACTTGTGTCTCCTTGAGTTAGGTTGCACTCCTTTTTTGGTCCGGAGCTCCTGCGGAGAGAGAGGATCACTACATTGGCGTATACTGGTGCGTGACTAATTAATTCTATAGTCTCATTTGATTCAAGAATTTAAGTTAAACATGCTATATATATCAAGTGATCTTTCTAGTCATCCTAGTAAATTTCATGCAAGCATTTGATAGGCATAAAGGCATGAATTACGCTAGAACTTACCCATGGCAGAGTGTGGTCGTGCAATATGAAGCTTACTGTGTTATCCCTATCAATTATTATCATTTACCAGCATAATGTGTGCCATTTGTATATGTGAAGGTCACTGGCATCATAAACCATCTTGGACTGGGTTTAGACGGCACCCCTTTCAGCGCGAGTAGCATGCTCCGCTGAAAGTTCGTCGAGTAACTTGGTTTTGCTTTTATCGAGCACAACTATCTTTGGCTTCCTCTTAGGCCGAATCGATCTCGAGTTCGGGTGTATCGTTCAAGAAAGTTGTTCCTTATGCACAAGTTGTCCGTGACCGTACAAGGCTAGACTAGTTATTCAAGCATGATCTTTAATTATAAGCAATTTAACCAATTTTATCGCTGTTTTCCCATATTGTGGCGATAGTTGTTGAATGACTCAAACTTCGCTTATCACATTTCTATAACAGACATAACATATTAAGCATGTAGCAGTTTATAATATGACATTTTTATAGCAGACCTACATAAGAAAGCATGTAGCAGTTTCATGGCATAACAGTTCTATAGCGGATGAACATGAGGAATCGTGCGACAGTTTATTGAAAATAAGCATTCATGTCCTTTGCATATTTAGCTAACATTCTATCGATTGATTGGAGAACAAGAGGGCCAAAGGGGGAAAAGGGTCCAGCCACTAACCTTGATTGTTTAAGACGAGAGGGAAGAAGGTCTTATTGTGCTAGACGGAGCCTACACTATCACATGAAATCGTACAAGCAATGCATCAGTATTCTACCCTTCTATTCCAAGTCCGATATGAAATACAAAGTTTGAAGAACGTAAACAATAAATTCTATCAAAAATATTCATGAAAATGAATTCAGAAAACCAGAGCCAAAGCCAAAGAAGCAAGTACGACATGAAAAGCAGCACAATGGGAGTTCTCTTCCGACTCAGCCACATAGTCCGTCCTCAAGGCGCAACCCCCTGAATATAGGATTTGATTATGAAGAAGTCATTCCATAATGAGGAAAGAATCTTAATTCAATTGGTCCCGATCGATCGATAGGGACAATATTTCTTAACCGTACTCCTCGTATCGTGACGAAGAATGGGCACTATGCTGGGACGAGACACTGTATTATAACCAACTAAGAAAAAGTTTTGTCCTTGAAACTTAAGGATAGAACCTACCTCTAATAAAACAATGAAGGAACTTTTCCCTCATCTCTGACTCGAGTTCCAGGTTGACTCCTCGACCGAATGGTTCCTCCAAAGTATGTGGATGAGTGGGATCTCTCGATTTTTGAGCAATTTATATTTGTGCTCCAAGATTTAGATCGGTTCCTCCACATAAGACAATTTTGCCTTTAAATTCAGCTGACCAAAATCTACCATGCATGTGGCTCAGATCGTGCACATACTTCCACATCTGAGAGATTTGGAAGACATTATATACATCCGACAATGCTGACGGCAATGCAATCTGATAAGCTACTGGGGTGACACTTTTGAGTATTTCGAAGGGACCCATAAATCTGGGACTTAACTTGCCTTTAGCTCCAAACCTGGTGACTCTTCGTAAGGGCGTTACTATCAGAAACACGTGATCACCTTCCAGAAACTCGAGGGGTCATCGACGAGTTTTATTGTAGCTTTTCTGTCGACTCTGAGCAATCAATAGTCTTTTTTGAACGAGCCTGACCTTTTACATAGTCTGTTCCACCAGTTTCGGGCCAAGAATTTGTAGCTCCCATAATTTATCCTAGCAAATAGGTGATCTGCACTTCCATCCGTACAAGGCTTCGTACGACGTCATCTGAATGCTAGATTGGTAGCTATTGTTGTATATAAATTCCTCTAGAGGTAGATGAATGTCCCAACTTTACTTTTTATCAATTACGCGAAGCCATAACATGTCTTCGAGAATCTGATTCACGCGCACCGTTTGGCCGTCGGTCTGAGGATTGTAAGCTGTGCTAAAGTTTAACTTTTTGATGTTTGTTAGTCCCGAAACCAAAACTACGCGAACATTGGTCATCTCATTGAGTTCCACATATTTTTAAAATCATTTCCACCGTACAAGTTGTCGAACGTTGATTTTCGTGGAAACTAATGATGTGTTCAAACCCGAAGCTTTGTAATATTTTTATAAAATAATTATTTTTTATATTTTGCTATAAAAATTATATATTTTATTATTTACTGAATTATCCCAGATTTAATGATTATTTACAAATTATTTATTTTTGGGTTCAATCGGGTTAAATAGTTGACTAGTGTTGATACTAGTTTGGTATGATAATTAGAGGCTAGTTTTCTAGCATATATTATAGATAAATAATGATTATTAATATTTTTAAAAAATAATTTTGTATTAAATATTATATTATTTATTTTTCAAAAATATTATTTTGTCATATTGATACTAGTTTGATATAATAATAGTTATTTGTTTTCTTGGTCTAAAATTATTTTTAAAATTATTATAAATTTCAATAATTAAATATTATATTTTTATTTTATAAAAGTATTATTTTTATTTTGGTGACTTGATACTATGTATATTTGATATGGTCATATATAAGGTTTGGTACTAGTCTAGTTAGAATATGGTTAGTCGAGGCTATATATAGTAAGGCTGTAAACATAGTGTATGTGTGGGTATGTGACATCGATATGTCATTGATTGGTAGTTTGTATATTTATTCTAGAAATATGAGACGGTGTGACCAAGGATATTGAAATTGGAGCGCATTACGCATACTTGGGAATATAGACAAGTGTACCTTGCCAATGTTTCAGTTCATTTATTCTAGGAATACTGAATTGTCCTACATTTATTTTTCATGTTCATAGTGATAGTGGACATAGGATGGTTGATACTTAGCGTCTGAATTGTACTCAGGCGCCGATGCCGTTATATAGATACCGGGTATCTATACTAGGCATAGCGATAAAAAATTTATTCGTGTTCATTGACATGATAGACCATATGATGCTGACACAATCATGATACAGAGCCATACATGATATATGCGTGGTTTGGACTCTGTGATAGGATACATGAGTTATTACTTGTACTTGAGACTTGCTTGACTTGACTGGACAATACTAGACTACAGGGTGGGGGAGAACATTACAGCTATATCAGGCTATATATACTTATCTACTCGTATATCCTCGTTTTCCTTATATGGGACTTGGTTGTTATTTGCTAGTTTAGCCTCATTTTCACATATGGACTTGGATGGTATTCTACTAGTATACCTTCATCTCTGTAGCAGAGCTTAGGTGGTTATCTACTTGATCTACTCGTATGCCCTTAATCCTACGATACGGTGCCATAGGACAATAGCCTGCCGAGGAACTTGTGAGCCTCAGTAGTTGAAGTCTGATATCCAGATCGCGTTCTCATGTGCATATCAATTAGACTGGTTATAGTAGTTGTCCTTCAGTTCATGCATTTCCTTAACTATTACATTGGCAGTTTTTTTATACCTTGTTATGGCCCTTGAGGACCTAGTGATTTCTCCAGGTAGTTGGTTGTGCAGAGATAGTTTGCTAAGCATGAAGGTGTTGTTATTTCTGATTCAGGTATTTATCATGATTTCATATTTTATCCTTTACTTGCATTCTGCTCTTCAGCCTGCTTTTATAGACCTATATTATTTTCGGGTCTACTCAAACATTTATGTTATCGGACAGCAGACCATGACATATATTATTTATTCTTGATATTTATTTATCATGTGGATTGTGATAGATGTTAGTTCATTTGATAGATATATAGATCTACAAAATCAAGAAAACTCATACATATTCGAGCTGGCCGGAGTCCACTTGATACGTAGCCGGTATGTACACACATTTCTAGTTCTACGTATTTTGAGACTAGGGTGTTACATGTTTTTTGGTGCCCATGCATATCGAGTTAGTCATTTCAGTTACGTTACTGTATCGAGTGTGACTGTGGATAGAATTAAAATTCTCAATCCACAACTGCCTTAACAACTCTTTTAGACTTTTTCTATCGTTCTTGAGCTTCAAATTTGAACTCAACTATGTTTGCAAAAAACAAAAGTTTGATTACAAACTAAGAAAATAGAAAGTACAATGAGTACACTTGAATTCTGAGAAAGTACAACTGTAGGAATCTGATCAAAAGACGATCACTTTATCCCTTGGACGATGTGATATTAAAGACACAAGCCTCTAGAGAATGCATAAGCACTTTGTCAGTAGATTATGATTATTAGTGATACTTTAAAACTAATTTGAAACTCTATTTATAGAGTTCTGAAATAACTATTTTCTGAGTTGCACGCACTTCATGTTGCGCGCCTTCTATCCAGTTGTGCGAACGGTTACTTGAACTGCTGGGCACACGTGGCATCATTCGAGTCAGATGCGTGTTGTCATGGACAGTGTAGTGGACACGTTCTTCGAGATTAGTGGCATGCACGCCACATCATTCTACTTTTGAACAAAGGTTGATCAGGTGGCGCCAACACTCTAGGTGGCGCGAGCACTTAACTTGACGTTTGGCACCTTTGACTGGGTCTTTAATGCTATGATGATTGATCCTTGCGTTTCTTGATAACTTGTGCAAGCTTGCTGTCAGCATTAATTATATGCTGACAAAGTCTCCTCGAGCGCCGCGTTGTGCGGGATTCGAATGGATTTTCTTCGACTGACGAGCTGCCAGAGCTTTCAGTAATGATGACAACCGTTACAGCTTCACGAGAATGCTTGCCACATGGAGCTCGCGCACCCTGGCTTAGGCGCAACCTGAGACTGACGCAACTTAATAATTTGGCGCCACTTGATGCTGGAGCTTTGTTGAGAGGGGCGTCCATTGATTTTTAGGCTCCTACAAGACCCCCTTTAAAGTTTTCAAAGTTTTTGAAAGATTTTTAAATTTGAAATACTTTGAATTAGAAATTTTGACACGAGTTGCGCCTGTCAACGTTTAACCAATTCTTCTGGGGATTTTAATAGTTTATCATAAGGGTGAACAAAAGACAACAACTCAATTTTTTTTAGTATGTACAACATTCAAAGAATATCTAACATTTCCTTCAGACATAGTACTTTTTTAAGAATTTGTCATTGATAGGCATCATAGCAACTCGACCATCCATCTCGGTTAGTTGATAAGCTCCGTTTGAGAAAACCTTGCTTACAATATAGGGACCTTCCCATTTCGCATAGAATTTGCCCTTGCTCATGTGTGTCATAGTCATAGGACGTCTGACAGTAAGGACTAGTTCGTCTTTTTGGAATGCTCGTACTTTGACCTTTCGGTTGAAAGCTTTGGAGGTACGGGCTTGATATAACTCAATATGCTATTGAGCTAGTAACCATTTTTCGTCCAACGCTTCAACCTCCTGAAGCCGAAGGCAATCATTATTTTTTGTTGTGAGTTCATTGGCAATTGCAATCCTTAAGGAGGGGATTTGAATTTCCAATGGTAGGACAGATTCGCATCCATACACCAAAGAGAAAGGTGTACAACCGGTCGGAGTACGTATAGTAGTGCGATAAGTCCATAGACATTCTCCAAGATTTTCACTCCAGTTTCTTTTATTGGTAGAAACGAATTTCTTGAGAAGCTGGATAATAGTTTTGTTGAATGCTTCAGCCAAACCGTTAGCTACAGGATTATAGGCCATGGAAGCAATATTATTGATTCTGTTATCATCACAAAACCGAGTAAACTTTTGACTGATGAATTGTGGTCCATTATCATGAATGATTCGTCAAGGAATATAGAATATGTATATCATGATGTTTAATGAAGTTGATGACGTTGCTAGTCTTGACTTCAGATAAAGGTATAGCTTTGACCCATTTCGAAAAGTAATCGATTATAGACAGTATAAATCAATGTCCTCTAGGCCACAGTGGATTGACAGGACCATTGACATCCATACCCCAAGCTTTAATGGGTCATGATGCGGCAGTCCGATGAAGGAACTCCGAAGGTTGATGGATGAAGTCTGCATGAATTTGACAGGCTCGATATTTTCTTGCATATTCAATTGAATCTGATACCATAGTGGGCCAATAGTAGCCCATACGTCAGATACGATCTTGTAATTTAGGACCAGGCTGATGTGTACCACATAGACCATCATGAGCTTCTCGTAGTACTTATTTTGCTTCATCTCCAGCAAGACAACGTAAGAGTAGACCATCAAATGTTCGTCGATAAAGGGTCTTAGAAATATGATTGTAATAAAACCGGAGTGAACGCCTACGGATTAATGTTGTAGCTTCTTTAGAATCTTCAAGTAAAATGTCATGTACCACGAAGTCAACGAAAGGAGCTCTCCAGTCTTCAATAATGTCATTAATTTTAATTGAATTGCTGAACTCAATATTTGAGTTATTCTCAATGAAAAATAACTCTCTGTTAGTGATGACAATCATCTGTTACCTTTTTACTGGTATTGCTAATACGGCTGCCACATTAGCCAATGCATCAACCTCCGTATTGCATGCCCGACGTACATGTTCAATAAAGAAGCCCTTGAACGATATAGCCAGCCTAGTTGTCACTTCATGATATGGGACAAGATCCTGGTGTCGAACTTCATACGTGCCTCTAACCTGATTGACAATCAGTTTAGAGTCTCTATATACTTTAAGATATTCAATATCTAATTGTTTAGCCAATTGGAGACCAATGAGTAGAGCGTTGTATTCAGCCACGTTATTGGAATACGACTCATCTAAAGAATAAGCTCTTTGAATAGCTAATCCTTCTAGCGATACGAGGACGATTCCAACTCCAGCGATACTGGCACCTTTTGGTTCTATTCTGGATGCACCGTCGAAGAATAAACGCCAGGCAATAATTTCTTTTGAAATCATGTTGGATTCCAAAGTTTTGTCTGAAATCTCGTCATAGAGTTTAGATATTTCGGGAATTGGATACCTTTAACAGACTTTTGAGGAATATAAACCATATCATATTGTGCTAATAATCTGGCCCATGTAGTAAGCCTGGAATAGAGTGTAGTATGATTTTTCATCAAGATGCGGAGAGGGTTAACTCTGGAAATAACATGAATAGTTTGGCCGGTGATATAATGTATCATCTTTTGAACAACAAACATCAAAGCTAGACAATATTTTTTCCACTGGGCTGTATCGATGTTCAGCTCTGATCATTGTACGGTTGAAATAATAGATAGCTTGTTCATGACCTATTTTATTCTTATGAGCTAGTAAGACAGCCAATGAATGATCTATTGCTCGAACATATATCAAAAAGGGTATTCCTGAGACTGGAGGCACTAAAACTGGAGGGTTCATCAAGTTTTGCTTTATATCTTCAAATGCTTGCTGGCATTCTTCAGTTCAAATAAAAGACACACCTTTCTTCATGAGTTGAGTGAATGGTCTACAGCGTCCAGAGAGATTTGAGATGACTCTCTTGATGTACATAAGCCATCCCTGAAATTCTCGTAGCTCTTTTAGGTTACGTGGAGGATGCATCTCTTGAATGGCTTTGATTTTATCAGGGTCAACGTGTATCCTTTAGAGGTAATAACGAATCCGAGAAATTTTCCACTAGAAACTCCCAGGAATGACTTAGTGGGATTCATCTTGAGTTGATGTTGGCGCATTAGATCGAATATAGGTCTCAAGTCTTGGATGTAGTTTTCCTTTAGATAACTTTTGACAGCAATATCATCTACATAACATTCAACTGTCTTTCGTAAATAATCACGGAAGATAGTACTCATAGCCCGCTGATAAGTTGTACCAACATTTTTAAGAACAAACGGCATGACAGTGTAGCAATAGACTCCGAGAGGAGTGCAAAAAGACGTATATTTCTTATCTTCTGGGTGCATCTTGATTTGATTATATCCTGAGAATCCATCCATAAAAGACATTCGTTCAAATTCGTAAGTATTGTCGATCATGACATCAGTGATCGGAAGAGAAAATTCGTCCTTGGGACAAGTTTCATTAAGGTCTCTGAAGTCGATACAGACTCAGACCTTTCATGTTTTCTTCATAACTGGGACAACATTAGCCACCCAGTCTGAATGTTGTTCTTCTCTGACGAAGCCACAGACGATGAGCTTCTTGACTTCAGCTTCTATGGCGTCCATCATGTTAGGTCGGAATCGATGTTGTTGTTGTTTGACTGGTCTCGTATTCTTAGAATGTTGAGCTTGTGGATAGTGATCTGGGGATCCAATCCCGGCATGTCTTCATAGCTCTAAGCGAATACATCAATGTATTTTCTAATAAGTTGAGTCAGTTCTTCTTTATCCACTTCAGGAAGGCTTTTGCCGACAAAGATTGGTCTTGGGGAGGCTTTGTCTCCAACATCGACTTGAACTAAATGATCTTCGGTAGGCGGCTCACGTTGCTCGAAGTGAAGCTCCCATTGAGTATCCATCTTTTGTGCCCAAGGATCATATTCAAGGGCTTCGACAAAGTCTTCGTCGTCTTTCGACAACTCAACAGTTACCATATTGGAAGATAGAGTCACTCGACGGACGTGCCCTACACTGATGTCTGAATCCCATGAAACAGAGTTAGATCATTTTTGTTTATCGGATTCGGAGGCTTTTGGAGTCGAAGTTGGCGAGGTATAACCCATTTTCTGCTTCATTTTGCTGTAATATTGTTGTGACTTTCTTTTTGGAGTAGGAATACGAATAGGAGTTCGCCTTCCCTTACCACCATTGAGACCAGCTTTAAAATTATAGTCCATCTTTTGAATGATATCTTTTGATTGTTGACTATAACGACGTAGTTGAAGTCTTCCGTTATCTTGATTTTCTTCTTCATTATCGAGCGTGATCTTATGTTCTGTTCCTTTACTAAAAGTATAGAAAATTCATCGTTCTTCCTGGAAGGAAATAAGAAGAAGGAGTCTTGCAGTGGTTCGAGCAATACTTTGTCTTGGAGAGGTTGAACTACTCCTATTATAAATGGTTCAAAGTTATCCAATATTTCTAAATAACATCGTGTATAATAAAAGACATCAGTATACTGCAAAAAAAGATGCTACTTTATTGATTTGTACATCATCATTTACAACAGGATTCTTGGCTTTAACAGAAGGGTTAGTAAGGTTTATAACCAGTGGAGGAGAAGGTTTGTTACGACGAAGCTCGATAACAAGAGGCTCAGAGGAGGTGAGCTTCCTCTGTTCCATTTTTACAGTAGGAGACTGTTTGTTATGAGAGGAAAGATGGATAGTCAATGTTTGAGAAGAAGATGGACGAGTTGTACGTCCTTTGACAGGGATTATGAGAACATCATTTGAGGTGTCTTTCTGATCTTCCTCACTATCCGTCGCTAACAAAACCTTCATGAACTCTTCCTTGTACATCCGAGAATCAGTACAATATGCTTCAATGCCCCTGAAAGGATTTAGGTCAGCTATTTCCTTCTGGACTTCTCCATTGACGTCTACATATTTAAATTATTGGTGGAGAGTGGATGGTATAATGTTATGCTCATGCAGAAATGGTCTTCCTAGCAAAGCATTATAAGAGCCATGATTATCGATCACATAGAAAGTAACATTTGTACAAAGATTGCCTATTTGAACTTTCAGGCGAATCTTTCCCAAAGGTTCACTTCTTCCAGAATTAAATCCCAAGATTGTCGTGATGGTCGTTGAAAGATTATGTACAAAAATCTTTAATGCATCTTGTAGACTCTTTGGCATGATGCTGGGTGAATCAAGATACGATCAACCTTCATGTTATCGACATATCCCGTGAAGTAGAGGGGTCAGTCATGACGATTATCTTCCAGCAGCATATCATCTAGTGTAAAGGTGATGTTGGGCATCAGCTCCATCACACTATGACAATGAAAGTAGGTTACAGGCTCCTCCTCAGGCTTCTTGAGAAATGTAAGACAAGTATCAGCTTGCATCAAAACTTCATTCAATATTTCTCGAGTTTTTTTTTAGAGACGAAGTAGCTCAACAATTGATAACCTTGTCGAGGTATTAGCCAGCTGAGCCAGTATATCAAAGTTATATGGCTTTTCGAGTCCCAGAGCTGGAGTCTTCTTTAATACTTTATCAAAGCGGACAGGCTGCTTTCCTTTGTCGGATGCCATCGGTTTGGGAGGAGTTGGTTCCACTAGAGGTGATGAAACCGATGGAACATTGACTGCAGGAGAAGATGATGCTGGAGGAGCCTCTGGAGCTAGAGCAGGGTTCTCTTGACCTTCTGAATAGTATCTCAGGTAACGTCTCCCAGACCTGGTACCAATTACGACCTCTTCTTCATATACAGGTTCGAAGGACACCATATTGCAACTCTTTGACTGGATCTTACTTTTGGAAGGTTTCTTTTGGCAAGATGAAGAGTTTGTCCAGTAACCCAAACCAACACGAGATTGGTTGTGTGAAAGGCATAGAGAAAGAGGTACATGAGATCATTTTCCAT
Source organism: Iris pallida (assembly GCA_029216955.1). Lineage (NCBI taxonomy): Eukaryota > Viridiplantae > Streptophyta > Magnoliopsida > Asparagales > Iridaceae > Iris > Iris pallida. The sequence continues at coordinate 3,403,351 of JANAVB010016400.1, read as the reverse complement.
GATTCAGGTCGGGAGCCTTTTGTAGATCATATCCCATCTTTTTCATGAGTTCGCAGGATTGTTGACTATATATATGGAAGGCTGGTTGATAATTGGTTTATAGCTTTGGCAACGTTGTCTTAGAAGAAGAGGAAGAGGAGGAAGAAGAAGGATATACCGTGAAAGTGAAAGTGACATGACTTGTATTTGGTTGCTTTCTTGGACCTTGAAGAAGGTGCTTCAAAGTCAGCCACTAAATCAGGATGAATCCACATAATCTTTCGTTTATCAGTAGACAGAGGAATAAGACCATTAGTTCATGCAGGTGGTAGATTAACAATCTCCAAAGTAGTTCTCGGGATGGAAATGATGTTGTCCTTCACAAGTTGAGCCTAAAAATTGCCAAACTGTAGAGAGACGACGTTAGTCGTTACAGTCTTTTTGTCTTGTTGGAGAATAATTGCACCAGAATTAACCATCTCCTGGATCTTGTCTTTAAGCACATAGCATGCTCGAGTTGGATATCCAATAAATCTGTGGTAAACACAATATTTAGGGTGGTCAGTTTTATCTACTTCCTCTGGCCGTTTTGCCTCTGGCAGTAGAATTTTATTGCTCTTGATCAGACAATCAAAAATACTCATGACACATCTTCATCAAAGGAGTATTCTTCTTTTGGACGTAGTGTTGTCTGTGGTGGTGCCGTTGGAGTAGGTGTTGATTGACCTATATTGACAGCTAGAGTTTCTTTGCCTTTGACATTAATAGCCAAAGTTTCTTTACCCTTGTGGTTGTTATGACTGCCACCATTATTTGGTGCAGTATGTTCATCTTTGTCAATATTAGGCATCTGAATACCTAATTATTTGAACTTGTCAGTACTTTCTTTTGCCGCTTTAGCATTCACTATGAATGAAGGCCAATCCTGGAACTATGTCGATCCAGTCCATATGCTGATTATAGGCAACAGGTTTGATTTGCAAGTGTCTATAGTCAAAGCATTTGGAGTTCTGAAGGCATTTTGAGTGCCTCATGGCGAAATCGTTCAATAAACCGTTCAGTTATTTTATTGTATCGCTGTTTAATTTTAATAAGAACAGACATATTCATGTCGTTTGTTCCCTCATAAAATCGTTCCAGAAAAATTTGTTTGAATCCAGAGAAAGAGGCTACACAACCATCTGGCAAACTGCGATACCAGTCGTAAGCTGCACCTGCTAAACATCCGACGAATACCCTAGGGAGTAGAATGTCATTTGGCTGTAGTTGATCAGTCATTACCTCAAAGTGATTGAGGTACTGACTTGGAGATGTGCTACCATCAAACAGCATAATAGTAGGGGGTTTATATTTGGGAGAAAATTGGACTTCCTTCCACTCTATAGGATAAGACTGCTTGATCCCAAGCTTCTGCAAGCCGTCTTTCTGCTTGAAGGCTTCAAATTGAGTACGTAAAAGTTTTACAGCCTCATTGGTATCTCCCGATGATTGTGGAGTAGTGGATTGATTTGATATGTTGGGAGGGGCTACTACATGGTAAGTACCACCCACAGCACCAAATTGACTTGGAATATCCTGCACATGGAAGTGATGTGAGAAGACTGTACCCCCAGACCGACGTTGACGGGAGCTGATGTTGTTATAGGTTCTCGGGTCGGAATTAGATTCACAACCGGTGGAACCATATGTTGTGTCATAATTATAGCATGCGTGCCTGTCATCATCTCAACCATGCTCTTTAAACTAGCCTCTAAAGCAGCAATTCTCTGCTCTTGACTGTTAGAACTAGAAGCATCTTGATCTTCTGTGATGACATAAGCAGTCACATCTCTAGCTATCGAAGACGAGCTAGTAGAAAATATGGTTTGTTCAGAACTTTCACTATCAGCATCAAAGTCATATAAGGAACTACCCCCAGGATAGGTGATACGGATATCATTTTGACTGAAGGCATCTTAGTTGGAATTAGGAAGATTCCTTTGACCGATTTTTTCTTGGTCGAAAAAAAGATTCCTTTGATCGATTGTGTCTCGGCTTCTTAATCTGGTATATTGGTATACTCCTTCGCCGGATTCACGAATCCGATCTAAGTACTGTTGACTGGGATTGTGGGATGCATTGCGTCTCGGGCATTTTTTACCCCCAGTACTTCGAGACGTCATGTTGACAGAGGAATAAAACAATTCGCCTTCATCCGCTACCATCGGTTGAGGAATCTAAGAGTAATTCAAATGGTCGAAGACAGACCGTTTAGCTGATTGACAACAGCATTTGATAACAACCTCATGGTGATGGTTACAGTGATGTTCTTGAGGCTGCATTATTGATGGATAAAATGGATTTGTGATCTTCCGCTTCTGTTTAAGAATTTCACGGAGATCGATTACAACAGGATGAGAAGAAGTCGAAGGAATATATTCTTTAATGATGTTAGAAACATGATTCCAATTTCTGACATGTCCTATTCCTTGAGTGTACAAGAAAGTGCTGAGTTTGTTAGCATAGGTAAAGGCACTACAAAAATAAAGGCTTTTCTTGACCGAAAAAACCGTCAAGAAATGGGTATCTTGACGGTTGCAGATCCGTCAACTAGGCCGGAGTCAAGAAAAGCCCCCCTTTTCTTGACGGTCGCTGGCATGGCTTTTCTTGATGGTTTTTTGCTGCATATTAAGTATTTTTTTGACTGCTTTTAGCCGTCAAGATAGCAGTTTTTAGAAACCTTCAACATAGGCAAAAAAATTTCTTGACTCCGGCCTAGATGACGGCCTTTAGTCGTCAATAAAAGCATTTTGTTTTGATGGACAAAATTCGTCATAAAAAGCACTATTTCACAGCTATATTGTGCAGCATGATCAAAATTAAAGTTGACATGACATTTGACAAACATCAAGAGAAGCTATCCAAAGTACCGTCAAGAGAAGCATGTCAAAATTTCGTTAAGAATTATATAATATTAATCAACCACACATTATATCAATCCAGAAGCTATACACATCAAATTACTATAAAATCCAAATTTCATATTAACAAACTGTATTGTTCATAGAATAAAAACTTCCAATACACGTCCATAAAGTATTCTTCACTTGTCCAACCACAACATAATCCAACCATAAAGTACACATCCCACATCTGTTGTTTCCATACCACTTAAACATCCAAACCACAAACATTCATCACTTGTCACCACAAAACATAATCCACCAACACTACAAAATAAAACAAAAAAGTAACAAATCATATCGGAGCACATCCCTCCAAATCCATAGCATTCTCCTATTCACAGCATGCGACACCTTCATTTTTCAGCTAGTTCTTGAGAGAACAAGGACACAAAGTATCAACTCACTATTACAGAATTATCAATACAGTTTGACTAAATGTGCAATATGTTTGTGACTATTAGCAAGAAACATACAAGTAGTTCTAACCTAACAACAAAAACTTAAACTTTTGTTTGTGACCCTCCAGGAATTCATTCAACTATATATAAGACAATTGTTGGACGAGACAAGAAGACCGTAAAATTTGCTAGTAATGTTATCCAAATAGCAACAATGAAAAAGAATACAGTCAACACTATCATCCCAAATCATCATGATCCAAACCTTCTCCCATTAGAATTGAGGTTAAGAAATCTTTTTCAAATAATATTTCACCTTAAGAAGCCTGAGATACAAAGTTATTTACAATCTACCATAAGCACATGCCATTGAAAGTTCTCAAATATGTCTGTTGGGAAACCAAATAGGTTTTTCTTGAAATAAACTTAGGCTACAACTAAAAAGATGAAATTAAGAGTACTAAAAGATCAGATCTTAGAATTCAGCTTATATGGTCCTTGTAACAATAGAATATATTGTACTTATTTGCATGTTTTTGGGACATGTACGAAATTTGAATTTTAGTATTAGCGTAATGAGTAATAAAAAATAGTTACTTTAAGAAAAATGTACACAAGAACCAGAAGTACAATAAGAAGGTATCATAAACCATCAAAATATATCAACACAAGCTCCTTAAAGTAAACATGGAAGCCTTTTGGAAATAAAACCATCTCATGCAATACAAACATATGATGATAAGAGAAAAAAAGCTAAATCTAAGGATGCCCAATTTCAATCGACGTGCTCTATCAGTCTAAAACAACTACTTTAACCTGGCAATATTGGCTTATATGTGGACAAAATTTAAAGATACTAGAGTGGAATTATGAGCTTCCAACTATCAATTTACATCATCCGAACCTCGGAATGTCAGAAAGTACGAAGTCTAATTCAATTAATTTTGACATTAGACTCTTCATATTTTTGTATGCATGTAGACTGCATGTATGTGTGTACATATACATTCCACAGAAAGATGCAATACTGAAACAACCAACTATTGGTTCTCGTTTGACCAAACAGCACAGAAATTTCAACTTATGAACACTTAAGCAAGGAAATTTGTCAGTTTTCTTTATCATGTCAATCTGAGATGAATTACCCTTAAATTATTGTTCACAAATTTCACACAATATCTCAATTCCACAAATTTCAGAATCGGGATCCCACAACTCTCCAGAAACTTGCCAACATCCAGAGAAGCATTTAAGTTTGTTTATAAAATTGATCATTTGACATCAATATTAGTAAAAAATTGACTTATCCCTAGGCCCCTCTAGGTACCCCACCTTAAGTTGCCCAGCGGCAACCAGTTCAGTCTTTTAAAACTAAAAGAGCAATATAGTTTCCAGATCATTACAATTTAGAAATACAGCTTAAACTCGTTAAAGTATAGACTCATTAAACAAAATAGCTAGTAGGCAAACAAATAGAAATAGAGTGCCATCATAAAACTCCATAATGAAAACATTTCTTCGAAATTGTTAAACTATAGATTCACTGTAGATAGTCTAAAATTACCTGCGACAATTTGTTAGTTAAGGAACTGCAAAACATGTTCCATCCACTCTGTACAAACTTCATTAATTTCTTCTAAATTGTAATATTTCTTTTGATTGTACTGTTTGTAAATATGAAGAAAAAATGAATTGTTACTATCATGATATATTTATATTCCAAATATACATGTCGATTAAGAAAGATATCACATTTGGATTAAGTAAGGTTCGATCAGATGTGATCTCCTTCATAAATCTCATCACGTAGTACCCATATTCCATAGAGTCGGCTTATTGTAGCGCCTAATCATAGAAAATTAAGCAAAGTCCTTACAAACTTGTATTTATTTTTCATTTACATTTACATGAGATAAATATATTGTACCTGAATTGTTATCCAGTTCAATTTAAACTTTTTGACTTGCTTTTCCATTTGAGCATGAAACATCCGAAGTCCACTATATGCAAATTAAATTGGATAATATTAATAGTCATTATTGAATCATCTAATTAGTACCTTAACTGTAGTTGTGAAATTCCTAAAATATGGTACAAATATTGATGCATACCTTGTTACAATGTACTTAAGATCATCTTGGACGTAACTCCTCAAAGAGTCCAAATAATATGCTCTCATTAGTGACAGGTCAATGACAACCAAAACCCAATGAAAACTGTAACACCATATAGCACCAAGATATATACAAGTTATCGAGTTAGTGAGAACTTGTAGAAGAAAAATAAGTAAGAAAATGTATTACCTAGGGTTGTATGGCAAGAAAACAAGTCGACTTTCTTTTCGAGATATCAAACTGTTACAAATATGTCGTTCCCTTGCATCCCGAGTTCCAAGAACGTCTTTCAAACTAGACACAGAGATTAGTCTCGAATTAATGAAGCAAACATCCTCGACAAGTTTTAGCTCCTTCAAACGAATGTACAACAACCTATATATGTAGTTTGCAGATTATTTAGATCAACTTACTAATGTAACAACAAAAATTTGAAAAGCAAAGTATTCAATTACCTTATGTATATTTGGACGCAATTAGATGATAGGGCACGCATTTTAATGAAATTTTTGAAATCCTCCTCGAAAAGAATTGTAACTGTTGTGGTATTAAATAATTCGCCAGGAAGTGGTACCGAAATTGCAGTTTTTTCAACGATCAAGCATTGTACCAGTTTAGCAAAGCAGTCCATTCCGGGCAAATTTTTGAATGACCCTAGAATTCTAGTGGAAGTCCTTGTTGGAGTTTTAACTTTAGTTGGTGTGTTCCTTTGCTCATTGGGAGCTTGCTTGTCCACCTCGGATGCCTAAAATACAATATAATTTCAGAGTAAAAGTGTATAAGACTTAAATAATATGATATTTATACATGTACGAAACTTCTAAATAAATATTGACTACCTCTCTAATTAGAGTACCATGAAGAACTAAATCGGTTGGCCAAAGTATGTGATATCCAATAGCATCCTTAATCTTAGATAGAGGGATATCTTCAGGTGGAATAGGAAGCAACACATCCTTGTCCAATACCAATTCGATGGACACAATAACATTGGGGGGCTTGTATTCCATAATGGTTCCTTTGGCAACAATATTGTCGACGGAACCCACAGCCAATTGGCAATCTTCTACCTTATTAAAAGAAAGCATATAGAAAATTGTATGTCCCTTTATTACTTCCATTTCACTAGGATTTCAAGAATAAAGAAACTGACATGTAGTACCTTTGTTTTACTCTTCAGACTAGATTTTGTTACATCAACACTCTTCGGACTAGGTTTTGTTGCATCGACACTCTTCAGACTAGGTTTTTCACTTACAATATTTTCAGAAAAGTAGATACTGGTATCAGAAAAGTAGATACTGATTCAAGTAGACAGAAAAGTCCAACTTTCCAGAAAAGTTCAAGTAGAAAGAAAAATGAAAGTAGATAGTGTGTGTTCAAGTAGATAGTGTTCAAAAAAGTGCAAGTAGACAATAAAGTTCAAGTAGACAGAGAAGTCCAACTTTCTAGAAATAAACAAATAGAAAGAAAAGTTGAAGTACATAGTGTGTGTCTACTTTACACTAAAATTGAAAGAGGGGATGAAATAAACCTGGTTCATGATCCTTGGCCTCTGCGAACCTTCGGAGGCATAACTCGGTGCATTCAGGGTAGGGATTGGAGGAATTGGAAAGTTGGAACCGGTATCAGATAACGGCGAAGCACAGAGACCTTGTGAAAGTAAGTTGTTTATCATCTTATTTTTCCTCTCAATCCCATCAAGCAACTTTTTTTTCTCCTCCTCCCAACCAGTCGGAGTTTTAGGAGTGTTGAAAAAAGATTTTGGGGTGACATATTTCCCCATTGCCGCAACACGACTACTGTGCTCGGGCCTCTCCATTGTATATCCAAAAGCATCTATGTTTTGAGGAATCAACAACTCTCCAGAACTTATTTTCTTTTTCACTTCATCCTATGAAAAGAATGAATTTATGTTAGCATCTTAATATGAAGTTGTGCAAGAAGAATGAAAATGAAATACAGTTAAGACTTGTGTAAAACCCATATTTTTGGATTTTCGAATTATTGGCGAATTATTGGATTTTGTCGCAGCATAGTTAGATTATTGGTAGTAGTATTATATTTATTATTATTATTAGTCGGTATTCGAAAAAAAATATACTATTTCAAATTTATTGGTATCGGATCTTTGATTGTTGACCCGTCCCGATTTCGTGCCCGAGGTCCGACCCCAAACCCAACCCGACGTCGAACCCGTCTCGAACTCAAATCATTTTAATCATTTAACTTTGTTTTTAAGAAAGAAAAAAAAATATAATTATTTATGAAAGAAAAGGAAAAAAAACTCATTCACTCGAATTTCGCTCACCAACTCTCCCACATCCCTTCCCCCAACGTTCTTTTGCCCTCCCTAATTTTCTCCTCCACACAAATCCCTCACCACTCTCTCTTCCACATAACCACCACCATCACTTTCTCTACACAGAGAAACAAAACTCACACCCTCATCTCTCCATTCTATTTCCTCTCCATCACTTCCCCTCTCCTCAAACCCACTCCCACTCCCCGTAACGCCCGGCCGACCGCCAGACCCCTGACCGGCGCTTTCCGGCCGATCATCTACGTGCCGAACCCCCGGCCAGAGCACCGAGCGGCCAGCCCGACGTTCGTCGACCCCCACAACCCCTCTGACGCCCTTCCTGTGGTCGCCCTAACCGCGATCGCCGTCGGCCGACCTCGGCAGTGTCCGCGCGCCCTCGTCGGCGCTGACCCGCGACCGACCATGGCCAAACCCCCTTGCCAGCGTGCCTCCATGCGGTCGTTCTCCCCCGACCCGTGCCCTAACGGCCGATCTCCACCCCAGCGGCTGCCCAGAGTCCCGCAGCGCTCTGCCCCGCGCCGAAGCCGAGCGCCGCCCCTGTTCCAAACCTCCGGGCTCCGATCCGCGCTTTCCAGCGCTGTCCCGAGCCGATCCCGCTGTCCACGCGGATTCTTTTTCTATTTCTTGCATCTGAGAGCTCTTGCCGAGCAACTGAGGTATAATTCTGTGTCCCCGTATCCCTCCTGTAGTTAGCCAATGATGACGCGGTTCCGACCCCGTTTCGGGGATCAAAAATTAAGTCCGTTGCGTTTAGGGATACGCACGACATTTTTACGTCGCGGCGTTGTATTTTTGTGGTTTGGATATTGTACGCTGGACGCGTATGTTTTTTCAACTCATTATATTAGTTGCTGTGTTGGTTATCTTCCTATTTTAGTTGGTATGTTCTATTCTTTTGGCTGAGGTTTTGTAGCCTCCCTTCCCGAAAATAATAAAAATATTTTTTATTTCATTTATTTTACTTAAATAGTGATATTAGATTTTTATAAATAATTAAATTGTTAATTATTACGGTGGATGATTTTTAGCCATAGTTTAGAATTGGAGTACAAGACGACTAGGAATCATGGCACGGATAGCGTAGTAGCGTGCTTTGACTAGTGTTTAGCCATGGTAGGGGAAGGCTGAGTCATATGACTCTTCTAACTAGGAAAATCAGGCCAAGTTGCGACTTAACCCTTACCGAAGTTTTTATTTATTATTAAATTATATTATTGAGTCTTAGGGAACCCGGTTGTACCGAACCTGTCCGGATTGGACCCAAGTCAAATCCAAGCCCAGGTAGGCGTGTAGTGAGATCAAATCCGGCCTTGTCGACATACTTGGTAAATGCAAATGTCTTGGTGTATAATTTTAGGAATTGACAATTATTTGTTGAATATTTGTTATGGGTAGGTTATAGGTATTATTATTATTGTTAAATAGTGTTTCACCAAAATTGTATGATCTTTTGAAGCCAGTAAAGATGGTGTAGGATAGGTCCACCCAAAACTAATATTGGAGTATTTTAGTTATTATCGGGATTATCATTGTCATTGGTTAAATGAGTATTTATGGATATATAAATATATGGGGTATAAATGTATATAAATGGATGAGTGTACATATAGATATATATACAGGTATGTATAGATAAAAATATTATAGATATATGTGTATGAATAGAGGTATATAAATATATATGGTAATAGGGGTATAAGTACATATGTATATATGTACATAGATAAAATTGAGATTGGTATTTTTATTAAAAGTACTTAATTAGATTTTTGGTGAATTGTTATATATAAATATAAATATAGGTGCGTGCGTGCATATGTAAAAATATAAATATTATGTATGTGTATATATATAAATATAAATAATTTTTGTGTGTATATATAAATACAAGGGAGTCATGCGGTACAGAAAACGCATGTAGCTCAGGGAGTCATGCGGCACAAGGAGCTATGCGGCCTAAAGCATTTCATGCGGCTCAGAAGACACGTAGCTTGATAGTGCTCCCCTCCACCCACGCTGCATTAATTGCTATGACGGCTGACCCCTCTGAAAAGTTGACAGACCTGACACCAAAGCAGGTAATTATGACTCTGTCATGATGATGAATCTCTAGGGAAGAGAAAGAAATCTCTGACACGATCCCCCGAGAGCAACAAAATGCCACGTGGCCCTGCCACGTGGGTGTGCTTATGCGGCTCGAAGTGAAGACTTCCCATGCGGTTCAGAGTGAAGCTGTCCCATGCGGTTCAGAGTGAAGCTGTCCCATGCGGCACGAGTGGAATCATCCCTATGCGGCTCAAGAAGATTATGCCCATGCGGCTCAAGCAGACACACCATTATGCAGTTCATGCGGCTCATCATATGGTTCAGAAGTCTGAAGGAGGGGGCCACTGCCCAGACAGCCCTGACACGTATCCCAAGTCTTATGCGGCCCAAAATTCATGCGGCCCAAATCTCATGCGGCCCAATCTGCATGCGCAATCAGTGACCATTGCCTCTCAGGACACGTGTCCTCAGCCGATCAATCTCCCAGATTTATGGCAATCCAAGATCAGGTCGAATCCCAGTGATCTAGGGCACGTGGCAGGAGAATAAATTTGATTTATTCGCAGATATTAGAGAATCATTATAAGGAAGATTTATGCCAATCAGCATTAATTGCTAATGGGGATTTGGTGTAATCTACCCTTAATGGTTCTGATTCGTCACAATCAGAAACGAACGGCCTGGATTAATCAATCCCCAGGCCACCGCCATCTCCAAGAGCTAATCATTGGCAACCCTAGTGATCACATCCCACTATTATAAATAGCAAGGTGCCATTCCCTTGTAATATATAGAGAGATATACAAAAGAAAAAAAACCAGAGAAGAATACGTATACACAGAGAGACTTCCCCCATAGTCAGAGAGAATATACACAGAGAGAGAGAAGCCAGGAGAGCAATCAGAGAGAGAGCAAGAAGGCATTTCTTCGTCAACGACCAAGCAGATCCTCCCCGAGTCAAGGCTGCGTACCGATCGTCCAAGGAGTAAGGCAGAGCGGCCGTCGCTTTCCCGAGCCTCTATCGTCACCCCCGAGAATCTAAAATAAACAATCGTACTTAGACTGCTGTACCTAGATTTTCGTCCCTAGGCTTTCTTTGTACGAGCGAGTTTGTATTGTGAGTCTAAGTTCAGTCCTCCGATAATTGTTCTATACTTTTACAATCAATGGCAAACACGATGGCGACTCTGCTGGGGACTAACTTCTCCACGGCTGAGGAGTTGGTGACACAATCGGACGCAGCCAAACTTGGCTCTATACAACAGAAGATGGTCGTACGCTTCGACCAACAGGCGTTCGAAGAGATGCTCTCTGAAGGTAGCGTTGGCCCGGTCCAGAAGCGCACCCGCACCATAAAGGCTCGCAAAGAGTGGAGGCCAAAATCATTTGCTCCTCCGCAAGCCCTTGATGGGGTGCTCTCTATTGCTCAAGATGGCGAGAAAGACTCCCCTGCTGCCCCACTTCAGACCGTAGACAACTCTGTTGTCCCCAAGTCCGGCAGAAGAAAACACTATGATGCTGGACTTGCAGGGGCAAAGAGAAACTCTACGCGATCCGAGCCGCAGAAGAGTATTAGCCGCAGGGAGAAAGCCCATGCGGCTACAACCGCCAACCGCATAAAGAAAACTCATGCGGCCACATCTGTCAGCCGCATAACTTATGCGGCTACAGTTGCCAATCGCACGGATGAGACTCATATGGCTATTAAAGTCAATCGCTTGCAGAAAATCCATGCGGCCACAGATGCCAATCGCATGCGGTCAGCCTGCACGGTCGTGACTCCTAACCGCATAAAGACTCATCCTACAACAAAAGACAGCCGCATGCAGGCAGCCTGCACGGTACCCAATGCTAGCCGCATAGCATCTGTCCCACGCTTCTCTCGATCAGTCTTCGACCGGCTTTCATGCGGTCCTGACTCTGATCATTCTCTGGATGATAATCCAGACTCTGTGGTATTCGACTTAGACTCCTCCTATTACGTACCCACAAGTGCTAAAAGAAGGAAGTCTAGGGCAGCGCAGGCTCATCAAGTCTAGACGACTGCCCCAACCTCTGACTATCGGGGCGTCCCGCTGATTATCATGCGGGCCTCTGATGGGAAGTTGTATAAAACCACTCAAGTCCAGCCCCCGGCGGCAACAGACAAAGTGGTTCCTCTGACCTGCATGAGGTTATCCTCCACAAACGCAAGGAAAGAGAAGGAGCTTCGGGGTGTAAAGAGCCCTCACACGGACATCAATGCACCCAGATCATCGTCAACTGCTGTTCCAGCAATACGGCGGTGACGGAAGACCGGCCATCCGTCTTCCAAAGACTATATCACCCGAGCTCAGAAGACAAGGCACCTCATGTTGTCTCCTGCAAGTCCGCGCAGAAAGTTCTCGCCAAGGGAAGAGGGAAGAAAACGAGCATCTCCAGCCTAAAGGTGTCAACTACTGCAGCTAAGAAACCGTCGTCTAAAGGGTTATCCTCCACTGGAGTATTTCAACACACCCGTTCGAAGATGAAAACTGCTGCGGTAGGAAGTTCGTCGTCTGCAACATTGGGGGTCGTCGGAACTGGGGGTAGCACTCCTCCAAACATCTACGACAATCTGACATTCCAGGAATACGGACCGGAGGAAGCAAATCCTCCGACGGATACAACAGATACCGACGTCCCCAAGGACATCCTAGACGAAGCAAGCTCCGAAGCCGGGGGTAGTATTCCTTCCGAGTCTGAACCTGAAGAGAACATCCCCACATATCCTGATGATTTCTCGATGCACGGGTATGACTCGGAGGGTACATCCTCCACCACTCCTTCCGTCACTCCTCATGTGAAGACGGTGTTCATGACAGACAGCAATCAAGGCGGTTCCGGTGATCGCCAGCGCATCGACACTTTGGAGGCCATATTGCACGCCTTGGTCAAGTCTGTAGACGAGATCAAAGCGGTGCTTCCTAATCTGCATGGGGTGACACCTGGCCATACAAGCACGGGTCCCCCAATCAACGTAGATTCAAATTCGGCGGCACCGAATCCGGGCAATAATCCTCCCGAAGTAACGGCTCCGACTGCGACAGATGAGACCCGAGAAGTAAGAAGAAAAGTTCAAGAGCTCCGAGCCATGTTCCACGCCAGAGAAAACTCTCAAGACTTCAGAATACGGCAACCATATCCTGCTGAATGGAGGGATGTTCCATTCCCACCAAGATATAAGCCGTTCAATATCAACCCCTATGATGGCAAGACCTCAGCAAGTCGGTACGTCACTTACTTCGAGGTCACTACCGACCATCTGCCCCATGATGACGCTATCCTGATACGGTTATTCATTGGGGCATTGGAAGGAGTCGCCTTCGATTGGTACCGCAACCTGCCGGACAATTGCATCCATTCCTTCGCTGGCTTCAAACGCCTGTTCTTGGAGAGGTTCTATGAGGTAGGGCAGGACGTCACGATGTCTACCCTCATGGACGTCATTCAAGGAGAGAAAGAGCTGACGAGGAATTATATTGATCGGTTTCGTCAAACCGCAATGAAGTTACCATCTGGCAATCCGGACTCCTCCTTGATCGAAATTTGCCAAAAGAGACTACTCCCAACAATCAGTCTCTGGATGGGCGAGAGTCAATTCAAGGACTGGAAGGCTTTTATCATTAGTGCTACAAGTGCCGAAGAACGATTAAAGAAGGCTCGCCAACTGGGATTACATATCTCAGAGGGAGAGAACAAGAGCAAGCGTCCCAGCACCACTAACGACAATGGGGGTAGCCCCTCCAACAACCGGGACAACAGAGGCAAGCAGGCTATGGTGGCCGATACAGCCCAGAAGCCTGAGTCGCAACCTGCGGACAAACAATGGCCTCAAATCACTTACTCTTTTGAAGACGGTCACGTCAAGCTTATCTTGGACATGCTCATACAAGGAGATAGGATTCAGCTTCCTCCACCAAGACGGAAGCCTCGGCCGGCTGATCTGGAGAACCCAAAGTTCTGCCATTACCACCGCTACGTCCACCATGCTACTCACGACTGCTACCAACTAAAACGATATATCCAAAACCTCATCGATTCGAACGCTCTGGCCATCGATTTCGAGGAAGTAACCGTGGCAGCCAATATGGTGTCCGTACAATTCGGTAGCTTCCCTCCAACAGAGACCCAGGACGGGGTTATACCCATCCCTCTGGCAACGATGGAGATTGCTAATCTCCCGCCTGCTCAAGCTGCTGGTCTAGTACCCCTCACCACCTCACTTGCTACGTCATAGATGCCGACACTTCATACAACATCCTTTTGGGGCGCCCTTGGATACACGATTACATGATCGTGCCTTCCACGCTATACCAATGCTTCAAATATGTCGACAAGTACGGCTTCGTGAGGACAGAATTTGCTGACATCGATCCCTTCAAAGGGGTCAAATCTTATTACTCGGACTCCTGCCTATACGAAAAGTCGAAGAGGCACCTTGAAGGAGGAAATGAACAAACTGATATTGAAGCAACCACGGGATCAGAAGAACCTCTGACAATCCACCTCCAGGCTCGCAAGCCAGGCAATTCCGTACCCCTTACGGCCACGCTGCGTAAGGACGCGATCAGCCTCTCGGCACAGGAAGAGCAGTTGAGAATCCGACTGCCAAGGTCCGGCCAGGTACCGAGACCCACGACAGGGCCACTTACCATCAGATTGTCGAGAGTCGGTCAATCCCAAACAGAGAAGCTCAATCCCTCCGATAGACCTCTGACGATACGCCTGCCTAAGAAAGGTCGTCACCCCGATGCGAGGTCTGACACTTCAAGCGAACCAGCCACCCCTCGCTCCACATCAAGTACCAGACTGGGGGTTGCTAGTCTACCGACAACCCCATGCTCCGCTCCGTTAGTTGAACCTCTGAAGATCAAGCTGACTAGAACGCCCTCTCAATCTTCATTCACACAGGGGGTAGCCGAAGAGGAACCAGAGCTAGCCAAGTATGTGGTTGCCCACACTGACGCTGCCTCCGCTGATGATGTAATCCCTCTAGAAAAGATATCTTACTTCATCAATAAAGGGTTATCTTTAAACTACACCGAGCTCAATAAGCTATGTACAATGTATGCTATGGAATACGGTATAGGCACTCACCTACATACACAGGTGACAAATGTGTACACCGCTATCCAACTTACTCCAGTAGAAGACGCTTACCGAATAATCGAGGGAGGGGACCACCCAATCATTTTCGGCCGGACGAACAACCCGCATCCCCTCGCCATAGAAGAAGTCGACTTCGGGTCAGATGCTGGAAGACTGCCTCTGTATCTCTATAGCCCTCAATCCAAATATCTCATACAGAAACAGGGGTATGATCTAGAGACAACGCCAGGACTGAACTACGGTACTGGACGACGATACCTTTGAAGACACCAGCCCCGGCGGGCAAACCACGGAACTACTATAATAAAACCCGATGCGGTTTAGGGTATGTAACGCCTACTACGATCCCTGAAAGCTCAGATGAAGAATGCGACTGGCAGTCACATTCAACCGGATCACCGACTTCCGACTCAGATATCAGCATCGGAGATGTGTTCAGAAAAGTCATATCAGTCAACATGGCATTCACCGACGCTTACGAGGAAGACGAAGACATCCCCGAAATCCTTGAGCTAAAGCCATGGTCCCAGCAATTAGATGCACAATGGAAAAAGCGGTTCGAACTGAGAGAACCTCCTACTGAAGATGAGGTCATACAAGTGGATCTCGGCAGCGAATCTTCTCCAAAACCGATCTTTATCAGTAAAAGCCTAACTGACGAAGAACGAGAGTCGCTGTTAGAAATTGTCAGAGAATACATTGATATGTTCGCCTGGAGCTATGAAGACATGTCGGGGTTAAATCCTGACATCGCTCTCCACAAACTCAATATACGGCCAGATGCAAAGCCAGTCAAGCAGCAACAACGACGCTTCCGCCCAGGCGTCATGGACGCGATCGAAGCCGAAGTTAACAAGCTAATAGCCAGCGGCTTCATTCGTAAAGAGCAACATCCTGATTGGGTCGCCAATATAGTACCCGTCCTCAAGAAGAATGGGAAGATTCGAATCTGCATCGACTTCCGTAACCTGAACGAGGCATGCCCCAAAGATGAATTTCCCCTTCCTATCACAGACATCATGATCGACAATACATGCGGCTTTGAACGTATGTCATTCATGGATGGATTCTCGGGGTACAATCAAATCAAGATGTCTCCCGACGACGAAAAGCATACCTCATTCCGAACCCCGATTGGCACATACTGCTACACAGTCATGCCATTCGGTCTAAAGAATGCTGGCGCTACATATCAGCGAGCCATGAGTATCATTTTCAGAGAATATTTGCGCAAGACAGTGGAATGCTATGTCGACGACATCGCCGTCAAGAGTCGCCGTAAGGAAGATCATCTGCAAGACCTGAGAACGGTATTCAACTTAATGCGAGCCCACAATTTGAAGATGAACCCTACAAAATCGTTCTTGGGCATATCCAGCAGGAAGTTCTTGGGCTTCATCATCACTGCACGGGGTATCCATGTAGACCCCGAGAAAACGAGGGCAATCATTGAGATGGGCCCCCCGAGAAATCTCCGTGAACTTAGAGGCCTCCAAGGGAGGCTAGCTTATATCAGGAGGTTCATTTCCAACCTCTCCGGGCGATGCCGACCGTTCACCCACCTCATGAAGAAGGGAGTATGGGATGAGGAATGCCAGCGCGCTTTCGATGACATCAAAGAATATTTATCAAATCCTCCAGTCCTGGTGGCCCCGGCCCCTGGAAAACCATTCCTGCTCTATGTACGAGCAATGGAACACTCCCTCGGTGCCCTGCTGGCACAAAACAATGACTCAGGCCACGAGCAGGCCATTTACTATCTCAGCCGAATGATGGTCGGGCCCGAACACCGATACACCGCTGTGGAGAAAGAATGCCTCGCCCTGGTATTCGCCATTCAAAAGATGCGGCACTATGTCACGGGGCAAACCATACATGTGATCTCACGAATCAACCCTCTCAGGGTCCTCATGACCAAACCTGGGGCACTCAGCTCCCGCCTCGCTACATGGGCGATATTACTGTCCCCCTATCATATGATCTTCGTCCCGCAGAAGGCTGTCAAAGGTCAAGCCCTGGCAGACTTTTTGGCGGCCCATCCAGGATCGGAATCATCCAGAATACACGAAGAAATCCCAGATGAGGTCGCCGATTCAAATACAACCACCCACGATAACATATGGCGGATGTTCTTCGATGGCGCTTCAAGAACCGGACCCAAGGGAAACATCGTCGTCGGAGTCGGAGTAGTATTGGTCTCTCCTACCGGGCTAGTGATCAATCGCGCCTACTCTCTCACGGAACCCTGCTCTAACAACGTGGCCGAGTACAACGCTTTGGTCATTGGCCTCCAACTCGCAAGAGAACTGGGGGTAGAATACCTTGAAGCATACGGCGATTCGCAATTAATCGTCAACCAGATTCGGGGGACGTACGAAGTCCGCCATGAAGACATGATCCCCTACCACCAAATAGCGATCAACATTATCTCATCATTCGAGGGATTCTTCATCGAACACGTCCCCAGACTCCAAAATATCGAAGCTGATGCCCTAGCAGGCCTGGCTGCTTCCCTAGCAGTGCCAAACCACTCTTATCATTCGGTTGATGTAATCGGCCATGAGCTGGTCTGCCCCAAGAACAACGTTCAAGCCATGGCGAGTTATTCCGCTCAGATGATCGACGGAGCACCAGACTGGAGACAACCATTCATAGACTTCGTGGTCTACGACATCCTGCCCGAGAACCCGAAGGAGGCTACTTCTATCAGACGGCGTTCTCTCAGATTCTTCTACGGTACAGAGACAAAAATGCTGTATCGCCGCTCGTACGACGGAGTACTACTTCGGTGATTGTCGAACGCAGAAGCCAAAGAAGCCGTACGAGAGGCTCATGACGGTGTCTGCGGGGCCCATCAGCCTGGCCCTAAGCTGCAAGACCGCCTTCGCCGAATGGGCTACTATTGGCCCACGATGGTGGCTGATGTAATAGATTATGCCCGAAAATGCAAGGCCTGTCAAGTCCACGCAGACTTCATTCACCAACCATCCAAATTTCTACATCCGACAGTGGCGTCCTGGCCATTCGAAGTATGGGGAATGGATATCATTGGTCCAATCACCCCACCTTCCTCCCGAGGACATCGCTTCATACTTGCGATCACTGATTACTTCTCAAAGTAGGCAGAGGCTGTCCCACTCGCCGAAGTCAAGACTTCGAACGTAATCAGCTTCCTGAAGCACCACGTCATCTACCGCTTTGGACTGCCCCGAAGGATCATCCATGATAATGGTCCGCAGTTTATAAGCCACGCATTCTACCGATTCTGCGACAAACACCGCATTCAGAATGTCGCTTCGACACCATACAACCCGGCAGCAAACGGGTTAGCAGAGGCATTCAACAAAACAATCATCAAACTCCTCAAAAAATTTGTCTCCTCCAACAAACGCGACTGGAACGAGAAGCTCGGCGAGTGCTTATGGGCTTATCGCACCACGGTTCGAACAGCCACCGGGAATACACCATTCTCTCTGGTGTACGGGAGTGAGGCAGTTCTTCCATTAGAGACTCAGATTCCCTCACTCCGAGTCGCCCTCACTTATCAATTGACAACGGATGATAACTACCGACGTCGACTACAAGAGTTAGAGGCCTTAGATGGAAAATGCCTCCTAGCCCAGCAAAGGATCGAATTATACCAAGCACGCATCTCAGGAGCCTTCAACAAAAAGGTCAAAGTCAGAACATTCCAAGTGGGCGATCTTGTTTTGGCAGTCAGGAGGCCAATGGTCATGACTCACAAGACCACCGGCAAGTTCCA
Source organism: Iris pallida (assembly GCA_029216955.1). NCBI lineage: Eukaryota > Viridiplantae > Streptophyta > Magnoliopsida > Asparagales > Iridaceae > Iris > Iris pallida. The sequence continues at coordinate 3,384,653 of JANAVB010016400.1, read as the reverse complement.
GCCAAAATAGGAAGGCCCATTTATCATCGAGGTCGTGTTCTCCAATGGTGCTTACCGCCTCGCCAAGCAGAACGGAGACTTGCTCATGTTGCCCGTCAATGGCAAGTTCCTGAAGAAATACTATGTTTAAACAACATTTTCCAGAGTTTCGAGTTATGTGCCCGCTGGTACCTCTGAACTCAACCCCCTAATTTTCTAACTTATCGAGTCACGTACCCTCTTATACCGCTGAACTCATACCCCAAATTCCCAAGTCATGTACCTGCTAGTACCTCTGAACTTACACTTTGATTCCAATATTTACAGATTTTCGAGTCACGTACCCACGTGTACCGCTGAACTCATGCCCTTCTTCTATAAAGATATCCCAAATTTCTAAGTCATGTACCTGCTGGTACCTCTGAACTTACACTTTGATTCCAACATTCATGGATTGTCGAGTCATGTACCCGCTAGTACCAATGAACTCACCCCATAATTTTCTAGATCTTCGAGTCATGTATCCGCTGATACCACTGAACTCACCCTCATAGTTTTTCATATTTTCGAGTCATGTACCCGCTGGTACCGCTGAACTCACACTCACCATTCTCCAGATTCTCGAGTCATGTACCCGATGGTGCCTCTGAACTCACATCCTGGTCACTCTTTCAGGTAGAAAGTTATGTATGATCATACCGCTGAACTTTCTTCCTACAAGAGATCCTCCCTCATGATCTAATACCTGCACTCCCAGTGCACAACAAAGGTAACGGATCCACAAATTTCCGAGACGACCATGTCCTCATCACCTCTGAGTCGTCCCATTTCTGCCAAAAACAAATCACCCCTACATAGAACTTCCATGTCCTTATTACCTCTGAGTCGTTCTATGTACCCCCCCTGTCAAAGAGACCCTCATGCTCACCATGTCCTCAGCACCTCTGAGTCAGTATAATTGGTTCTTTTCTTTTAAACTTATTGTCCGTATCCAAAACCAGGGTATGTTAGGGACAATGGGTCCACGCAAAATGACCCGATAAAAGGATTATTACAAAGCAAAAGAGTGAAGCAAATATATATTCCATTCGGTCAGAAATCAGTTACATCCACACGGTTACAGGAAAGTTCTTCATTACAGACAAGACACCTCAAACCCCTAGTTACAAAAATACGTATACAATTCCTTCAACCACATTACGTATGAAGGGTGCAACTGAGAAAGATCCTCGTCCAGAATGGGAGAATCAGGATTCCCAGTGGTGTCACCCTCAGCAGTCTCGACGGTGGGGAGGACGTCGTCCCTCTCAGGCTCCGATTCTTCTTTCATTGTCTCCTTCTTAACAGAGGAAGGCCCCTGATTGACGCCAGGGAGCGACGGATCCTCTACCACTGCAATATCAGCACTCGGTGGAGACACTATAAGAACCAAAAGACGGAAAAAAGTGATGAGAGGTGATAAAAACAGTCAGAAGATATTCAGAAGTGTTCATGCGGCTTGTTTAAAGACAACTCTTATGCGGCTAGGGTATGGAATATATTCCATGCGGCTCATAGGATGTGTATGCAGACCACGTAATCTAAAAAGCTCGCATCAAATGATTACGCATGAAGTAATGCGGCAGAGCAGCATCTATTATGGTTTCAAACCACCCAATCTTCCACACAGTCCTTACCTTCGACGACAACATGAACGTCAAGACGAACGGGGGGTGCGGCAGTTGAAGACGAAGCCGACTTCCTACTCTTCGCCACAGCTTTCTTCACTGTCTTGGAAGCCCTAGGTGCCATCGTAGTCTGTCGGTCAGAAGAAGAAAGCAAGACAAAAATCTTAAATCAAGAAGAGTCCAAGAGAGAAAACCCTCCAAAAACCCTTCCATTTATAGAGGACCAAGACCGACGCCTCGTACAAAGAAGTCGACCCTTCGGCTATCGATGCAGACCAGATAATTAAAGATCAGAAACTCTTGGGATCCTGCCCCAAAAAGGGTTTGCATGCATGACATGATGACGTGGCAAACAGCTATGCGGGTGAACAGTCTCCTGCGGCTAAGTCACTTATGCGGCTGAATAATTCATGCGGCCGAGACTTCTATGCGGTCAGAATTCCATATGCGACTAGAGGAACCTGGCCATGCTTCTTATTCAAAGTATTTCAATTTTACAAATTGAAAACTTTGAAGGGGGTCCTGTAGAAGCATGGAAAATGCTAAAGAAAATGATTCATGCGGCCAGGAAAGATCCATGCGGCTCAGAAAACGCATGTAGCTCAGGGAGTCATGCGGCACAAGGAGCTATGCGGCCTAAAGTATTTTATGCGGCTCAGAAGACACGTAGCTTGATAGTGCTCCCCTCCACCCACGCTGCATTAATTGCTATGACGGCTGACCCCTCTGAAAAGTTGACAGACCTGACACCAAAGCAGGTAATTATGACTCTGTCATGATGATGAATCTCTAGGAAAGAGAAAGAAATCTCTGACACGATCCCCCGAGAGCAACAAAATGCCACGTGGCCCTGCCACGTGGGTGTGCTTATGCGGCTCGAAGTGAAGACTTCCCATGCGGTTCAGAGTGAAGCTGTCCCATGCGGTTCAGAGTGAAGCTGTCCCATACGGCTCGAGTGGAATCATCCCTATGCGGCTCAAGAAGATTATGCCCATGCGGCTCAAGCAGACACACCATTATGCGGTTCATGCGGCTCATCATATGGTTCAGAAGTCTGAAGGAGGGGGCCACTGCCCAGACAGCCCTGACACGTGTCCCAAGTCTTATGCGGCCCAAAATTCATGCGGCCCAAATCTCATGCGGCCCAATCTGCATGTGCAATCAGTGACCATTGCCTCTCAGGACACGTGTCCTCAGCCGATCAATCTCCCAGATTTATTGCAATCCAAGATCAGATCGAATCCCAGTGATCTGGGGCACGTGGCAGGAGAATAAATTTGATTTATTCGCAGATATTAGAGAATCATTATAAGGAAGATTTATGCCAATCAGCATTAATTGCTAATGGAGATTTGGTGTAATCTACCCTTAATGGTTCTGATTCGTCACAATCAGAAATGAACGGCCTGGATTAATCAATCCCCAGGCCGCCGCCATCTCCAAGAGCTAATCATTGGCAACCCTAGTGATCATATCCCACTATTATAAATAGCAAGGTGCTATTCCCTTGTAATATATAGAGAGATATACAAAAGAAAAAAAACCAGAGAAGAATACGTATACACAGAGAGACTTCCTCCATAGTCAGAGAGAGAATATACACAGAGAGAGAGATGCCAGGAGAGCAATCAGAGAGAGAGCAAGAAGGCATTTCTTTATCAACGACCAAGCAGATCTTTCCCGAGTCAAGGCTGCGTACCGATCGTCCAAGGAGTAAGGCAGAGCGGCCGTCGCTTTCCCGAGCCTCTATCGTCACCCCCCCAGAATCTAAAATAAACAATCGTACTTAGACTGCTGTACCTAGGTTTTTGTCCCTAGGCTTTCTTTGTACGAGCGAGTTTGTATTGTGAGTCTAAGTTCAGTCCTCCGATAATTGTTCTGTACTTTTACAATCAATGGCAAACACATGCGAACTTGTGATAGTACTAAAGTTAGTCGTACTATTGCGAGCCTGCGAATAGGAAATGCTCATTCACAAGTTAGAGTTAATTTAATTTAAGAGAATGACTAGGACTAGGAGTCCCTTATACCAATTTACCGATGGGTAGTCTAGGCCATGCAATTTAGAAGAGGAGTTATTAGTTTTGATAGTTTGTCAGATCCCCATAGGTACACTATTTCTTCTTGACATGACAATACGAACCAATGTGAATGGATTATTCACTTGGTGGGACATGGCTTCCTAGAATTAATGATCTAACCAAGATGAATTATTCAATTCCTTCTCCTTGCATCTTTAGATATCATCCTCACCTTTGAGACCATATTGCCTATTTAGTTCCTATTTTGCCTAAGAATTATTTTTTAGATATATAATTTCTGATTATTGTTATCCCCATATCGATCCTCGAGTTAGTTTCAATTCAAAGTTTTCCTCAAGGGTTTGAATACACATAGAATGGATACTAGAATGTTTGTAATCCTTTTGTCTCCAGTCTTTCCTCCATGTGACTGATAGGACAGATATTTATGCCTTATTACATAGTCGACTTGGTTGAATCTCTAAAAGGTCATGAGTTTTTACATATATAGTTAAGGGAATATTAGTTAACTCATAATGGCAGGATAGCAGCGCACTGTCGCCATTTAATTGAATTATGAAGACTATGGGTCCACTGCAGCCAGCAGCGCACTGGCGAGACACGACCCCTAGAGTTGACATTAGTTTAAGAAATATGAGTTATAGAATAGTACTAGAAATATGGCTCGTGGTCCTCTTTTGACCGTAACCCTTGTCTCAATATAAGGTAGAGTATCGAATAGCATAGTACCCTGAAATCACGAATCCAAGGGTTTACCACAGCCCAAGTATACGGTTGAGGCGTAACTCTCGGTGAAATAACTTCAACGTGATTACAGGTTTAGGATACTATGGAGGATAGGACAATGCCATGTATGTCCCATAAGATCCAAAGCCAATATTAGTGGAAGTTCTGTAAGTTGAGTAGCATGTCTCCCAACCTAGCATTTTGTGGTCCTTGTGATCTATTGACGAGGTAATTGACCGACACTAATAAGTTACCAAGAATATAGAATCCAGAGTTCCATAACCCATTAGTTGACCAAGTCCTTGTGGACAGGAAGATTATAGGAAGATTGTATAGGCCAGAACACCAGGTAATTTTTTTGATTCTCTCTAAACTCGAACTACTTGTGCCTCTTTTCAAAAATCTTGCGTACTTGTATCTTGACTATCTTGACCAACGCTGCTATTACAGCCTAGTTTTTGCAAGCTTACTCTTTTATCGAGCTTGATTCGAGGCATATGTTTAGTGGGGACGCCTGCTAACTTATTGTCTAATCAGAATCAGTGTATTATGGTCTGATCAACCATGATGCATTTGGTTCACACTTTATTTAATTACCCTACATGGATTGAGATATGGATGTCTCTAGGGTCTCATCCACGACTGTATTGACAATTCCTCTTGAATTATATGTTCGCCCTTGAATCACGAAATTGTATTTAGTAACATCTTTCTTGATCTCATTTTGTTTTTATCTTTCTCTGTTTTAGAAAGACAGAAGCTCATAATTGGTAGAGAGATACCGAGTATCCCCATGGCTATGGCAGTTGTATACACAAGGGTAGTTATCGTCAGCCAGCCAGGTGATTGAGTTACTCGTTCTCCTCTCGACTTTCAAGCTACTATTGGAACCCCTAGCCATCTGAAATTGAGAATGATTAGGGTTTTCCCCTTAGTCAAAATGCCAACCTAGGAGACTATCTATTTTCAAGAAACCAACTTATTGTGAGTCTCTGACTATCTGCTTGAAGCTTGCTTTAACTAGCAACCCTTGAGCCTTGAACCCACCCTTCCTCGACCGAAGCCCACAGTTAGACATGAGATGAGTAGGGTAATCATTCACCGTGACACTCATCCCGAGATTGGTTTCCAACAAATATTACTCTAGTTATGTAAATTTTTAAGACCTAACTAGTGTTGAAACACCACAGTCACTAGCTTAGCCAATACCATAGCTTAAATACCCTGTCATCTTATGACCTACCAGTTGTCAACAACATACATGATCACTACAATTCTTCTGACCATAGTATGGCAGGTTGACACCAATAGAGATTCACAAACTCAGTTGATAGAATTCTCTTCATGCGAGGTGCCTTAGAGTTGGTTACCCCGTCGATAACCCTTGTATACTATGGACGAGTAGATCATTCTATTTTATCAACCACGTGTCATTGTACACCCTCGTTTTTCAATTATGGAGGAACGATCCTTGAATTGACTTATATCTACCATATTCCGAATGTCGTGCCTTATTTTTTTTTAACAAGAGTTGAGGTACAATATCCGGACTTTTGGAATTCTTCTAGCCTCATTATTCCTAGAACCCTGTCCCGGCTTCAAAGGTGGGTAGACCATAAGCCCTAAAATTTTAGGATATACGAGGATTACCGATTAATTAGAATAATTTTCCACTAGGATGATAATTAGAGCCCCATGGACTCCCACTTTCTATTTAGATCATATGTGTCCCCAGCCGTGCCATTAATATTCAGAGCACGAGGCCAGTTGTTACCTTCCAACAAATTTTATATGTAAGATCTAGATGAGTCCACCTCCATCTAGATATATCATGTCCCACTCAAATACGTCCCCTTGTACTCTATTTTCATGGTACGACTTTCAGATAAAAAGGACCAGCTATAACCCTTACCATAGTACCGGTAAACTTTTCGACTACAATTAGAGACTCAACCTTGACCCAATTCGTTCAATCCAATATATGGTTGTGATTCACTCGAAGTCCACTACGCACATGTCACTAATGTGCTGCTCAATTGTGTCTTCTTGTGCTACTTAAACACAAAAGTCACCGAAGGAGCATTTTGGACTTTAGGATTTAGCTAACCAACTTGACTGACAACTAGCTCAATCATTTGGGTGAAAACCTATTCTAGGTTACTCTAACTAGTAGAAACAGTTTTATCGTTGGGATCTTGACCAGTCCATATAGATTAAAATTCAAGGTTCATCCAACCAACGAGTGATTACCCTTGCTTGTGTGTTTAAATAACCACGAAAGGAGCATAAATCTTGATTTCTCGAATTTCGTTTCAGTACGGAACATTGTTTAGAATTTCGAGAACATGACTTCTGTATTGCATGGATTGCAGGCTCCTATATGAAACGAAGGGTCCTTCGATGTAGCAAGTGACTGGACTAGAGTAGCCCAATCTAGCGAATAAAACTAATATATACCCTTTCTATCTGTATTGTCGTATATCCTCTACCGCTCTTGAGACTTCATAATTGCCCTCGATTATTCTTCCTTACCTTCCCGTCCTTCCTATTTTAGAGCGACGAACGACCATGCTTACTAGAATTTGTCTTAGCTACTTGTGTAAATTGTTGTTTGTTAAATTTTGGGTTGCTTGATAGATAAGAGAGGATTGTAGATGCCATATACATTAGATATCTATTGGTAGAAATTTTAGCAGTTAGTTGGAAGATTATAAAGTTTAGTGACATAAGATTGAGGGAGTACTGTGACCAAAGGTGGGTAGAGATCCTAGAGACTTGGTAGTTGCCAAAATTGCCAATGAGAAGGATATAAACTAAATTTTGAGGAATTAATTTAAGGAAATTGAGGTTCTTGTAGACCTCCTTTTTTTTGAAGTTAAGAATAGTTACGAATTACAATTTCGAGGACGAAATTACTTTAAGGTGGGTAGATTTGTAGCCTCCCTTCCCGAAATAATAAAAATATTTTTTATTTCATTTATTTTACTTAAATAGTGATATTAGATTTTTATAAATAATTAAATAGTTAATTATTACGGTGGATGATTTTTAGCCATAGTTGAGAATTGGAGTACAAGACGACTAGAATTATGGCACGGATAGCGTAGTAGCGTGCTTTGACTAGTGTTTAGCCATGGTAGGGGAAGGCCGAGTCATATGACTCTTCTAACTAGGAAAATAAGGCCAAGTTGCGACTTAACCCTTACCGAAGTTTTTATTTATCATTAAATTATATTATTGAGTCTTAGGGAACCCGGTTGTACCGAACCTGTCCGGATTGGGCCCAAGTCAAATCCAAGCCCAGGTAGGCGTGTAGTGAGATCAAATCCGGCCTTGTCGACATACTTGGTAAATGCAAATGTCTTGGTATATAATTTTAGGAATTGACAATTATTTGCTGAATATTTGTTATGGGTAGGTTATAGGTATTATTATTGTTAAATAGTATTTCACCAAAATTGTATGATCTTTTGAAGCCAGTAAAGATGGTATAGGATAGGTCCACCCAAAATGAATATTGGAGTATTTTAGTTATTATCGGGATCATTGTCATTGGTTAAATGAGTATTTATGGATAAATAAATATATGGGGTATAAATGTATTTAAATGGATGAGTGTACATATAGATATATATCAGGTATGTATAGATAAAAATATTATAGATATATGTGTATGAATAGAGGTATATAATATATATGGTAATAGGGGTATAAGTACATATGTATATATGTATAGATAAAATTGAGATTGGTATTTTTATTAAAAGTACTTATTAGATTTTTGGTGAATTGTTATATATAAATATAGGTGCGTGCGTGCATATGTAAAAATATAAATATTATGTATGTGTATATATATAAATATAAATAATTTTTGTGTGTATATAAATACAAGTATATAGGTGTATGTATATAATATATATATATACATGTATTGATATATTGTATACCTAAATAAATACACATTAGCTATAATAAAAGAATAAAAAAAATACAAAAGAAGTGGCAGCCCAGGCCCAAGCTTCCCACAGCCCGAGCCCAGACTGCTGCGAACACACCCCTCGATTTTAACACAAAACTGCAGCATATATATATATATATATATATATATATATATAATATATATATATATATATATATATATATATATATACAGAGCGAGAGGGAGAGTTTTACCAAAACCCTAAAGGAGCAGCGCCGACCCCGACTGGACGCGCCTCCACGCGTCGATAGCGAACCCAGGCGAACGCCGAGCGCCGGCCAGGCCGCGCGGCCGCGCGCGCAAGACGCGCGCGTGGATGGAAACACAGCAGCAGTCGCAGCGGAGTGCGACGTTCGTCGCTAGAATTCTTCGCGCCTGCTCGACGATTTCTCGAACCGTTTTCTCAGGTACAACGACAAACTATACCACTTTAAACCCCTTCAAGTAGTTTCGATTTAGGCGGTTTAGAGTTCAAGAGAAATCGAACCAAAGTTCGAGAAACTCATGTCCTAAAACTGAACATGAAACTGTCCAGGAACCTACATTGGCGGATCGATTTCGATCGATCCAGTAACTTTTTAGAAATTCCACCTGAACACAATTATGACAACATGTAGGGCATCATAACCCTTCTTGTAGATTCGTATTTCAGTAAGTAGATGACAAGATATTTGATTCTAAAGTTCAACAAAATCATGTTTAATAAACTTGAAAATTGCTCGATACCACGTCCGTTCCGCCATTCCGGGCAATGTGATCGTGAAACGAAAGTATCAAAAGCTGCGTAACGGCTTTGTGGTCGTGTGGGCTTTGACGGAATTCAAATTGGTCGCGTGTACGCGACGAATTTGATGCGTATCCATCGAAATTCACCGTATCGTACACTTTGCAAATTCTCCAATTACTTTGTGCACGCTCGTCAGATCGAGACAAAACTTACGCCATCAGGACCGTATCATTTTTCTGGTCCTGTATGCCAAGTTTGGTTCAATTCTTAGACAGTTGATAAAATTACCGTTTTGCGGGCGCCACGGTCCCACTCAACGGCGATTTGTGCACGGCCCGTCGGAATCTAACTTTAGACATACGGTTGGGTTCGTATTGGAAAACTGGATCCGTAGACATATAGTTTGATAACTTTAGAGACCGTTGACTCTGGCACGCTTTTCGGTACAAAGCGGGTCCAACGGCGGACATCGTTTTGGCCCGAAATTACCGTTTTGCCCCTGTATCCAGAATTGGACTTAAGGATAGGCAATCCTAGCTAATTTGACTATTCTGAGAATGTTAGTACTGTTATTTCAGCTTTCGGGGACTGTTGTACGGGTTTTGACTATTGTGGCACATTGAGTAGTTCAGATTGTCGGTTTCACCAGCAAAGGACCACAGGCGAGTACAGTTTATTGTCTGCATTTCGATATGATTTTCACTATATTTCATTGATTGGCCATTGGTTATGTGATTAGTTTCTATTATAAATTATTGAGTCGGAATGAGAAGTACCAACGATGTGTGATCTGACCTTAGACCGTGTAGACCGTGTTGCATTTATTTCTAGTAGACAATGATTTATTTATTGCAAAGTAGACCGTATAGACAGTGATTATTTATTGCAAAGTAGACAGTATAGACCATGATTATTATGCATGTAAACTGTGTAGTTCGTGATTATTATTTTGTAGACAGTGTTTCTTTACTGCAATATTTTCTGTAGACCGTGTAACTGTAGACCGTGTAATTGTAGACCGTGTAACTATAGACCGTGTAACTTTAGACCGTGTAGACCGTGTCGCATAATTGTCCCGAGACCGATCACATATCAAAGGTACTTCTAACAGTTGGGAAAGTATTGGTGTCTATTTATTTTCTATTGGTTTTTCGTATTTACTGTTTATTTTCAAAACTCATGACTGATGTCTAACCTTTGTTTATAGTCATTTTCTTTATTGAAATTGTATTCAGTGGATTGTGCTTGTTCCATTCCTGACTGGAAACCAACATTTTCAGGTTAGCCGCATTCACTTAGCTTGGGGATGACGGGAATATTGCAGACAAAAGCCTAGAGACTAGATAGATAGTTGAGTTGTAGTCATTCATTTATTTGTACAAGTTTATATTTTCTACAAATGTAAACTTGTGATCTTTGTAAATTAAATTAATTATGAATGAGCATTATTTGTGATTTTGATCTTCATGGCCGTGACAGCGTTCTACGTCGACACTGCGGCGTAGGCTGGCTTGGACATGTCTCGTATCCATTTAAAAAAAAATGGGTGCGGGTCGTAACAGGTTTATTATTCTTGGGTTTTGTATATTATCTTTGTGTTGCGATTTGGTGTTTATCCTGGTTTGCGATATTAGTTATGCTCCCTGGTTTGGGACTGTATTTGTTGGTGTGGGTTTTTGTATCGCCTCGTGGCTAGATGTCCTAGTTACAGAGGGATGCTGCCCAAATTTTCAGTAAAGAATTTCAAAATAATATTTGAATTAAGTTCATTAATTAAAATCTATTTTCAAATCCTGTCTTTGCAAACGATTTACAAAATTGGCTTTGTTGGTTTTAAATACGGATTTTGTGAGTTTTGTATCCCCTGTTAGGCGACGACCGTAACGGTCGGATGAGCCTCGACGAAATGCAAACGCTACAGGATTTCCTGTACGTTGAGGCGTAAGCCAGCAACGTGAGATTGCATGACCAAGTCTGAGACGCCCATTTTCGCTAAATTATATTTAATTTATATTATGTTATATTTTAGAACTAGTTACTGGCCTCTAGTATTTTGTGAGGGCTTCGGCCTCCTGACTGGACCGCTTCACGGCATTCAGAGCTCGCCTCGGCATTTAAATTAAATAAATTAATTTATTGTAAGGACATAAGCCCAGTTTTCCTTTATTTTTCTGTGGCCCTGTATTTGTGAAGTTTAGGATTTTCTGTTCTTTTGGTTGCTGCTTTGTGTAATTAGACGTGTACATAAAATGGGTATTAGTTTATATGAAAAATTATAAGAGTTTTCTCACTTCTAATAAAAAGGGTAAAAATTCAAGTTTGTATTTTTAACAAATTCACATTTTTCTCATTAAAAAAAAACCTAATTTTTTGTATATATTATTAAAGTACAAGTTTTGTTAAATAAATTGAAAAATATGATCTTTACCCAATAAATCAATAAATCGGTTCCTTTTTCGTTAATGATAATTGTATCCTGCGACGGTAGAGTAGTTGATAGCTTAATTAACAACTTAAAACTGGACTAGGACCTACTTCTAGAATTGCAACTAGCACACCTAGATATGGTTTCCTATATGGTTCTAAGTTAGGGTTCTCACTGTAGGATTTCGAGGACGTGTTTTGACTTCCTTTCCGGTACCGACCCATATTCCAGTCATTAAACAAAGGCAAGTTATGGTTAGTTTTCTTGCATTTTAATTAATA
>JANAVB010016400.1:3119854-3372811 GCA_029216955.1 Iris pallida | reverse complement strand
TCTTTAAAAGATTGAAACAAGCTCTGGCAACGGATGAGGCTTCAAAATGAACTTGTGTCTCCTTGAGTTAGGTTGCACTCCTTTTTGGTCCGGAGCTCCTGCGGAGAGAGGGATCACTACATTGGCGTATACTGGTGCGTGACTAATTAATTCTATAGTCTCATTTGATTCAAGAATTTAAGTTAAACATGCTATATATATCAAGTGATCTTTCTAGTCATCCTAGTAAATTTCATGCAAGCATTTGATAGGCATAAAGGCATGAATTACGCTAGAACTTACCATGGCAGAGTGTGGTCGTGCAATATGAAGCTTACTGTGTTATCCCTATCAATTATTATCATTTACCAGCATAATGTGTGCCATTTGTATATGTGAAGGTCACTGGCATCATAAACCATCTTGGACTGGGTTTAGACGGCACCCCTTTCAGCGCGAGTAGCATGCTCCGCTGAAAGTTCGTCGAGTAACTTGGTTTTGCTTTTATCGAGCACAACTATCTTTGGCTTCCTCTTAGGCCGAATCGATCTCGAGTTCGGGTGTATCGTTCAAGAAAGTTGTTCCTTATGCACAAGTTGTCCGTGACCGTACAAGGCTAGACTAGTTATTCAAGCATGATCTTTAATTATAAGCAATTTAACCAATTTTATCGCTGTTTTCCCATATTGTGGCGATAGTTTGAATGACTCAAACTTCGCTTATCACATTTCTATAACAGACATAACATATTAAGCATGTAGCAGTTTATAATATGACATTTTTATAGCAGACCTACATAAGAAAGCATGTAGCAGTTTCATGGCATAACAGTTCTATAGCGGATGAACATGAGGAATCGTGCGACAGTTTATTGAAAATAAGCATTCATGTCCTTTGCATATTTAGCTAACATTCTATCGATTGATTGGAGAACAAGAGGGCCAAAGGGGGAAAAGGGTCCAGCCACTAACCTTGATTGTTTAAGACGAGAGGGAAGAAGGTCTTATTGTGCTAGACGGAGCCTACACTATCACATGAAATCGTACAAGCAATGCATCAGTATTCTACCCTTCTATTCCAAGTCCGATATGAAATACAAAGTTTGAAGAACGTAAACAATAAATTCTATCAAAAATATTCATGAAAATGAATTCAGAAAACCAGAGCCAAAGCCAAAGAAGCAAGTACGACATGAAAGCAGCACAATGGGAGTTCTCTTCCGACTCAGCCACATAGTCCGTCCTCAAGGCGCAACCCCCTGAATATAGGATTTGATTATGAAGAAGTCATTCCATAATGAGGAAAGAATCTTAATTCAATTGGTCCCGATCGATCGATAGGGACAATATTTCTTAACCGTACTCCTCGTATCGTGACGAAGAATGGGCACTATGCTGGGACGAGACACTGTATTATAACCAACTAAGAAAAAGTTTTGTCCTTGAAACTTAAGGATAGAACCTACCTCTAATAAAACAATGAAGGAACTTTTCCCTCATCTCTGACTCGAGTTCCAGGTTGACTCCTCGACCGAATGGTTCCTCCAAAGTATGTGGATGAGTGGGATCTCTCGATTTTTGAGCAATTTATATTTGTGCTCCAAGATTTAGATCGGTTCCTCCACATAAGACAATTTTGCCTTTAAATTCAGCTGACCAAAATCTACCATGCATGTGGCTCAGATCGTGCACATACTTCCACATCTGAGAGATTTGGAAGATTATATACATCCGACAATGCTGACGGCAATGCAATCTGATAAGCTACTGGGGTGACACTTTTGAGTATTTCGAAGGGACCCATAAATTGGACTTAACTTGCCTTTAGCTCCAAACCTGGTGACTCTTCGTAAGGGCGTTACTATCAGAAACACGTGATCACCTTCCAGAAACTCGAGGGGTCATCGACGAGTTTTATTGTAGCTTTTCTGTCGACTCTGAGCAATCAATAGTCTTTTTTGAACGAGCCTGACCTTTTACATAGTCTGTTCCACCAGTTTCGGGCCAAGAATTTGTAGCTCCCATAATTTATCCTAGCAAATAGGTGATCTGCACTTCCATCCGTACAAGGCTTCGTACGACGTCATCTGAATGCTAGATTGGTAGCTATTGTTGTATAAATTCCTCTAGAGGTAGATGAATGTCCCAACTTTACTTTTTATCAATTACGCGAAGCCATAACATGTCTTCGAGAATCTGATTCACGCGCACCGTTTGGCCGTCGGTCTGAGGATTGTAAGCTGTGCTAAAGTTTAACTTTTTGATTTGTTAGTCCCGAAACCAAAACTACGCGAACATTGGTCATCTCATTGAGTTCCACATATTTTTAAAATCATTTCCACCGTACAAGTTGTCGAACGTTGATTTTCGTGGAAACTAATGATGTTCAAACCCGAAGCTTTGTAATATTTTTATAAAATAATTATTTTTATATTTTGCTATAAAAATTATATATTTTATTATTTACTGAATTATCCCAGATTTAATGATTATTTACAAATTATTTATTTTTGGGTTCAATCGGGTTAAATAGTTGACTAGTGTTGATACTAGTTTGGTATGATAATTAGAGGCTAGTTTTCTAGCATATATTATAGATAAATAATGATTATTAATATTTTTAAAAAATAATTTGTTTAAATATTATATTATTTATTTTTCAAAAATATTATTTTGTCATATTGATACTAGTTTGATATAATAATAGTTATTTGTTTTCTTGGTCTAAAATTATTTTTAAAATTATTATAAATTTCAATAATTAAATATTATATTTTTATTTTATAAAAGTATTATTTTTATTTTGGTGACTTGATACTATGATATTTGATATGGTCATATATAAGGTTTGGTACTAGTCTAGTTAGAATATGGTTAGTCGAGGCTATATAGTAAGGCTGTAAACATAGTGTATGTGTGGGTATGTGACATCGATATGTCATTGATTGGTAGTTTGTATATTTATTCTAGAAATATGAGACGGTGTGACCAAGGATATTGAAATTGGAGCGCATTACGCATACTTGGGAATATAGACAAGTGTACCTTGCCAATGTTTCAGTTCATTTATTCTAGGAATACTGAATTGTCCTACATTTATTTTTCATGTTCATAGTGATAGTGGACATAGGATGGTTGATACTTAGCGTCTGAATTGTACTCAGGCGCCGATGCCGTTATATAGATACCGGGTATCTATACTAGGCATAGCGATAAAAATTTATTCGTGTTCATTGACATGATAGACCATATGATGCTGACACAATCATGATACAGAGCCATACATGATATATGCGTGGTTTGGACTCTGTGATAGGATACATGAGTTATTACTTGTACTTGAGACTTGCTTGACTTGACTGGACAATACTAGACTACAGGGTGGGGGAGAACATTACAGCTATATCAGGCTATATATACTTATCTACTCGTATATCCTCGTTTTCCTTATATGGGACTTGGTTGTTATTTGCTAGTTTAGCCTCATTTTCACATATGGACTTGGATGGTATTCTACTAGTATACCTTCATCTCTGTAGCAGAGCTTAGGTGGTTATCTACTTGATCTACTCGTATGCCCTTAATCCTACGATACGGTGCCATAGGACAATAGCCTGCCGAGGAACTTGTGAGCCTCAGTAGTTGAAGTCTGATATCCAGATCGCGTTCTCATGTGCATATCAATTAGACTGGTTATAGTAGTTGTCCTTCAGTTCATGCATTTCCTTAACTATTACATTGGCAGTTTTTTTATACCTTGTTATGCCCTTGAGGACCTAGTGATTTCTCCAGGTAGTTGGTTGTGCAGAGATAGTTTGCTAAGCATGAAGGTGTTGTTATTTCTGATTCAGGTATTTATCATGATTTCATATTTTATCCTTTACTTGCATTCTGCTCTTCAGCCTGCTTTTATAGACCTATTATTTTCGGGTCTACTCAAACATTTATGTTATCGGACAGCAGACCATGACATATATTATTTATTCTTGATATTTATTTATCATGTGGATTGTGATAGATGTTAGTTCATTTGATAGATATATAGATCTACAAAATCAAGAAAACTCATACATATTCGAGCTGGCCGGAGTCCACTTGATACGTAGCCGGTATGTAACACATTTCTAGTTCTACGTATTTTGAGACTAGGGTGTTACATGTTTTTTGGTGCCCATGCATATCGAGTTAGTCATTTCAGTTACGTTACTGTATCGAGTGTGACTGTGGATAGAATTAAAATTCTCAATCCACAACTGCCTTAACAACTCTTTTAGACTTTTCTATCGTTCTTGAGCTTCAAATTTGAACTCAACTATGTTTGCAAAAAACAAAAGTTTGATTACAAACTAAGAAAATAGAAAGTACAATGAGTACACTTGAATTCTGAGAAAGTACAACTGTAGGAATCTGATCAAAAGACGATCACTTTATCCCTTGGACGATGTGATATTAAAGACACAAGCCTCTAGAGAATGCATAAGCACTTTGTCAGTAGATTATGATTATTAGTGATACTTTAAAACTAATTTGAAACTCTATTTATAGAGTTCTGAAATAACTATTTTCTGAGTTGCACGCACTTCATGTTGCGCGCCTTCTATCCAGTTGCGAACGGTTACTTGAACTGCTGGGCACACGTGGCATCATTCGAGTCAGATGCGTGTTGTCATGGACATGTAGTGGACACGTTCTTCGAGATTAGTGGCATGCACGCCACATCATTCTACTTTTGAACAAAGGTTGATCAGGTGGCGCCAACACTCTAGGTGGCGCGAGCACTTAACTTGACGTTTGGCACCTTTGACTGGGTCTTTAATGCTATGATGATTGATCCTTGCGTTTCTTGATAACTTGTGCAAGCTTGCTGTCAGCATTAATTATATGCTGACAAAGTCTCCTCGAGCGCCGCGTTGTGCGGGATTCGAAGATTTTCTTCGACTGACGAGCTGCCAGAGCTTTCAGTAATGATGACAACCGTTACAGCTTCACGAGAATGCTTGCCACATGGAGCTCGCGCACCCTGGCTTAGGCGCAACCTGAGACTGACGCAACTTAATAATTTGGCGCCACTTGATGCTGGAGCTTTGTTGAGAGGGGCGTCCATTGATTTTTAGGCTCCTACAAGACCCCTTTAAAGTTTTCAAAGTTTTTGAAAGATTTTTAAATTTGAAATACTTTGAATTAGAAATTTTGACACGAGTTGCGCCTGTCAACGTTTAACCAATTCTTCTGGGGATTTTAATAGTTTATCATAAGGGTGAACAAAAGACAAAACTCAATTTTTTTTAGTATGTACAACATTCAAAGAATATCTAACATTTCCTTCAGACATAGTACTTTTTTAAGAATTTGTCATTGATAGGCATCATAGCAACTCGACCATCCATCTCGGTTAGTTGATAAGCTCCGTTTGAGAAAACCTTGCTTACAATATAGGGACCTTCCCATTTCGCATAGAATTTGCCCTTGCTCATGTGTGTCATAGTCATAGGACGTCTGACAGTAAGGACTAGTTCGTCTTTTTGGAATGCTCGTACTTTGACCTTTCGGTTGAAAGCTTTGGAGGTACGGGCTTGATATAACTCAATATGCTATTGAGCTAGTAACCATTTTTCGTCCAACGCTTCAACCTCCTGAAGCCGAAGGCAATCATTATTTTTGTTGTGAGTTCATTGGCAATTGCATCCTTAAGGAGGGGATTTGAATTTCCAATGGTAGGACAGATTCGCATCCATACACCAAAGAGAAAGGTGTACAACCGGTCGGAGTACGTATAGTAGTGCGATAAGTCCATAGACATTCTCCAAGATTTTCACTCCAGTTTCTTTTATTGGTAGAAACGAATTTCTTGAGAAGCTGGATAATAGTTTTGTTGAATGCTTCAGCCAAACCGTTAGCTACAGGATTATAGGCCATGGAAGCAATATTATTGATTCTGTTATCATCACAAAACCGAGTAAACTTTTGACTGATGAATTGTGGTCCATTATCATGAATGATTCGTCAAGGAATATAGAATATGTATATCATGATGTTTAATGAAGTTGATGACGTTGCTAGTCTTGACTTCAGATAAAGGTATAGCTTTGACCCATTTCGAAAAGTAATCGATTATAGACAGTATAAATCAATGTCCTCTAGGCCACAGTGGATTGACAGGACCATTGACATCCATACCCCAAGCTTTAATGGGTCATGATGCGGCAGTCCGATGAAGGAACTCCGAAGGTTGATGGATGAAGTCTGCATGAATTTGACAGGCTCGATTTTCTTGCATATTCAATTGAATCTGATACCATAGTGGGCCAATAGTAGCCCATACGTCAGATACGATCTTGTAATTTAGGACCAGGCTGATGTACCACATAGACCATCATGAGCTTCTCGTAGTACTTATTTTGCTTCATCTCAGCAAGACAACGTAAGAGTAGACCATCAAATGTTCGTCGATAAAGGGTCTTAGAATATGATTGTAATAAAACCGGAGTGAACGCCTACGGATTAATGTTGTAGCTTCTTTAGAATCTTCAAGTAAAATGTCATGTACCACGAAGTCAACGAAAGGAGCTCTCCAGTCTTCAATAATGTCATTAATTTTAATTGAATTGCTGAACTCAATATTTGAGTTATTCTCAATGAAAAATAACTCTCTGTTAGTGATGACAATCATCTGTTACCTTTTTACTGGTATTGCTAATACGGCTGCCACATTAGCCAATGCATCAACCTCCGTATTGCATGCCCGACGTACATGTTCAATAAAGAAGCCCTTGAACGATATAGCCAGCCTAGTTGTCACTTCATGATATGGGACAAGATCCTGGTGTCGAACTTCATACGTGCCTCTAACCTGATTGACAATCAGTTTAGAGTCTCTATATACTTTAAGATATTCAATATCTAATTGTTTAGCCAATTGGAGACCAATGAGTAGAGCGTTGTATTCAGCCACGTTATTGGAATACGACTCATCTAAAGAATAAGCTCTTTGAATAGCTAATCCTTCTAGCGATACGAGGACGATTCCAACTCCAGCGATACTGGCACCTTTTGGTTCTATTCTGGATGCACCGTCGAAGAATAAACGCCAGGCAATAATTTCTTTTGAAATCATGTTGGATTCCAAAGTTTTGTCTGAAATCTCGTCATAGAGTTTAGATATTTCGGGAATTGGATACCTTTAACAGACTTTTGGAATATAAACCATATCATATTGTGCTAATAATCTGGCCCATGTAGTAAGCCTGGAATAGAGTGTAGTATGATTTTTCATCAAGATGCGGAGAGGGTTAACTCTGGAAATAACATGAATAGTTTGGCCGGTGATATAATGTATCATCTTTGAACAACAAACATCAAAGCTAGACAATATTTTTTCCACTGGGCTGTATCGATGTTCAGCTCTGATCATTGTACGGTTGAAATAATAGATAGCTTGTTCATGACCTATTTTATTCTTATGAGCTAGTAAGACAGCCAATGAATGATCTATTGCTCGAACATATATCAAAAAGGGTATTCCTGAGACTGGAGGCACTAAAACTGGAGGGTTCATCAAGTTTTGCTTTATATCTTCAAATGCTTGCTGGCATTCTTCAGTTCAAATAAAAGACACACCTTTCTTCATGAGTTGAGTGAATGGTCTACAGCGTCCAGAGAGATTTGAGATGACTCTCTTGATGTACATAAGCCATCCCTGAAATTCTCGTAGCTCTTTTAGGTTACGTGGAGGATGCATCTCTTGAATGGCTTTGATTTTATCAGGGTCAACGTGTATCCTTTAGAGGTAATAACGAATCCGAGAAATTTTCCACTAGAAACTCCCAGGAATGACTTAGTGGGATTCATCTTGAGTTGATGTTGGCGCATTAGATCGAATATAGGTCTCAAGTCTTGGATGTAGTTTTCCTTTAGATAACTTTTGACAGCAATATCATCTAACATTCAACTGTCTTTCGTAAATAATCACGGAAGATAGTACTCATAGCTGATAAGTTGTACCAACATTTTTAAGAACAAACGGCATGACGGTAGCAATAGACTCCGAGAGGAGTGCAAAAAGACGTATTTCTTATCTTCTGGGTGCATCTTGATTTGATTATATCCTGAGAATCCATCCATAAAAGACATTCGTTCAAATTCGTAAGTATTGTCGATCATGACATCAGTGATCGAAGAGAAAATTCGTCCTTGGGACAAGTTTCATTAAGGTCTCTGAAGTCGATACAGACTCAGACCTTTCATGTTTTCTTCATAACTGGGACAACATTAGCCACCCAGTCTGAATGTTGTTCTTCTCTGACGAAGCCACAGACGATGAGCTTCTTGACTTCAGCTTCTATGGCGTCCATCATGTTAGGTCGGAATCGATGTTGTTGTTGTTTGACTGGTCTCGTATTCTTAGAATGTTGAGCTTGTGGATAGTGATCTGGGGATCCAATCCCGGCATGTCTTCATAGCTCTAAGCGAATACATCAATGTATTTCTAATAAGTTGAGTCAGTTCTTCTTTATCCACTTCAGGAAGGCTTTTGCCGACAAAGATTGGTCTTGGGGAGGCTTTGTCTCCAACATCGACTTGAACTAAATGATCTTCGGTAGGCGGCTCACGTTGCTCGAAGTGAAGCTCCCATTGAGTATCCATCTTTTGTGCCCAAGGATCATTCAAGGGCTTCGACAAAGTCTTCGTCGTCTTTCGACAACTCAACAGTTACCATATTGGAAGATAGAGTCACTCGATGGACAGCCCTACACTGATGTCTGAATCCCATGAAACAGAGTTAGATCATTTTTGTTTATCGGATTCGGAGGCTTTTGGAGTCGAGTTGGCGAGGTATAACCCATTTTTGCTTCATTTTGCTGTAATATTGTTGTGACTTTCTTTTTGGAGTAGGAATACGAATAGGAGTTCGCCTTCCCTTACCACCATTGAGACCAGCTTTAAAATTATAGTCCATCTTTTGAATGATATCTTTTGATTGTTGACTATAACGTAGTTGAAGTCTTCCGTTATCTTGATTTTCTTCTTCATTATCGAGCGTGATCTTATGTTCTGTTCCTTTACTAAAAGTATAGAAAATTCATCGTTCTTCCTGGAAGGAAATAAGAAGAAGGAGTCTTGCAGTGGTTCGAGCAATACTTTGTCTTGGAGAGGTTGAACTACTCCTATTATAAATGGTTCAAAGTTATCCAATATTTCTAAATAACATCGTGTAATAAAAGACATCAGTATACTGCAAAAAAAGATGCTACTTTATTGATTTGTACATCATCATTTACAACAGGATTCTTGGCTTT
Source organism: Iris pallida (assembly GCA_029216955.1). Classification (NCBI taxonomy): domain Eukaryota; kingdom Viridiplantae; phylum Streptophyta; class Magnoliopsida; order Asparagales; family Iridaceae; genus Iris; species Iris pallida. The sequence goes on along the minus strand of JANAVB010016400.1, from coordinate 3,363,537 downwards.
AACAGAAGGGTTAGTAAGGTTTATAACCAGTGGAGGAAGGTTTGTTACGACGAAGCTCGATAACAAGAGGCTCAGAGGAGGTGAGCTTCCTCTGTTCCATTTTTACAGTAGGAGACTGTTTGTTATGAGAGGAAAGATGGATAGTCAATGTTTGAGAAGAAGATGGACGAGTTGTACGTCCTTTGACAGGGATTATGAGAACATCATTTGGGTCTTTCTGATCTTCCTCACTATCCGTCGCTAACAAAACCTTCATGAACTCTTCCTTGTACATCCGAGAATCAGTACAATATGCTTCAATGCCCCTGAAAGGATTTAGGTCAGCTATTTCCTTCTGGACTTCTCCATTGACGTCTACATATTTAAATTATTGGTGGAGAGTGGATGGTATAATGTTATGCTCATGCAGAAATGGTCTTCCTAGCAAAGCATTATAAGAGCCATGATTATCGATCACATAGAAAGTAACATTTGTACAAAGATTGCCTATTTGAACTTTCAGGCGAATCTTTCCCAAAGGTTCACTTCTTCCAGAATTAAATCCCAAGATTGTCGTGATGGTCGTTGAAAGATTATGTACAAAAATCTTTAATGCATCTTGTAGACTCTTTGGCATGATGCTGGGTGAATCAAGATACGATCAACCTTCATGTTATCGACATATCCCGTGAAGTAGAGGGGTCAGTCATGACGATTATCTTCCAGCAGCATATCATCTAGTGTAAAGGTGATGTTGGGCATCAGCTCCATCACACTATGACAATGAAAGTAGGTTACAGGCTCCTCCTCAGGCTTCTTGAGAAATGTAAGACAAGTATCAGCTTGCATCAAAACTTCATTCAATATTTCTCGAGTTTTTTTTAGAGACGAAGTAGCTCAACAATTGATAACCTTGTCGAGGTATTAGCCAGCTGAGCCAGTATATCAAAGTTATATGGCTTTTCGAGTCCCAGAGCTGGAGTCTTCTTTAATACTTTATCAAAGCGGACAGGCTGCTTTCCTTTGTCGGATGCCATCGGTTTGGGAGGAGTTGGTTCCACTAGAGGTGATGAAACCGATGGAACATTGACTGCAGGAGAAGATGATGCTGGAGGAGCCTCTGGAGCTAGAGCAGGGTTCTCTTGACCTTCTGAATAGTATCTCAGGTAACGTCTCCCAGACCTGGTACCAATTACGACCTCTTCTTCATATACAGGTTCGAAGGACACCATATTGCAACTCTTTGACTGGATCTTACTTTTGGAAGGTTTCTTTTGGCAAGATGAAGAGTTTGTCCAGTAACCCAAACCAACACGAGATTGGTTGTGTGAAAGGCATAGAGAAAGAGGTACATGAGATCATTTTCCATGATTCAGGTCGGAGCCTTTTGTAGATCATATCCCATCTTTTTCATGAGTTCGCAGGATTGTTGACTATATATATGGAAGGCTGGTTGATAATTGGTTTATAGCTTTGGCAACGTTGTCTTAGAAGAGGAAGAGGAGGAAGAAGAAGGATATACCGTGAAAGTGAAAGTGACATGACTTGTATTTGGTTGCTTTCTTGGACCTTGAAGAAGGTGCTTCAAAGTCAGCCACTAAATCAGGATGAATCCACATAATCTTCGTTTATCAGTAGACAGAGGAATAAGACCATTAGTTCATGCAGGTGGTAGATTAACAATCTCCAAAGTAGTTCTCGGGATGGAAATGATGTTGTCCTTCACAAGTTGAGCCTAAAAATTGCCAAACTGTAGAGAGACGACGTTAGTCGTTACAGTCTTTTTGTCTTGTTGGAGAATAATTGCACCAGAATTAACCATCTCCTGGATCTTGTCTTTAAGCACATAGCATGCTCGAGTTGGATATCCAATAAATCTGTGGTAAACAATATTTAGGGTGGTCAGTTTTATCTACTTCCTCTGGCCGTTTTGCCTCTGGCAGTAGAATTTTATTGCTCTTGATCAGACAATCAAAAATACTCATGACACATCTTCATCAAAGGAGTATTCTTCTTTTGGACGTAGTGTTGTCTGTGGTGGTGCCGTTGGAGTAGGTGTTGATTGCCTATATTGACAGCTAGAGTTTCTTTGCCTTTGACATTAATAGCCAAAGTTTCTTTACCCTTGTGGTTGTTATGACTGCCACCATTATTTGGTGCAGTATGTTCATCTTTGTCAATATTAGGCATCTGAATACCTAATTATTTGAACTTGTCAGTACTTTCTTTTGCCGCTTTAGCATTCACTATGAATGAAGGCCAATCCTGGAACTATGTCGATCCAGTCCATATGCTGATTATAGGCAACAGGTTTGATTTGCAAGTGTCTATAGTCAAAGCATTTGGAGTTCTGAAGGCATTTTGAGTGCCTCATGGCGAAATCGTTCAATAAACCGTTCATTTTATTGTATCGCTGTTTAATTTTATAAGAACAGACATATTCATGTCGTTTGTTCCCTCATAAAATCGTTCCAGAAAAATTTGTTTGAATCCAGAGAAAGAGGCTACACAACCATCTGGCAAACTGCGATACCAGTCGTAAGCTGCACCTGCTAAACATCCGACGAATACCCTAGGGAGTAGAATGTCATTTGGCTGTAGTTGATCAGTCATTACCTCAAAGTGATTGAGGTACTGACTTGGAGATGTGCTACCATCAAACAGCATAATAGTAGGGGGTTTATATTTGGGAGGAAATTGGACTTCCTTCCACTCTATAGGATAAGACTGCTTGATCCCAAGCTTCTGCAAGCCGTCTTTCTGCTTGAAGGCTTCAAATTGAGTACGTAAAAGTTTTACAGCCTCATTGGTATCTCCGATGATTGTGGAGTAGTGGATTGATTTGATATGTTGGGAGGGGCTACTACATGGTAAGTACCACCCACAGCACCAAATTGACTTGGAATATCCTGCACATGGAAGTGATGTGAGAAGACTGTACCCCCAGACCGACGTTGACGGGAGCTGATGTGTTATAGGTTCTCGGGTCGGAATTAGATTCACAACCGGTGGAACCATATGTTGTGTCATAATTATAGCATGCGTGCCTGTCATCATCTCAACCATGCTCTTTAAACTAGCCTCTAAAGCAGCAATTCTCTGCTCTTGACTGTTAGAACTAGAAGCATCTTGATCTTCTGTGATGACATAAGCAGTCACATCTCTAGCTATCGAAGACGAGCTAGTAGAAAATATGGTTGTTCAGAACTTTCACTATCAGCATCAAAGTCATATAAGGAACTACCCCCAGGATAGGTGATACGGATATCTTTTGACTGAAGGCATCTTAGTTGGAATTAGAAGATTCCTTTGACCGATTTTTTCTTGGTCGAAAAAAGATTCCTTTGATCGATTGTGTCTCGGCTTCTTAATCTGGTATATTGGTATACTCCTTCGCCGGATTCACGAATCCGATCTAAGTACTGTTGACTGGGATTGGGATGCATTGCGTCTCGGGCATTTTTTACCCCCAGTACTTCGAGACGTCATGTTGACAGAGGAATAAAACAATTCGCCTTCATCCGCTACCATCGGTTGAGGAATCTAAGAGTAATTCAAATGGTCGAAGACAGACCGTTTAGCTGATTGACAACAGCATTTGATAACAACCTCATGGTGATGGTTACAGTGATGTTCTTGAGGCTGCATTATTGATGGATAAAATGGATTTGTGATCTTCCGCTTTGTTTAAGAATTTCACGGAGATCGATTACAACAGGATGAGAAGAAGTCGAAGGATATTCTTTAATGATGTTAGAAACATGATTCCAATTTCTGACATGTCCATTCCTTGAGTGTACAAGAAAGTGCTGAGTTTGTTAGCATAGGTAAAGGCACTACAAAAATAAAGGCTTTTCTTGACCGAAAAAAACCGTCAAGAAATGGGTATCTTGACGGTTGCAGATCCGTCAACTAGGCCGGAGTCAAGAAAAGCCCCCTTTTCTTGACGGTCGCTGGCATGGCTTTTCTTGAGTTTTTTGCTGCATATTAAGTATTTTTTTGACTGCTTTTAGCCGTCAAGATAGCAGTTTTTAGAAACCTTCAACATAGGCAAAAAATTTCTTGACTCCGGCCTAGATGACGGCCTTTAGTCGTCAATAAAAGCATTTTGTTTTGATGGACAAAATTCGTCATAAAAAGCACTATTTCACTATATTGTGCAGCATGATCAAAATTAAAGTTGACATGACATTTGACAAACATCAAGAGAAGCTATCCAAAGTACCGTCAAGAGAAGCATGTCAAAATTTCGTTAAGAATATAATATTAATCAACCACACATTATATCAATCCAGAAGCTATACACATCAAATTACTATAAAATCCAAATTTCATATTAACAAACTGTATTGTTCATAGAATAAAAACTTCCAATACACGTCCATAAAGTATTCTTCACTTGTCCAACCACAACATAATCCAACCATAAAGTACACATCCCACATCTGTTGTTTCCATACCACTTAAACATCCAAACCACAAACATTCATCACTTGTCACCACAAAACATAATCCACCAACACTACAAAATAAAACAAAAAAGTAACAAATCATATCGGAGCACATCCCTCCAAATCCATAGCATTCTCCTATTCACAGCATGCGACACCTTCATTTTTCAGCTAGTTCTGAGAGAACAAGGACACAAAGTATCAACTCACTATTACAGAATTATCAATACAGTTTGACTAAATGTGCAATATGTTTGTGACTATTAGCAAGAAACATACAAGTAGTTCTAACCTAACAACAAAAACTTAAACTTTTGTTTGTGACCCTCCAGGAATTCATTCAACTATATAAGACAATTGTTGGACGAGACAAGAAGACCGTAAAATTTGCTAGTAATGTTATCCAAATAGCAACAATGAAAAAGAATACAGTCAACACTATCATCCCAAATCATCATGATCCAAACCTTCTCCCATTAGAATTGAGGTTAAGAAATCTTTTTCAAATAAATTTCACCTTAAGAAGCCTGAGATACAAAGTTATTTACAATCTACCATAAGCACATGCCATTGAAAGTTCTCAAATATGTCTGTTGGGAAACCAAATAGGTTTTTCTTGAAATAAACTTAGGCTACAACTAAAAAGATGAAATTAAGAGTACTAAAAGATCAGATCTTAGAATTCAGCTTATATGGTCCTTGTAACAATAGAATATATGTACTTATTTGCATGTTTTTGGGACATGTACGAAATTGAATTTTAGTATTAGCTAATGAGTAATAAAAATAGTTACTTTAAGAAAAATGTACACAAGAACCAGAAGTACAATAAGAAGGTATCATAAACCATCAAAATATATCAACACAAGCTCCTTAAAGTAAACATGGAAGCCTTTTGGAAATAAAACCATCTCATGCAATACAAACATATGATGATAAGAGAAAAAAAGCTAAATCTAAGGATGCCCAATTTCAATCGACGTGCTCTATCAGTCTAAAACAACTACTTTAACCTGGCAATATTGGCTTACATGTGGACAAAATTTAAAGATACTAGAGTGGAATTATGAGCTTCCAACTATCAATTTACATCATCCGAACCTCGGAATGTCAGAAAGTACGAAGTCTAATTCAATTAATTTTGACATTAGACTCTTCATATTTTTGTATGCATGTAGACTGCATGTATGTGTGTATATCATTCCACAGAAAGATGCAATACTGAAACAACCAACTATTGGTTCTCGTTTGACCAAACAGCACAGAAATTTCAACTTATGAACACTTAAGCAAGGAAATTTGTCAGTTTTCTTTATCATGTCAATCTGAGATGAATCACCCTTAAATTATTGTTCACAAATTTCACACAATATCTCAATTCCACAAATTTCAGAATCGGGATCCCACAACTCTCCAGAAACTTGCCAACATCCAGAGAAGCATTAAGTTTGTTTATAAAATTGATCATTTGACATCAATATTAGTAAAAATTGACTTATCCCTAGGCCCCTCTAGGTACCCCACCTTAAGTTGCCCAGCGGCAACCAGTTCAGTCTTTTAAAACTAAAAGAGCAATATAGTTTCCAGATCATTGCAATTTAGAAATACAGCTTAAACTCGTTAAAGTATAGACTCATTAAACAAAATAGCTAGTAGGCAAACAAATGGAAATAGAGTGCCATCATAAAACTCCATAATGAAAACATTTCTTCGAAATTGTTAAACTATAGATTCACTGTAGATAGTCTAAAATTACCTGCGACGATTTGTTAGTTAAGGAACTGCAAAACATGTTCCATCCACTCTGTAAACTTCATTAATTTCTTCAAATTGTAATATTTCTTTTGATTGTACTGTTTGTAAATATGAAGAAAAAATGAATTGTTACTATCATGATATATTTATATTCAAATATACATGTCGATTAAGAAAGATCACATTTGGATTAAGTAAGGTTCGATCAGATGTGATCTCCTTCATAAATCTCATCACGTAGTACCCACATTCCATAGAGTCGGCTTTTGTAGCGCCTAATCATAGAAAATTAAGCAAAGTCCTTACAAACTTGTATTTATTTTTCATTTACATTTACATGAGATAAATATATTGTACCTTAATTGTTATCCAGTTCAATTTAAACTTTTTGACTTGCTTTTCCATTTGAGCATGAAACATCCGAAGTCCACTATATGCAAATTAAATTGGATAATATTAATAGTCATTATTGAATCATCTAATTAGTACCTTAACTGTAGTTGTGAAATTCCTAAAATATGGTACAAATATTGATGCATACCTTGTTACAATGTACTTAAGATCATCTTGGACGTAACTCCTCAAAGAGTCCAAATAATATGCTCTCATTAGTGACAGGTCAATGACAACCAAAACCCAATGAAAACTGTAACACCATATAGCACCAAGATATACAAGTTATCGAGTTAGTGAGAACTTGTAGAAGAAAAATAAGTAAGAAAATGTATTACCTAGGGTTGTATGGCAAGAAAACAAGTCGACTTTCTTTTCGAGATATCAAACTGTTACAAATATGTCGTTCCCTTGCATCCCGCGTTCCAAGAACGTCTTTCAAACCAGACACAGAGATTAGTCTCGAATTAATGAAGCAAACATCCTCGACAAGTTTAGCTCCTTCAAACGAATGTACAACAACCTATATATGTAGTTTGCAGATTATTTAGATCAACTTACTAATGTAACAACAAAAATTTGAAAAGCAAAGTATTCAATTACCTTATGTATATTTGGACGCAATTAGATGATAGGGCACGCATTTTAATGAAATTTTGAAATCCTCCTCGAAAAGAATTGTAACTGTTGTGGTATTAAATAATTCGCCAGGAAGTGGTACCGAAATTGCAGTTTTTTCAACGATCAAGCATTGTACCAGTTTAGCAAAGCAGTCCATTCGGGCAATTTTTGAATGACCTTAGAATTCTAGTGGAAGTCCTTGTTGGAGTTTTAACTTTAGTTGGTGTGTTCCTTTGCTCATTGGGAGCTTGCTTGTCCACCTCGGATGCCTAAAATACATATAATTTCAGAGTAAAAGTGTATAAGACTTAAATAATATGATATTTATACATGTACGAAGACTTCTAAATAAATATTGACTACCTCTCTAATTAGAGTACCATGAAGAACTAAATCGGTTGGCCAAAGTATGTGATATCCAATAGCATCCTTAATCTTAGATAGAGGGATATCTTCAGGTGGAATAGGAAGCAACACATCCTGTCCAATACCAATTCGATGGACACAATAACATTGGGGGGCTTGTATTCCATAATGGTTCCTTTGGCAACAATATTGTCGACGGAACCCACAGCCAATTGGCAATCTTCTACCTTATTAAAAGAAAGCATATAGAAAATTGTATGTCCCTTTATTACTTCCATTTTACTAGGATTTCAAGAATAAAGAAACTGACATGTAGTACCTTTGTTTTACTCTTCAGACTAGTTTTGTTACATCGACACTCTTCGGACTAGGTTTTGTTGCATCGACACTCTTCAGACTAGGTTTTTCACTTACAATTTTCAGAAAAGTAGATACTGGTATCAGAAAAGTAGATACTGATTCAAGTAGACAGAAAAGTCCAACTTTCCAGAAAAGTTCAAGTAGAAAGAAAAATGAAAGTAGATAGTGTGTGTTCAAGTAGATAGTGTTCAAAAAGTGCAAGTAGACAATAAAGTTCAAGTAGACAGAGAAGTCCAACTTTCTAGAAATAAACAAATAGAAAGAAAAGTTGAAGTACATAGTGTGTGTCTACTTTACACTAAAATTGAAAGAGGGGATGAAATAAACCTGGTTCATGATCCTTGGCCTCTGCGAACCTTCGGAGGCATAACTCGGTGCATTCAGGGTAGGGATTGGAGGAATTGGAAAGTTGGAACCGGTATCAGATAACGGCGAAGCACAGAGACCTTGTGAAAGTAAGTTGTTTATCATCTATTTTTCCTCTCAATCCATCAAGCAACTTTTTTTCTCCTCCTCCCAACCAGTCGGAGTTTTAGGAGTGTTGAAAAAAGATTTTGGGGTGACATATTTCCCCATTGCCGCAACACGACTACTGTGCTCGGGCCTCTCCATTGTATATCCAAAAGCATCTATGTTTTGAGGAATCAACAACTCTCCAGAACTTATTTCTTTTTCACTTCATCCTATGAAAAGAATGAATTTATGTTAGCATCTTAATATGAAGTTGTGCAAGAAGAATGAAAATGAAATACAGTTAAGACTTGTGTAAAACCCATATTTTGGATTTTCGAATTATTGGCGAATTATTGGATTTTGTCGCAGCATAGTTAGATTATTGGTAGTAGTATTATATTTATTATTATTATTAGTCGGTATTCGAAAAAAAATATACTATTTCAAATTTATTGGTATCGGATCTTTGATTGTTGACCCGTCCCGATTTCGTGCCCGAGGTCCGACCCCAAACCCAACCCGACGTCGAACCCGTCTCGAACTCAAATCATTTTAATCATTTAACTTTGTTTTTAAGAAAGAAAAAAAAATATAATTATTTATGAAAGAAAAGGAAAAAAAACTCATTCACTCGAATTTCGCTCACCACTCTCCCACATCCCTTCCCCCAACGTTCTTTTGCCCTCCCTAATTTTCTCCTCCACACAAATCCCTCACCACTCTCTCTTCCACATAACCACCACCATCACTTTCTCTACACAGAGAAACAAAACTCACACCCTCATCTCTCCATTCTATTTCCTCTCCATCACTTCCCCTCTCCTCAAACCCACTCCCACTCCCCGTAACGCCCGGCCGACCGCCAGACCCCTGACCGGCGCTTTCCGGCCGATCATCTACGTGCCGAACCCCGCCAGCAGCACCGAGCGGCCAGCCCGACGTTCGTCGACCCCCACAACCCCTCTGACGCCCTTCCTGTGGTCGCCCTAACCGATCGCCGTCGGCCGACCTCGGCACTCGGTCCGCGCGCCCTCGTCGGCGCTGACCCGCGACCGACCATGGCCAAACCCCCTTGCCAGCGTGCCTCCATGCGGTCGTTCTCCCCCGACCCGTGCCCTAACGGCCGATCTCCACCCCAGCGGCTGCCCAGAGTCCCGCAGCGCTCTGCCCCGCGCCGAAGCCGAGCGCCGCCCCTGTTCCAAACCTCCGGGCTCCGATCCGCGCTTTCCAGCGCTGTCCCGAGCCGATCCCGCTGTCCACGCGGATTCTTTTTCTATTTCTTGCATCTGAGAGCTCTTGCCGAGCAACTGAGGTATAATTCTGTGTCCCGTATCCCTCCTGTAGTTAGCCAATGATGACGCGGTTCCGACCCCGTTTCGGGGATCAAAAATTAAGTCCGTTGCGTTTAGGGATACGCACGACATTTTTACGTCGCGGCGTTGTATTTTTGTGGTTTGGATATTGTACGCTGGACGCGTATGTTTTTTCAACTCATTATATTAGTTGCTGTGTTGGTTATCTTCCTATTTTAGTTGGTATGTTCTATTCTTTTGGCTGAGGTTTTGTAGCCTCCCTTCCCGAAAATAATAAAAATATTTTTATTTCATTTATTTTACTTAAATAGTGATATTAGATTTTTATAAATAATTAAATTGTTAATTATTACGGTGGATGATTTTTAGCCATAGTTAGAATTGGAGTACAAGACGACTAGGAATCATGGCACGGATAGCGTAGTAGCGTGCTTTGACTAGTGTTTAGCCATGGTAGGGGAAGGCTGAGTCATATGACTCTTCTAACTAGGAAAATCAGGCCAAGTTGCGACTTAACCCTTACCGAAGTTTTATTTATTATTAAATTATATTATTGAGTCTTAGGGAACCCGGTTGTACCGAACCTGTCCGGATTGGACCCAAGTCAAATCCAAGCCCAGGTAGGCGTGTAGTGAGATCAAATCCGGCCTTGTCGACATACTTGGTAAATGCAAATGTCTTGGTGTATAATTTTAGGAATTGACAATTATTTGTTGAATATTTGTTATGGGTAGGTTATAGGTATTATTATTATTGTTAAATAGTGTTTCACCAAAATTGTATGATCTTTTGAAGCCAGTAAAGATGGTGTAGGATAGGTCCACCCAAAACTAATATTGGAGTATTTTAGTTATTATCGGGATTATCATTGTCATTGGTTAAATGAGTATTTATGGATATATAAATATATGGGGTATAAATGTATATAAATGGATGAGTGTACATATAGATATATACAGGTATGTATAGATAAAAATATTATAGATATATGTGTATGAATAGAGGTATATAAATATATATGGTAATAGGGGTATAAGTACATATGTATATATGTACATAGATAAAATTGAGATTGGTATTTTTATTAAAAGTACTTAATTAGATTTTTGGTGAATTGTTATATATAAATATAAATATAGGTGCGTGCGTGCATATGTAAAAATATAAATATTATGTATGTGTATATATAAATATAAATAATTTTGTGTGTATATATAAATACAAGGGAGTCATGCGGTACAGAAAACGCATGTAGCTCAGGGAGTCATGCGGCACAAGGAGCTATGCGGCCTAAAGCATTTCATGCGGCTCAGAAGACACGTAGCTTGATAGTGCTCCCCTCCACCCACGCTGCATTAATTGCTATGACGGCTGACCCTCTGAAAAGTTGACAGACCTGACACCAAAGCAGGTAATTATGACTCTGTCATGATGATGAATCTCTAGGGAAGAGAAAGAAATCTCTGACACGATCCCCCGAGAGCAACAAAATGCCACGTGGCCCTGCCACGTGGGTGTGCTTATGCGGCTCGAAGTGAAGACTTCCCATGCGGTTCAGAGTGAAGCTGTCCCATGCGGTTCAGAGTGAAGCTGTCCCATGCGGCACGAGTGGAATCATCCCTATGCGGCTCAAGAAGATTATGCCCATGCGGCTCAAGCAGACACACCATTATGCAGTTCATGCGGCTCATCATATGGTTCAGAAGTCTGAAGGAGGGGGCCACTGCCCAGACAGCCCTGACACGTATCCCAAGTCTTATGCGGCCCAAAATTCATTGCGGCCCAAATCTCATGCGGCCCAATCTGCATGCGCAATCAGTGACCATTGCCTCTCAGGACACGTGTCCTCAGCCGATCAATCTCCCAGATTTATGGCAATCCAAGATCAGGTCGAATCCCAGTGATCTAGGGCACGTGGCAGGAGAATAAATTTGATTTATTCGCAGATATTAGAGAATCATTATAAGGAAGATTTATGCCAATCAGCATTAATTGCTAATGGGGATTTGGTGTAATCTACCCTTAATGGTTCTGATTCGTCACAATCAGAAACGAACGGCCTGGATTAATCAATCCCCAGGCCACCGCCATCTCCAAGAGCTAATCATTGGCAACCCTAGTGATCACATCCCACTATTATAAATAGCAAGGTGCCATTCCCTTGTAATATATAGAGAGATATACAAAAGAAAAAAAACCAGAGAAGAATACGTATACACAGAGAGACTTCCCCCATAGTCAGAGAGAATATACACAGAGAGAGAGAAGCCAGGAGAGCAATCAGAGAGAGAGCAAGAAGGCATTTCTTCGTCAACGACCAAGCAGATCCTCCCCGAGTCAAGGCTGCGTACCGATCGTCCAAGGAGTAAGGCAGAGCGGCCGTCGCTTTCCCGAGCCTCTATCGTCACCCCCCGAGAATCTAAAATAAACAATCGTACTTAGACTGCTGTACCTAGATTTTCGTCCCTAGGCTTTCTTTGTACGAGCGAGTTTGTATTGTGAGTCTAAGTTCAGTCCTCCGATAATTGTTCTATACTTTTACAATCAATGGCAAACACGATGGCGACTCTGCTGGGGACTAACTTCTCCACGGCTGAGGAGTTGGTGACACAATCGGACGCAGCCAAACTTGGCTCTATACAACAGAAGATGGTCGTACGCTTCGACCAACAGGCGTTCGAAGAGATGCTCTCTGAAGGTAGCGTTGGCCCGGTCCAGAAGCGCACCCGCACCATAAAGGCTCGCAAAGAGTGGAGGCCAAAATCATTTGCTCCTCCGCAAGCCCTTGATGGGGTGCTCTCTATTGCTCAAGATGGCGAGAAAGACTCCCCTGCTGCCCCACTTCAGACCGTAGACAACTCTGTTGTCCCCAAGTCCGGCAGAAGAAAACACTATGATGCTGGACTTGCAGGGGCAAAGAGAAACTCTACGCGATCCGAGCCGCAGAAGAGTATTAGCCGCAGGGAGAAAGCCCATGCGGCTACAACCGCCAACCGCATAAAGAAAACTCATGCGGCCACATCTGTCAGCCGCATAACTTATGCGGCTACAGTTGCCAATCGCACGGATGAGACTCATATGGCTATTAAAGTCAATCGCTTGCAGAAAATCCATGCGGCCACAGATGCCAATCGCATGCGGTCAGCCTGCACGGTCGTGACTCCTAACCGCATAAAGACTCATCCTACAACAAAAGACAGCCGCATGCAGGCAGCCTGCACGGTACCCAATGCTAGCCGCATAGCATCTGTCCCACGCTTCTCTCGATCAGTCTTCGACCGGCTTTCATGCGGTCCTGACTCTGATCATTCTCTGGATGATAATCCAGACTCTGTGGTATTCGACTTAGACTCCTCCTATTACGTACCCACAAGTGCTAAAAGAAGGAAGTCTAGGGCAGCGCAGGCTCATCAAGTCTAGACGACTGCCCCAACCTCTGACTATCGGGGCGTCCCGCTGATTATCATGCGGGCCTCTGATGGGAAGTTGTATAAAACCACTCAAGTCCAGCCCCCGGCGGCAACAGACAAAGTGGTTCCTCTGACCTGCATGAGGTTATCCTCCACAAACGCAAGGAAAGAGAAGGAGCTTCGGGGTGTAAAGAGCCCTCACACGGACATCAATGCACCCAGATCATCGTCAACTGCTGTTCCAGCAATACGGCGGTGACGGAAGACCGGCCATCCGTCTTCCAAAGACTATATCACCCGAGCTCAGAAGACAAGGCACCTCATGTTGTCTCCTGCAAGTCCGCGCAGAAAGTTCTCGCCAAGGGAAGAGGGAAGAAAACGAGCATCTCCAGCCTAAAGGTGTCAACTACTGCAGCTAAGAAACCGTCGTCTAAAGGGTTATCCTCCACTGGAGTATTTCAACACACCCGTTCGAAGATGAAAACTGCTGCGGTAGGAAGTTCGTCGTCTGCAACATTGGGGGTCGTCGGAACTGGGGGTAGCACTCCTCCAAACATCTACGACAATCTGACATTCCAGGAATACGGACCGGAGGAAGCAAATCCTCCGACGGATACAACAGATACCGACGTCCCCAAGGACATCCTAGACGAAGCAAGCTCCGAAGCCGGGGGTAGTATTCCTTCCGAGTCTGAACCTGAAGAGAACATCCCCACATATCCTGATGATTTCTCGATGCACGGGTATGACTCGGAGGGTACATCCTCCACCACTCCTTCCGTCACTCCTCATGTGAAGACGGTGTTCATGACAGACAGCAATCAAGGCGGTTCCGGTGATCGCCAGCGCATCGACACTTTGGAGGCCATATTGCACGCCTTGGTCAAGTCTGTAGACGAGATCAAAGCGGTGCTTCCTAATCTGCATGGGGTGACACCTGGCCATACAAGCACGGGTCCCCCAATCAACGTAGATTCAAATTCGGCGGCACCGAATCCGGGCAATAATCCTCCCGAAGTAACGGCTCCGACTGCGACAGATGAGACCCGAGAAGTAAGAAGAAAAGTTCAAGAGCTCCGAGCCATGTTCCACGCCAGAGAAAACTCTCAAGACTTCAGAATACGGCAACCATATCCTGCTGAATGGAGGGATGTTCCATTCCCACCAAGATATAAGCCGTTCAATATCAACCCCTATGATGGCAAGACCTCAGCAAGTCGGTACGTCACTTACTTCGAGGTCACTACCGACCATCTGCCCCATGATGACGCTATCCTGATACGGTTATTCATTGGGGCATTGGAAGGAGTCGCCTTCGATTGGTACCGCAACCTGCCGGACAATTGCATCCATTCCTTCGCTGGCTTCAAACGCCTGTTCTTGGAGAGGTTCTATGAGGTAGGGCAGGACGTCACGATGTCTACCCTCATGGACGTCATTCAAGGAGAGAAAGAGCTGACGAGGAATTATATTGATCGGTTTCGTCAAACCGCAATGAAGTTACCATCTGGCAATCCGGACTCCTCCTTGATCGAAATTTGCCAAAAGAGACTACTCCCAACAATCAGTCTCTGGATGGGCGAGAGTCAATTCAAGGACTGGAAGGCTTTTATCATTAGTGCTACAAGTGCCGAAGAACGATTAAAGAAGGCTCGCCAACTGGGATTACATATCTCAGAGGGAGAGAACAAGAGCAAGCGTCCCAGCACCACTAACGACAATGGGGGTAGCCCCTCCAACAACCGGGACAACAGAGGCAAGCAGGCTATGGTGGCCGATACAGCCCAGAAGCCTGAGTCGCAACCTGCGGACAAACAATGGCCTCAAATCACTTACTCTTTTGAAGACGGTCACGTCAAGCTTATCTTGGACATGCTCATACAAGGAGATAGGATTCAGCTTCCTCCACCAAGACGGAAGCCTCGGCCGGCTGATCTGGAGAACCCAAAGTTCTGCCATTACCACCGCTACGTCCACCATGCTACTCACGACTGCTACCAACTAAAACGATATATCCAAAACCTCATCGATTCGAACGCTCTGGCCATCGATTTCGAGGAAGTAACCGTGGCAGCCAATATGGTGTCCGTACAATTCGGTAGCTTCCCTCCAACAGAGACCCAGGACGGGGTTATACCCATCCCTCTGGCAACGATGGAGATTGCTAATCTCCCGCCTGCTCAAGCTGCTGGTCTAGTACCCCTCACCACCTCACTTGCTACGTCATAGATGCCGACACTTCATACAACATCCTTTTGGGGCGCCCTTGGATACACGATTACATGATCGTGCCTTCCACGCTATACCAATGCTTCAAATATGTCGACAAGTACGGCTTCGTGAGGACAGAATTTGCTGACATCGATCCCTTCAAAGGGGTCAAATCTTATTACTCGGACTCCTGCCTATACGAAAAGTCGAAGAGGCACCTTGAAGGAGGAAATGAACAAACTGATATTGAAGCAACCACGGGATCAGAAGAACCTCTGACAATCCACCTCCAGGCTCGCAAGCCAGGCAATTCCGTACCCCTTACGGCCACGCTGCGTAAGGACGCGATCAGCCTCTCGGCACAGGAAGAGCAGTTGAGAATCCGACTGCCAAGGTCCGGCCAGGTACCGAGACCCACGACAGGGCCACTTACCATCAGATTGTCGAGAGTCGGTCAATCCCAAACAGAGAAGCTCAATCCCTCCGATAGACCTCTGACGATACGCCTGCCTAAGAAAGGTCGTCACCCCGATGCGAGGTCTGACACTTCAAGCGAACCAGCCACCCCTCGCTCCACATCAAGTACCAGACTGGGGGTTGCTAGTCTACCGACAACCCCATGCTCCGCTCCGTTAGTTGAACCTCTGAAGATCAAGCTGACTAGAACGCCCTCTCAATCTTCATTCACACAGGGGGTAGCCGAAGAGGAACCAGAGCTAGCCAAGTATGTGGTTGCCCACACTGACGCTGCCTCCGCTGATGATGTAATCCCTCTAGAAAAGATATCTTACTTCATCAATAAAGGGTTATCTTTAAACTACACCGAGCTCAATAAGCTATGTACAATGTATGCTATGGAATACGGTATAGGCACTCACCTACATACACAGGTGACAAATGTGTACACCGCTATCCAACTTACTCCAGTAGAAGACGCTTACCGAATAATCGAGGGAGGGGACCACCCAATCATTTTCGGCCGGACGAACAACCCGCATCCCCTCGCCATAGAAGAAGTCGACTTCGGGTCAGATGCTGGAAGACTGCCTCTGTATCTCTATAGCCCTCAATCCAAATATCTCATACAGAAACAGGGGTATGATCTAGAGACAACGCCAGGACTGAACTACGGTACTGGACGACGATACCTTTGAAGACACCAGCCCCGGCGGGCAAACCACGGAACTACTATAATAAAACCCGATGCGGTTTAGGGTATGTAACGCCTACTACGATCCCTGAAAGCTCAGATGAAGAATGCGACTGGCAGTCACATTCAACCGGATCACCGACTTCCGACTCAGATATCAGCATCGGAGATGTGTTCAGAAAAGTCATATCAGTCAACATGGCATTCACCGACGCTTACGAGGAAGACGAAGACATCCCCGAAATCCTTGAGCTAAAGCCATGGTCCCAGCAATTAGATGCACAATGGAAAAAGCGGTTCGAACTGAGAGAACCTCCTACTGAAGATGAGGTCATACAAGTGGATCTCGGCAGCGAATCTTCTCCAAAACCGATCTTTATCAGTAAAAGCCTAACTGACGAAGAACGAGAGTCGCTGTTAGAAATTGTCAGAGAATACATTGATATGTTCGCCTGGAGCTATGAAGACATGTCGGGGTTAAATCCTGACATCGCTCTCCACAAACTCAATATACGGCCAGATGCAAAGCCAGTCAAGCAGCAACAACGACGCTTCCGCCCAGGCGTCATGGACGCGATCGAAGCCGAAGTTAACAAGCTAATAGCCAGCGGCTTCATTCGTAAAGAGCAACATCCTGATTGGGTCGCCAATATAGTACCCGTCCTCAAGAAGAATGGGAAGATTCGAATCTGCATCGACTTCCGTAACCTGAACGAGGCATGCCCCAAAGATGAATTTCCCCTTCCTATCACAGACATCATGATCGACAATACATGCGGCTTTGAACGTATGTCATTCATGGATGGATTCTCGGGGTACAATCAAATCAAGATGTCTCCCGACGACGAAAAGCATACCTCATTCCGAACCCCGATTGGCACATACTGCTACACAGTCATGCCATTCGGTCTAAAGAATGCTGGCGCTACATATCAGCGAGCCATGAGTATCATTTTCAGAGAATATTTGCGCAAGACAGTGGAATGCTATGTCGACGACATCGCCGTCAAGAGTCGCCGTAAGGAAGATCATCTGCAAGACCTGAGAACGGTATTCAACTTAATGCGAGCCCACAATTTGAAGATGAACCCTACAAAATCGTTCTTGGGCATATCCAGCAGGAAGTTCTTGGGCTTCATCATCACTGCACGGGGTATCCATGTAGACCCCGAGAAAACGAGGGCAATCATTGAGATGGGCCCCCCGAGAAATCTCCGTGAACTTAGAGGCCTCCAAGGGAGGCTAGCTTATATCAGGAGGTTCATTTCCAACCTCTCCGGGCGATGCCGACCGTTCACCCACCTCATGAAGAAGGGAGTATGGGATGAGGAATGCCAGCGCGCTTTCGATGACATCAAAGAATATTTATCAAATCCTCCAGTCCTGGTGGCCCCGGCCCCTGGAAAACCATTCCTGCTCTATGTACGAGCAATGGAACACTCCCTCGGTGCCCTGCTGGCACAAAACAATGACTCAGGCCACGAGCAGGCCATTTACTATCTCAGCCGAATGATGGTCGGGCCCGAACACCGATACACCGCTGTGGAGAAAGAATGCCTCGCCCTGGTATTCGCCATTCAAAAGATGCGGCACTATGTCACGGGGCAAACCATACATGTGATCTCACGAATCAACCCTCTCAGGGTCCTCATGACCAAACCTGGGGCACTCAGCTCCCGCCTCGCTACATGGGCGATATTACTGTCCCCCTATCATATGATCTTCGTCCCGCAGAAGGCTGTCAAAGGTCAAGCCCTGGCAGACTTTTTGGCGGCCCATCCAGGATCGGAATCATCCAGAATACACGAAGAAATCCCAGATGAGGTCGCCGATTCAAATACAACCACCCACGATAACATATGGCGGATGTTCTTCGATGGCGCTTCAAGAACCGGACCCAAGGGAAACATCGTCGTCGGAGTCGGAGTAGTATTGGTCTCTCCTACCGGGCTAGTGATCAATCGCGCCTACTCTCTCACGGAACCCTGCTCTAACAACGTGGCCGAGTACAACGCTTTGGTCATTGGCCTCCAACTCGCAAGAGAACTGGGGGTAGAATACCTTGAAGCATACGGCGATTCGCAATTAATCGTCAACCAGATTCGGGGGACGTACGAAGTCCGCCATGAAGACATGATCCCCTACCACCAAATAGCGATCAACATTATCTCATCATTCGAGGGATTCTTCATCGAACACGTCCCCAGACTCCAAAATATCGAAGCTGATGCCCTAGCAGGCCTGGCTGCTTCCCTAGCAGTGCCAAACCACTCTTATCATTCGGTTGATGTAATCGGCCATGAGCTGGTCTGCCCCAAGAACAACGTTCAAGCCATGGCGAGTTATTCCGCTCAGATGATCGACGGAGCACCAGACTGGAGACAACCATTCATAGACTTCGTGGTCTACGACATCCTGCCCGAGAACCCGAAGGAGGCTACTTCTATCAGACGGCGTTCTCTCAGATTCTTCTACGGTACAGAGACAAAAATGCTGTATCGCCGCTCGTACGACGGAGTACTACTTCGGTGATTGTCGAACGCAGAAGCCAAAGAAGCCGTACGAGAGGCTCATGACGGTGTCTGCGGGGCCCATCAGCCTGGCCCTAAGCTGCAAGACCGCCTTCGCCGAATGGGCTACTATTGGCCCACGATGGTGGCTGATGTAATAGATTATGCCCGAAAATGCAAGGCCTGTCAAGTCCACGCAGACTTCATTCACCAACCATCCAAATTTCTACATCCGACAGTGGCGTCCTGGCCATTCGAAGTATGGGGAATGGATATCATTGGTCCAATCACCCCACCTTCCTCCCGAGGACATCGCTTCATACTTGCGATCACTGATTACTTCTCAAAGTAGGCAGAGGCTGTCCCACTCGCCGAAGTCAAGACTTCGAACGTAATCAGCTTCCTGAAGCACCACGTCATCTACCGCTTTGGACTGCCCCGAAGGATCATCCATGATAATGGTCCGCAGTTTATAAGCCACGCATTCTACCGATTCTGCGACAAACACCGCATTCAGAATGTCGCTTCGACACCATACAACCCGGCAGCAAACGGGTTAGCAGAGGCATTCAACAAAACAATCATCAAACTCCTCAAAAAATTTGTCTCCTCCAACAAACGCGACTGGAACGAGAAGCTCGGCGAGTGCTTATGGGCTTATCGCACCACGGTTCGAACAGCCACCGGGAATACACCATTCTCTCTGGTGTACGGGAGTGAGGCAGTTCTTCCATTAGAGACTCAGATTCCCTCACTCCGAGTCGCCCTCACTTATCAATTGACAACGGATGATAACTACCGACGTCGACTACAAGAGTTAGAGGCCTTAGATGGAAAATGCCTCCTAGCCCAGCAAAGGATCGAATTATACCAAGCACGCATCTCAGGAGCCTTCAACAAAAAGGTCAAAGTCAGAACATTCCAAGTGGGCGATCTTGTTTTGGCAGTCAGGAGGCCAATGGTCATGACTCACAAGACCACCGGCAAGTTCCAGCCAAAATAGGAAGGCCCATTTATCATCGAGGTCGTGTTCTCCAATGGTGCTTACCGCCTCGCCAAGCAGAACGGAGACTTGCTCATGTTGCCCGTCAATGGCAAGTTCCTGAAGAAATACTATGTTTAAACAACATTTTCCAGAGTTTCGAGTTATGTGCCCGCTGGTACCTCTGAACTCAACCCCCTAATTTTCTAACTTATCGAGTCACGTACCCTCTTATACCGCTGAACTCATACCCCAAATTCCCAAGTCATGTACCTGCTAGTACCTCTGAACTTACACTTTGATTCCAATATTTACAGATTTTCGAGTCACGTACCCACGTGTACCGCTGAACTCATGCCCTTCTTCTATAAAGATATCCCAAATTTCTAAGTCATGTACCTGCTGGTACCTCTGAACTTACACTTTGATTCCAACATTCATGGATTGTCGAGTCATGTACCCGCTAGTACCAATGAACTCACCCCATAATTTTCTAGATCTTCGAGTCATGTATCCGCTGATACCACTGAACTCACCCTCATAGTTTTTCATATTTTCGAGTCATGTACCCGCTGGTACCGCTGAACTCACACTCACCATTCTCCAGATTCTCGAGTCATGTACCCGATGGTGCCTCTGAACTCACATCCTGGTCACTCTTTCAGGTAGAAAGTTATGTATGATCATACCGCTGAACTTTCTTCCTACAAGAGATCCTCCCTCATGATCTAATACCTGCACTCCCAGTGCACAACAAAGGTAACGGATCCACAAATTTCCGAGACGACCATGTCCTCATCACCTCTGAGTCGTCCCATTTCTGCCAAAAACAAATCACCCCTACATAGAACTTCCATGTCCTTATTACCTCTGAGTCGTTCTATGTACCCCCCCTGTCAAAGAGACCCTCATGCTCACCATGTCCTCAGCACCTCTGAGTCAGTATAATTGGTTCTTTTCTTTTAAACTTATTGTCCGTATCCAAAACCAGGGTATGTTAGGGACAATGGGTCCACGCAAAATGACCCGATAAAAGGATTATTACAAAGCAAAAGAGTGAAGCAAATATATATTCCATTCGGTCAGAAATCAGTTACATCCACACGGTTACAGGAAAGTTCTTCATTACAGACAAGACACCTCAAACCCCTAGTTACAAAAATACGTATACAATTCCTTCAACCACATTACGTATGAAGGGTGCAACTGAGAAAGATCCTCGTCCAGAATGGGAGAATCAGGATTCCCAGTGGTGTCACCCTCAGCAGTCTCGACGGTGGGGAGGACGTCGTCCCTCTCAGGCTCCGATTCTTCTTTCATTGTCTCCTTCTTAACAGAGGAAGGCCCCTGATTGACGCCAGGGAGCGACGGATCCTCTACCACTGCAATATCAGCACTCGGTGGAGACACTATAAGAACCAAAAGACGGAAAAAAAGTGATGAGAGGTGATAAAAACAGTCAGAAGATATTCAGAAGTGTTCATGCGGCTTGTTTAAAGACAACTCTTATGCGGCTAGGGTATGGAATATATTCCATGCGGCTCATAGGATGTGTATGCAGACCACGTAATCTAAAAAGCTCGCATCAAATGATTACGCATGAAGTAATGCGGCAGAGCAGCATCTATTATGGTTTCAAACCACCCAATCTTCCACACAGTCCTTACCTTCGACGACAACATGAACGTCAAGACGAACGGGGGGTGCGGCAGTTGAAGACGAAGCCGACTTCCTACTCTTCGCCACAGCTTTCTTCACTGTCTTGGAAGCCCTAGGTGCCATCGTAGTCTGTCGGTCAGAAGAAGAAAGCAAGACAAAAATCTTAAATCAAGAAGAGTCCAAGAGAGAAAACCCTCCAAAAACCCTTCCATTTATAGAGGACCAAGACCGACGCCTCGTACAAAGAAGTCGACCCTTCGGCTATCGATGCAGACCAGATAATTAAAGATCAGAAACTCTTGGGATCCTGCCCCAAAAAGGGTTTGCATGCATGACATGATGACGTGGCAAACAGCTATGCGGGTGAACAGTCTCCTGCGGCTAAGTCACTTATGCGGCTGAATAATTCATGCGGCCGAGACTTCTATGCGGTCAGAATTCCATATGCGACTAGAGGAACCTGGCCATGCTTCTTATTCAAAGTATTTCAATTTTACAAATTGAAAACTTTGAAGGGGGTCCTGTAGAAGCATGGAAAATGCTAAAGAAAATGATTCATGCGGCCAGGAAAGATCCATGCGGCTCAGAAAACGCATGTAGCTCAGGGAGTCATGCGGCACAAGGAGCTATGCGGCCTAAAGTATTTTATGCGGCTCAGAAGACACGTAGCTTGATAGTGCTCCCCTCCACCCACGCTGCATTAATTGCTATGACGGCTGACCCCTCTGAAAAGTTGACAGACCTGACACCAAAGCAGGTAATTATGACTCTGTCATGATGATGAATCTCTAGGAAAGAGAAAGAAATCTCTGACACGATCCCCCGAGAGCAACAAAATGCCACGTGGCCCTGCCACGTGGGTGTGCTTATGCGGCTCGAAGTGAAGACTTCCCATGCGGTTCAGAGTGAAGCTGTCCCATGCGGTTCAGAGTGAAGCTGTCCCATACGGCTCGAGTGGAATCATCCCTATGCGGCTCAAGAAGATTATGCCCATGCGGCTCAAGCAGACACACCATTATGCGGTTCATGCGGCTCATCATATGGTTCAGAAGTCTGAAGGAGGGGGCCACTGCCCAGACAGCCCTGACACGTGTCCCAAGTCTTATGCGGCCCAAAATTCATGCGGCCCAAATCTCATGCGGCCCAATCTGCATGTGCAATCAGTGACCATTGCCTCTCAGGACACGTGTCCTCAGCCGATCAATCTCCCAGATTTATTGCAATCCAAGATCAGATCGAATCCCAGTGATCTGGGGCACGTGGCAGGAGAATAAATTTGATTTATTCGCAGATATTAGAGAATCATTATAAGGAAGATTTATGCCAATCAGCATTAATTGCTAATGGAGATTTGGTGTAATCTACCCTTAATGGTTCTGATTCGTCACAATCAGAAATGAACGGCCTGGATTAATCAATCCCCAGGCCGCCGCCATCTCCAAGAGCTAATCATTGGCAACCCTAGTGATCATATCCCACTATTATAAATAGCAAGGTGCTATTCCCTTGTAATATATAGAGAGATATACAAAAGAAAAAAAACCAGAGAAGAATACGTATACACAGAGAGACTTCCTCCATAGTCAGAGAGAGAATATACACAGAGAGAGAGATGCCAGGAGAGCAATCAGAGAGAGAGCAAGAAGGCATTTCTTTATCAACGACCAAGCAGATCTTTCCCGAGTCAAGGCTGCGTACCGATCGTCCAAGGAGTAAGGCAGAGCGGCCGTCGCTTTCCCGAGCCTCTATCGTCACCCCCCAGAATCTAAAATAAACAATCGTACTTAGACTGCTGTACCTAGGTTTTTGTCCCTAGGCTTTCTTTGTACGAGCGAGTTTGTATTGTGAGTCTAAGTTCAGTCCTCCGATAATTGTTCTGTACTTTTACAATCAATGGCAAACACATGCGAACTTGTGATAGTACTAAAGTTAGTCGTACTATTGCGAGCCTGCGAATAGGAAATGCTCATTCACAAGTTAGAGTTAATTTAATTTAAGAGAATGACTAGGACTAGGAGTCCCTTATACCAATTTACCGATGGGTAGTCTAGGCCATGCAATTTAGAAGAGGAGTTATTAGTTTTGATAGTTTGTCAGATCCCCATAGGTACACTATTTCTTCTTGACATGACAATACGAACCAATGTGAATGGATTATTCACTTGGTGGGACATGGCTTCCTAGAATTAATGATCTAACCAAGATGAATTATTCAATTCCTTCTCCTTGCATCTTTAGATATCATCCTCACCTTTGAGACCATATTGCCTATTTAGTTCCTATTTTGCCTAAGAATTATTTTTTTAGATATATAATTTCTGATTATTGTTATCCCCATATCGATCCTCGAGTTAGTTTCAATTCAAAGTTTTCCTCAAGGGTTTGAATACACATAGAATGGATACTAGAATGTTTGTAATCCTTTTGTCTCCAGTCTTTCCTCCATGTGACTGATAGGACAGATATTTATGCCTTATTACATAGTCGACTTGGTTGAATCTCTAAAAGGTCATGAGTTTTTACATATATAGTTAAGGGAATATTAGTTAACTCATAATGGCAGGATAGCAGCGCACTGTCGCCATTTAATTGAATTATGAAGACTATGGGTCCACTGCAGCCAGCAGCGCACTGGCGAGACACGACCCCTAGAGTTGACATTAGTTTAAGAAATATGAGTTATAGAATAGTACTAGAAATATGGCTCGTGGTCCTCTTTTGACCGTAACCCTTGTCTCAATATAAGGTAGAGTATCGAATAGCATAGTACCCTGAAATCACGAATCCAAGGGTTTACCACAGCCCAAGTATACGGTTGAGGCGTAACTCTCGGTGAAATAACTTCAAACGTGATTACAGGTTTAGGATACTATGGAGGATAGGACAATGCCATGTATGTCCCATAAGATCCAAAGCCAATATTAGTGGAAGTTCTGTAAGTTGAGTAGCATGTCTCCCAACCTAGCATTTTGTGGTCCTTGTGATCTATTGACGAGGTAATTGACCGACACTAATAAGTTACCAAGAATATAGAATCCAGAGTTCCATAACCCATTAGTTGACCAAGTCCTTGTGGACAGGAAGATTATAGGAAGATTGTATAGGCCAGAACACCAGGTAATTTTTTTGATTCTCTCTAAACTCGAACTACTTGTGCCTCTTTTCAAAAATCTTGCGTACTTGTATCTTGACTATCTTGACCAACGCTGCTATTACAGCCTAGTTTTTGCAAGCTTACTCTTTTATCGAGCTTGATTCGAGGCATATGTTTAGTGGGGACGCCTGCTAACTTATTGTCTAATCAGAATCAGTGTATTATGGTCTGATCAACCATGATGCATTTGGTTCACACTTTATTTAATTACCCTACATGGATTGAGATATGGATGTCTCTAGGGTCTCATCCACGACTGTATTGACAATTCCTCTTGAATTATATGTTCGCCCTTGAATCACGAAATTGTATTTAGTAACATCTTTCTTGATCTCATTTTGTTTTTATCTTTCTCTGTTTTAGAAAGACAGAAGCTCATAATTGGTAGAGAGATACCGAGTATCCCCATGGCTATGGCAGTTGTATACACAAGGGTAGTTATCGTCAGCCAGCCAGGTGATTGAGTTACTCGTTCTCCTCTCGACTTTCAAGCTACTATTGGAACCCCTAGCCATCTGAAATTGAGAATGATTAGGGTTTTCCCCTTAGTCAAAATGCCAACCTAGGAGACTATCTATTTTCAAGAAACCAACTTATTGTGAGTCTCTGACTATCTGCTTGAAGCTTGCTTTAACTAGCAACCCTTGAGCCTTGAACCCACCCTTCCTCGACCGAAGCCCACAGTTAGACATGAGATGAGTAGGGTAATCATTCACCGTGACACTCATCCCGAGATTGGTTTCCAACAAATATTACTCTAGTTATGTAAATTTTTAAGACCTAACTAGTGTTGAAACACCACAGTCACTAGCTTAGCCAATACCATAGCTTAAATACCCTGTCATCTTATGACCTACCAGTTGTCAACAACAATACATGATCACTACAATTCTTCTGACCATAGTATGGCAGGTTGACACCAATAGAGATTCACAAACTCAGTTGATAGAATTCTCTTCATGCGAGGTGCCTTAGAGTTGGTTACCCCGTCGATAACCCTTGTATACTATGGACGAGTAGATCATTCTATTTTATCAACCACGTGTCATTGTACACCCTCGTTTTTCAATTATGGAGGAACGATCCTTGAATTGACTTATATCTACCATATTCCGAATGTCGTGCCTTATTTTTTTTTAACAAGAGTTGAGGTACAATATCCGGACTTTTGGAATTCTTCTAGCCTCATTATTCCTAGAACCCTGTCCCGGCTTCAAAGGTGGGTAGACCATAAGCCCTAAAATTTTAGGATATACGAGGATTACCGATTAATTAGAATAATTTTCCACTAGGATGATAATTAGAGCCCCATGGACTCCCACTTTCTATTTAGATCATATGTGTCCCCAGCCGTGCCATTAATATTCAGAGCACGAGGCCAGTTGTTACCTTCCAACAAATTTTATATGTAAGATCTAGATGAGTCCACCTCCATCTAGATATATCATGTCCCACTCAAATACGTCCCCTTGTACTCTATTTTCATGGTACGACTTTCAGATAAAAAGGACCAGCTATAACCCTTACCATAGTACCGGTAAACTTTTCGACTACAATTAGAGACTCAACCTTGACCCAATTCGTTCAATCCAATATATGGTTGTGATTCACTCGAAGTCCACTACGCACATGTCACTAATGTGCTGCTCAATTGTGTCTTCTTGTGCTACTTAAACACAAAAGTCACCGAAGGAGCATTTTGGACTTTAGGATTTAGCTAACCAACTTGACTGACAACTAGCTCAATCATTTGGGTGAAAACCTATTCTAGGTTACTCTAACTAGTAGAAACAGTTTTATCGTTGGGATCTTGACCAGTCCATATAGATTAAAATTCAAGGTTCATCCAACCAACGAGTGATTACCCTTGCTTGTGTGTTTAAATAACCACGAAAGGAGCATAAATCTTGATTTCTCGAATTTCGTTTCAGTACGGAACATTGTTTAGAATTTCGAGAACATGACTTCTGTATTGCATGGATTGCAGGCTCCTATATGAAACGAAGGGTCCTTCGATGTAGCAAGTGACTGGACTAGAGTAGCCCAATCTAGCGAATAAAACTAATATATACCCTTTCTATCTGTATTGTCGTATATCCTCTACCGCTCTTGAGACTTCATAATTGCCCTCGATTATTCTTCCTTACCTTCCCGTCCTTCCTATTTTAGAGCGACGAACGACCATGCTTACTAGAATTTGTCTTAGCTACTTGTGTAAATTGTTGTTTGTTAAATTTTGGGTTGCTTGATAGATAAGAGAGGATTGTAGATGCCATATACATTAGATATCTATTGGTAGAAATTTTAGCAGTTAGTTGGAAGATTATAAAGTTTAGTGACATAAGATTGAGGGAGTACTGTGACCAAAGGTGGGTAGAGATCCTAGAGACTTGGTAGTTGCCAAAATTGCCAATGAGAAGGATATAAACTAAATTTTGAGGAATTAATTTAAGGAAATTGAGGTTCTTGTAGACCTCCTTTTTTTTGAAGTTTAAGAATAGTTACGAATTACAATTTCGAGGACGAAATTACTTTAAGGTGGGTAGATTTGTAGCCTCCCTTCCCGGAAATAATAAAAATATTTTTTATTTCATTTATTTTACTTAAATAGTGATATTAGATTTTTATAAATAATTAAATAGTTAATTATTACGGTGGATGATTTTTAGCCATAGTTGAGAATTGGAGTACAAGACGACTAAGAATTATGGCACGGATAGCGTAGTAGCGTGCTTTGACTAGTGTTTAGCCATGGTAGGGGAAGGCCGAGTCATATGACTCTTCTAACTAGGAAAATAAGGCCAAGTTGCGACTTAACCCTTACCGAAGTTTTTATTTATCATTAAATTATATTATTGAGTCTTAGGGAACCCGGTTGTACCGAACCTGTCCGGATTGGGCCCAAGTCAAATCCAAGCCCAGGTAGGCGTGTAGTGAGATCAAATCCGGCCTTGTCGACATACTTGGTAAATGCAAATGTCTTGGTATATAATTTTAGGAATTGACAATTATTTGCTGAATATTTGTTATGGGTAGGTTATAGGTATTATTATTATTGTTAAATAGTATTTCACCAAAATTGTATGATCTTTTGAAGCCAGTAAAGATGGTATAGGATAGGTCCACCCAAAATGAATATTGGAGTATTTTAGTTATTATCGGGATTATCATTGTCATTGGTTAAATGAGTATTTATGGATAAATAAATATATGGGGTATAAATGTATTTAAATGGATGAGTGTACATATAGATATATATACAGGTATGTATAGATAAAAATATTATAGATATATGTGTATGAATAGAGGTATATAAATATATATGGTAATAGGGGTATAAGTACATATGTATATATGTACATAGATAAAATTGAGATTGGTATTTTTATTAAAAGTACTTAATTAGATTTTTGGTGAATTGTTATATATAAATATAAATATAGGTGCGTGCGTGCATATGTAAAAATATAAATATTATGTATGTGTATATATATAAATATAAATAATTTTTGTGTGTATATATAAATACAAGTATATAGGTGTATGTATATAAGTATATATATATATATATATATATATATATATATATATATATATATATATATATATATATATATATACATGTATTGATATATTGTATACATAAATAAATACACATTAGCTATAATAAAAGAATAAAAAAATACAAAAGAAGTGGCAGCCCAGGCCCGAGCTCCCCACAGCCCGAGCCCAGACTGCTGCGAACAGCAGACCCCCCCCTCCCGTTCGGTTTTAATACAAAACTGCAGCATATATATATATATATATATATATATATATATATATATATATATATATATATATATATATATATATATATATATATATACAGAGCGAAAGGGAGAGTTTTACCAAAACCCTAAAGGAGCAGCGCCGACCCCCGACTGGATGCGCCTCCACGCGTCGATAGCGAACCCAGGCGAACGCCAGAGCGCCGGCCAGGGCCGCGCGGCCGCGCGCGCACGACCGCGCGCGTGGATGGAAACACAGCAGCAGTCGCAGCGGAGTGCGACGTTCGTCGCTAGAATTCTTCGCGCCTGCTCGATGATTTCTCGAACCGTTTTCTCAGGTACAACGACAAACTATACCACTTTAAACCCCTTCAAGTAGTTTCGATTTAGGCGGTTTAGAGTTCAAGAGAAATCGAACCAAAGTTCGAGAAAACTCATGTCCTAAAACAGAACATGAAACTGTCCAGGAACCTACATTGGCGGATCGATTTCGATCGATCCAGTAACTTTTTAGAAATTCCACCTGAACACAATTATTGACAACATGTAGGGCATCATAACCCTTCTTGTAGATTCGTATTTCAGTAAGTAGATGACAAGATATTTGATTCTAAAGTTCAACAAAATCATGTTTAATAAACTTGAAAATTGCTCAATACCACGTCCGTCCCGCCATTCCGGACGACGTGATCGTGAACCGAAAGTATCGAAAGCTGTGTAACGGCTTTGTGGTCGTGTGGGCTTTGACGGAATTCAAATTGGTCGCGTGTACGCGACGAATTTGATGCGTATCCATCAAAATTTACCGTATCGTGCACTTTGTAAATTCTCCAATTACTTTGTGCATGCTTGTCAGATCGAGACGAAACTTGTGCCATCAGGACCGTATCATTTTTCTGGTCCTGTATGCCAAGTTTGGTTCAATTCTGAGGCAGTTGATAAAATCACCGTTTTGCGGGCCCCACGGTCCCACTCAACGGGCGATTTTGTGCACGGCCCGCCGGAATCCAACTTTGGACATACGGTTGGGTTCGTATTGGAAAACTGGATCCGTAGACATATAGTTTGATGACTTTAGAGATCGTTGACTCTGGCACGCTTTTCGGTACAAAGCGGGTCCAACGACGGATATCGTTTTGGCCCGAAATTACCGTTTTGCCCCTGTGTCCAGAATTGGACTTAAGGACAGGTAATCCGAGCTAATTTGACTATTCTGAGAATGTTAGTACTATTTATTTCAGCTTCCGGGGACTGTTGTACGGGTTTTGACTATTGTGGCATATTGAGTAGTTCAGATTGTCGGTTTCACCAGCAAAGGACCACAGGCGAGTACAGTTTATTGTCTGCATTTCGATATTGATTTTCACTATATTTCATTGATTGGCCATTGGTTATGTGATTAGTTTTTATTATAAATTATTGAGTCGGGAATGAGAAGTACCAACGATGTGTGATCTGACCTTAGACCGTATAGACCGTATTGCATTTATTTCTAGTAGACAGTGATTTATTTATTACAAAGTAGGCCGTGTAGACAGTGATTTATTTATTGCAAAGTAGACAGTATAGACCATGATTATTATTGCATGTAAACTGTGTAGTTCGTGATTATTATTTTGTAGACAGTGTTTCTTTACTGCAATATTTTCTGTAGACCGTGTAACTGTAGACCGTGTAATTGTAGACCGTGTAACTATAGACCGTGTAACTTTAGACCGTGTAGACGGTGTCGCATAATTGTCCCGAGACCGATCACATATCAAAGGTACTTCTAACAGTTGGGGAAAGTATTGGTGTCTATTTATTTTCTATTGGTTTTTCGTATTTACTGTTTATTTTCAAAACTCATGACTGATGTCTAACCTTTGTTTATAGTCATTTTCTTTATTGAAATTGCATTCAGTGGATTGTGCTCGTTCCATTCCTGACTGGAAACCAACATTTTCAGGTTAGCCGCGGATTCACTTAGCTTGGGGAGTGACGGGAATATTGCAGACAAAAGCCTAGAGACTAGATAGATAGTTGAGTTGTAGTCATTCATTTATTTGTACAAGTTTATATTTTCTACAAATGTAAAACTTGTGATCTTTGTAAATTAAATTAATTATGTGAATGAGCATTATTTGTAATTTTGATCTTTATGGGCGTGACAGCGTTCTACCGCCGACACTGCGGCGTAGGCTGGCTTGGACACGTCTCGTATCCGTTTAAAAAAAAATGGGTGCGGGTCGTAACAGGTTTATTATTCTTGGGTTTTGTATATTATCTTTGTGTTGCGATTTGGTGTTTATCCTGGTTTACGATATTAGTATGCTCCCTGGTTTGGGACATGTATTAGTTGGTGTGGGTTTTTGTATCGCCTCGTGGCTAGATTGTCCTAGTTACAGAGGGATGCTGCCCAAATTTTCAGTAAAGAATTTCAAAATAATATTATTGAATTAAGTTCATTAATTAAAATCTATTTTTAAATCCGGTCTTTGCAAACGATTTACAAAATTGGCTTTGTTGGTTTTAAATGCGGATTTTGTGAGTTTTGTATCCCCTGTTAGGCGACGATCGTAACGGTCGGATGAGCCTCAACGAAATGCAAACGCTACAGGATTTCCTGTACGTTGAGGCGTAAGCCAATAACGTGAGATTGCATGACCAAGTCTGAGACGCCCATTTTCGCTAAATTATATTTAATTTATATTATGTTATATTTTTAGAACTAGTTACTGGCCTCTAGTATTTTGGGTGTAGGGCTTCGGCCTCCTGACTGGACCGCTTCACGGCATTCAGAGCTCGCCTCGGCATTTAAATTAAATAAATTAATTTATTGTAAGGGCATAAGCCCAGTTTTCCTTTATTTTTCTGTGGCCCTGTATTTGTGTAGTTTAGGATTTTCTGTTCTTTTTGGTTGCTACTTTGCGTAATTAGACGTGTACATAAAATGGGTATTAGTTTTATATGAAAAATTATAAGAGTTTTCTCACTTCTAAATAAAAAGGGTAAAAATTCAAGTTTGTATTATTTAAACAAATTCATATTTTTCTCATTAAAAAAAACCTAATTTTTTGTATATATTATTAAAGTACAAGTTTTGTTAAATAAATTGGAAAATACGATCTTTACCCAATAAATCAATAAATCGGTTCCTTTTTCGTTAATGATAATTGTATCCTGCGACGGTAGAGTAGGTTGATAGCTTAATTAACAACTTAAAAACTGGACTAGGACCTACTTTTAGAAATTGCAACTAGCACACCTAGATATGGTTTCCTATATGGTTTTAAGTTAGGGTTCTCAACTGTAGGATTTCGAGGACGTGTTTGACTTCCTTTCCGGTACCGACACCATATTCCAGTCATTAAACAAAGGCAAGTTACGGTTATGTTTTCTTGCATTTTAATTAATAATTGTCATGTTGCATGCTTAAACCACATTGCTACACGGAACTCTCTCCTAAAGTTCAAATATTGATTGATATTGATTGTGGGGATATTGGGGGAGTAGTGTAGCGTCTATGACCAATACCCCTCATATTGTATATTGTTATTGTGCGAGCTTACCCCTCTTACACACGGAGATAAGCCGTATCGCATCGCTAGGATGCTATTGTACAACCCAAGCCGGTCATAGACGTTACCTATTCAAATCACGTTGTTTCAAATACTGAATTGCTGAAAATTGCTGGAAAATATTGTTCAAAGAATTTCAACTGTATAAAATTGCATCTTTCTATTATTATTTAGAATATCAGATTATGTACTCGTACTGGCTCCTTTCCTGACTGGATCCCCCCATAGGTGATGTTGATGATACTGAGCTATTGTTCAATAGCTACTATGACCCAGTATAATATTCTGTAGTGTTGCCGGAGTCCCCCTTGGAGGATGCAGAACCTGAGGCCGATGAGCCGACCTTATAGCTAGTTGTTTTCCAGTTAGCTAGTTTTATGTATTGGAGTTTGTTGATTTGAATTCAGTATTTTATTTCAGTACTTTTATTTCCAGTTGTACTTCTCTTTGTTGAATATTAAAAATTTTAAAAATTTTCGTATATTCAAGTTGTGACAAATGTATAAATGTTGTTGTGAATACCTGCATATAGAACAGCTTACTGCCGCCATCTCACAATGGCGCAGGCAGGGCATGATCCGGTTCGACCCAATAATTTGGGATCGAGTTGTGACATATTTTTAGTAGTGGCCCATGCAGGTCCATCAACAACTTAAGTGAAGATACCTAAAAACAACTAGAACACTAGAATATTGATTTGTCACAACATATAACCGAATTATCTATATATAAGTAACTATTTTTGCTTGCTTATAGAACGGTAGGTTACCTTGTTTATGCTTGCCCCTAAACTTGCCAGACTATGAAGACAACCTGACCTATGCCTATTAGTCGGTACTAGCAAGATCTTGTTTTCTATGCATGACGCAAGAAAATATGACAAGAGAATCGTAGTAGTAGATTGAGCAGCGGGAGGCTGCTCGAACCAGACCAGGACCAGAAGAGCTAATGATACCTAGAATTATTGATTAGCACTAGATGACACCCTACCGAAGTATAACATATTACCCTTGATTATTTATTTATTTTGGCCAATATCTTTTCCAAAGTCATGTCTCCCCTACGATACAATTTTTGAAAATTATAATCTTAATGTGAATGTATATAAGGCGGTATTTATCAAGGATATATTGGTGATTAAGAATTGGTGAATAGAATTTTGGAATACCTAGATATTATATATATATATAATATACATGGTGAACAGAGAGTCTACATGTTACAATATAGGGCCGAAATTATTTATTTTAAAATATTTATTTTTGCTTGCTTATAGTTTTATAGGTTACCTTGCTTACGTTTGTACCTAAGCCTTATCTGGATTAGGCCGATTGTATGATGGTATGTTTTATTGCGTATTTTATTTTTTAGATTTTTGGTATATTTTAGTGTCACATGGCTTTCGGGATTATTTTTCTTCCATATCTTTATCAGATTCTAGCATACTTTAGGATCCATACTCTTTCGCCGTTTTTGGATTAAGATTAGACTTCTTTTTCAATCTCTTTCTTTAGCAAACATATTTCCAACTTCTCCATTTGCTGATCAAATCTTACTTCTCTATCTTTATTTGGAATCTAGATCCATTCGCTATTTAGAGTTCAAATTCTTCTATAGAAAACCTAACAAACTCTTATCTACCCAAAGTATTTCTACGACTAGTATATCCAACCATTTCTCTTGACCTTATTTTTAATTGACTTTCTCAGAACCAATTTTGAACCGAATTTTTTTAGAACCATAAAGCCCCAAGGTTAATTGTTACCAAAGAATTGGTTCAACTTAGCGAGTTCACATATCTTCCAAGGAAACTATTTTTCGAAAAATAATTCCAATATGGATTGATATTTCCTAAGTTATTCCAAGTACCGAAAATATTTTTTTATTTGTTGATTTCCTCCACTCAACTCGAAACCTTACTCTCCCTAGGAAACTTCTTGATCAATTCAAGGCCTAGAAAGCTTTTAAACTCAATGCTTGAGTATCATGAAGCACGAACGGTCAGAGAATTGATTCCATCCTAATATTGAATTTCCTTTAGTCATTGAAAAACTTTTTGAATTGTTGAATTATTCCTTTAAAATTTCCATGGACAAAGTTAAGAAAATATTCAGTAATCTAATATGGTTCCGCACATATGCGTTGCAACCATCAATTTGAATTATAGAAATTGCGAGTATACTGCAGCCAGTTGCGCACTGGCGGGACATAGACTCTAAGTTGAAGTGATTCATGTGTTGATAGGTTTTTTGATATTATTGAGAATACGTCCTAAATACATCAAATTTGTCTCCTAAGTTATTCAGCCAGAAAATGGATAAAGTTGATAGACTACTCGAAAACCTATTACTATTCAAGTTATGGAGCCAAAATTTTACTACAGTCAGGTGCACCCGGACGAGGCATAAATTTGAGGCAAAGTGACTTCGGATATATTTGGATTTTTGAATATTATTAAGACTATATCCATAATATGGTTGTCTTTTCTGCACTATTAAATTATTCTGACTGTTGTCTGATTAGAGGATTTGTATTTCTAGCGGCTTTCCATTTTCAGAAATCTCTTATCACAGCCAGAAAGGATAGAATTTTTATAAAATTGTACTTGATTTTTCCTAGAACTTATTAGGACCATATCAATCTCTATTGGCTCAATCTCTTTCCTGGTTCAACTAGTGCGTTACATATATTTTGTTATATATTTTGGAAGCTATAGATAGTTGTGGATAGCTTTATATATTAAATAGTTGACAAACCTCTTATGGATGACTATATGTATATAGTGTATAGCTATATGTGGGAGAAACATAGATTGTTACCTATCTCATTTCTAGTAAGGACATCTTTGGGATCAATATTATTTAGCTAAAGGGTAGATAGGTAGAAGAATAACTTGAGTAAGCTAGTCTTGAGAGAGTAGTATATTTTATCTTGTAACTTATTCGGGTTAGAACCGTTGGTAGTGCTCACTAGTGCCTAAACCTCATTCAAACAAATGAAGGTATTTGGCGATTTTGAATTTTATGATTAAAGAAAGAGTTATGGAAGATAGAGAAAGACGTAGGTAGAGTTAGCAAGAAAAGTCTAGAATTTGGTAAGATTCTCCCATGGAGGAAGTGAATTTGGATAATATATAAATATGTGAATATAATGATCAAGTAAAGAAACACTTGACGAGGATCAACTTTATGGTTAGATGACTACTATACCTAGAAAGGACGGATATAGCCATGGAAGGAATAACACGAGCAATGGAATGATAGGTTCTAGAGAAGGAATAAGCAGAGAGGATTTGAGATAAGACCATTGGCATACAACGATGGATGAAAAATTGATTTAGGTGATTTATGATTCCATATATATATTTAGTTTTAATACCTTGACAGATATCTTAGTTTGATGAAGATACCGAAAGTTCGGCTAGTTAGAGATTGGTTTTGCATGGTACTAATAAGATAGTTATCTTGTAAGTCTTTTTCCTACATATCTTATCTTCTGACTTTTGAAATAGTGAAACGATATTCTTTCTATTCTTTTTGATCATCACTCGGCCCTTAGTAGAAATATCTTACTCGATTACATTCCTATCATAGTTATATTATTCTAATCATCTTTGCTATCCTACTATCATACAATTTTTTATCTTTCCTTAGTCACAAACCCTTGTACCCCATTCCAATTTGATTTGACATTTTAGTCCCTCATCTCAAAAGATTTTATTACTTTCTGCCTTCTCAATAAACTGTTGACATTCGCTTCTTTCTTGTCTTTTCTGTCTCACGAGACCTCATTTGATTTTCTCCTATTTTATGATCATAATTATACCTAAAATTTTCTCGTGTCCAAAATAATTTTTGATCACAACAACAATCTAACCTTATCTCAGATCATATCATGATAATTCTGATCGTGTCGATATTTTATCATTGTACCTAGTGATCATGCCTAGAATCCGATCGTACATGATGATTTAAATTCCATGTTTGATCAAGGTTAAGTGATTTTGATTGAACCCCCGGCCCTTATCTTTGAAATTTCGAGGACAAAATTTTCTAAGGAGGGAATGTTGTAAAACCCATATTTTTGGATTTTTGAATTATTTGCGAATTATTGGATATTGTCGCAGCATAGTTAGATTATTATTATTATTATTATTATTATTATTATTATTATTATTATTATTATTATTATTATTATTATTATTATTATTATTACTATTACTATTACTATTACTATTACTATTACTATTACTATTACTATTAGTCGATATTCGAAAAAATATATACTATTTCAAATTTATTGGTATCGGATCTTTGATTGCTGACCCGTCCCGATTTCGTGCCCGGGGTCCGTCCCCAAACCCAACCCGATGTCGAACAAGTCTCGAACTCAAATCTTTTTAATCATTTAACTTTGTTTTTTTAATAAAAAAAATTATTTATGAAAGAAAAGAAAAAAGTCTCATTCACCCGAATTTCCCTCACCAGCTCTCCCACATCCCTTCCCCCCCCCCCCCCCCCACGTTCTTTCCCTCTCCCTAATTTTCTCCTCCACACAAATCCCTCACCACTCTCTCTTCCACATAACCACCACCATCAGTTTCTCTACACAGAGAAATAAAACTCACACCCTCATCTCTCCATTCTATTTCCTCTCCATCACTTTCCATCTCCTCAAACCCACTCCCACTCCCCGCAACCCCCGGCCGACCGCCAGACCCCTGACCGGCGCTTTCCGGCCGATCATCTACGTGCCGAACCCCCGGCCAAAGCCCCGTGCGGCCAGTCCGACGTCCGTCGACCCCCGCAACCCCTCCGATGCCCTTTCCGCGGCCGCCCTAACCGTGACCGTCGTCGGCCGACCTCGGCAGTGTCCGCGCGCCCTCGTTGGCGCTGACCCGCGGCCGACCATGGCCAAACACCCTTGCCAGCGTGCCCCCATGCGATCGTTCTCCCCCGACCCGTGCCCTAATGGCCGATCTCCGTCCCAGCGGCTGCCCCGAGTCCCGTAGCGCTCCGCCCCGCGCCGAAGCCGTGCGCCGCCCCTGTTCCAAACCTCCGGGCCCCGATCTGCGCTTTCCAGGGCTGTCTCGAGCTGATCCCGCTGTCCGTGCGGATTCTTTTCTATTTCTTGCATCTGAGAGCTCTAGCCGAGCAACTGAGGTATAATTCCGTGTCCCCGTGTCCCTCTCGTAGTTAGTCAATGATGATGCGGTCACGACCCCGTTTCGGGGATCAAAAATTGAGTCCGTTGCGTTTAGGGGATACGTACGACATTTTTATGTCGCGGCGTTGTATTTCTGTGGTTTTGATATTGTACGCTGGACGCGTATGTTTTCCCAACTCATTATATTAGTTGCTGTATTGGTTATCTTCCTATTTTAGTTGGTATGTTCTATTCTTTTGGCTGAGGTTTATTATTCTGGGGTTTTGTATATTATCTTTGTGTTGCAATTTGGTGTTTACCCTGTTTTACGATATTAGTATGTTTCCTGGTTTGGGACATGTATTTGTTCGTGTGGATTTTTGTATCTCCTCGTGGCTAGATTGTCCTAGTTACAGAGGGAATGTTGCCCAAATTTTTAGTAAAGAATTTCAAAATAATATTATTGAATTAAGTTCATTAATTAAAATCTATTTTTAAATCCGGTCTTTGCAAACGATTTACAAAATTGGTTTTGTTGGTTTTAAATGCGGATTTTGTGAGTTTTGTATCCCCTGTTAGGCGACGACCGTATCGGTCGGATAAGCCTCGGCGAAACGCAAACGCTACAGGATTCCCTGTACGTTGAGACGTAAGCCAGTAATGTGAGATTGCATGACCAAGTCTGAGACGCCCATTTTCGCTAAATTATATTTAATTTATATTATGTTATATTTTTAGAACTAGTTAATGGCCTCTAGTATTTTGGGTGCAGGGCTTCGGCCTCCTGACTGGACCGTTTCACGGCATTCAGAGCTCGCCTCGGCATTTAAATTAAATAAATTAATTTATTGTAAGGACATAAGCCCAATTTTTCTTTGTTTTTTGTGGCCCTATATTTGTGTAGTTTAGGATTTTCTGTTCTTTTTCGTTGCTGCTTTGCATAATTAGACGCGTACTTAAAATGGATATTAGTTTTATATCAAAAATTATAATAGTTTTCTCACTTCTAAATAAAAATGGTAAAAATTCAAGTTTATATTATTTAAACAAATTCATATTTTTCTCATTAAAAGAAAAACCTAATTTTTTGTATATATTATTAAAGTACAAGTTTTGTTAAATGAATTGGAAAATACGATCTTTACCCAATAAATCAATAAATCGGTTCCTTTTTCGTTAATTGATAATTGTATCCTGCGACGGTAGAGTAGGTTGATAGCTTAATTAACAACTTAAAAACTGGATTAGGACCTGCTTCTAGAAATTGCAACTAGCACACCTAGATATGGTTTCTTATATGGTTCTAAGTCAGGGTTCTCAACTGTAGGATTTAGATGACGTGTTTGACTTCCGCCCCGGTACCGATACCATGTTCCAGTCATTAAACAAAGGCAAGTTACGATTATGTTTTCTTGCATTTTAATTAATAATTGTCATGTTGCATGCTTAAACCACATTGCTACACGGAACTCTCTCCTAGAGTTCAAATATTGATTGATATTGTTGTGGGGATATTGGGGGAGTAGTGTAGCGTCTATGACCAATACCCCTCATATTGCATATTATTATTGTGCGAGCTTATCCCTCTTACATACGGGAATAAGCCGTATCGTATCGCTAGGATGCTATTGTACAACTCAAGCCGGTCATAGACGTTACCTATTCAAATCACATTGTTTCAAATACTAAATTGCTGAAAAATATTGTTCAAAGAATTTCAACTGTTTAAAATTGCATCTTTCCATTATTATTTAGAATATCGGATTATGTACTCGTACTTGCTCCTTTCTTGACTAGATCCCCTCCATAGGTGATGTTGATGATGTTGAACTATTGTTCAATAGCTACTATGATCTTGTATTATATCCTGTGGTGTTGCCGGAGTCCCCTTTGGAGGATGCAGAACCTGAGGCCGATGAGCCGACCGTTTAGCTAGTTATTTTCTAGTTAGCTAGTTTTATGTATTGGAGTGTGTTGATTTGAATTTAGTATTTTATTTCAGTACTTTCATTTCCAGTTGTACTTCTCTTTGTTGAATATTAAAAGTTTTAAAAAAATTCGTATATTCAAGTTGTGACAAATGTATAAATGTTGTTGTGAATACCTGCATATAGAACAGCTTACTGCCGCCGTCTCACAACGGTGCAGGCTGGACATGATCCGGTTCGACCCAATAATTTGGGATCGGGTCGTGACAACTTGCTTATAATTTTATCCACCATTGCTTGTGTGACTAGATCATAAACTATAGATGGATCATCACCTTCGTCAGCATCTTCATTATCATCCCCTAGTATTCTTTTTGTTGAACTGGTGCCTACATCCCGCTTTTGCTTCTTTCGAGCTAGCTTTCAAAATAGACAGCGGTCTACTTGGTCCTCAGTATATGTACCGTCTTTCTTCTGTTATTTAGAAAAGTTATTATATAAAACTCACAATACTGACTTAAAATCAAAATAAGATATATAAAACTCAAATACTGACTTCAAATTCAAATGAGATCACTTACAATTTCTTCTCTTAAACCGGCATAACCTTTTCGGCTTAGCCTATGGTTATATACATGCTTCATTCTCCGTCTTTGTTGCTCTTTACGCCGGGACTGAAATGATAATGTAATTTGTTTACAGTAAGTAAGATTTTCTGAAGTTGCAAAGTTAAAACATATTTAATTACATACGATACATGAAAGTTGTTAGAAAGACGAGTTGTCACAAACTTGGACCATTCATTTTGATTGATAAAATCATAGTTTGGAGGGGGATTTCTAAGAACTGCAAGTTTGTCCATATTTGCAAGAACATAAGCTGTCAATGTATGCAAAAATGATTTTGATGCAACACCCATTGCTTGTATTAAATTTTTTTTAGCTCTTGGATCAACGAGAAAAGATTGCTGCATATGAAGATTACTACAGTTTAGAACCAATAAGTGCTAATAAATGAACTCAAAATAATTTTTTTTACATAAATAAAAGTTACCTCCACTGACGACCATGCATTGTCTTTAATATTTTGTGGGACTTTTCGCCAATCGTCATAAGTAATGGGTATCATAGAACGTGCAATAACCCCAATCAAGCTAACACATTCTGTACCAGCCTCCCCAATAGGCTGTCTAGCCTCATTGAATGTGACAATTTTTTTCATTCCGTCACTTCTGCGCTTGATAGTTCTCACCATTTTTATAGGACTTCTTGTTGCTTTTTGTTTTTGGACTTCCTCCACTTGGGGAGGGTTCATCTCTATAACCTATGACAAAAACAAGCATGTGACAAATACAACACTTTCCTGCTATAAGTGAGCCACTGGTTCAGTAAGGAGCCTTAAGTGACCAAAACAAGACTTTGCTACTATAAGTGAGCCACTGGTTCAATAAGGAGCCTTAAGTGACCAAAACAAAAAGGACTCAAGTATCTTCCCTGAGAAACCAACACTTTGCTGCTATAAAATTGAGCTAAAAAAATTATTTTCATCTAGGAGAAGATAATACCATCAACGAAATAATTAAAACTTCAACCCAGTTCTATAATACATTGGCCAAGAAAAAGCCTCCCAAATCTTAAAAATCTTACTCAAAACAAAGGTTTGCAAACACATCAACCCTTTTACTAGTCAACACAGACACTCTGAAACACACAGAGACAACACTTACCGAAAACAAACAAACACATAATCTCATATTGTGACAGAATCTCATATATATGTCTCAAAAACCCAAAATTAGTGTATATTGATACACCTACTGATACGCACCCAAAAACCCAAAATCAAATTTTTCATATGCCAACAAGGATACATATCCTTTTCGAAAGGCTAGTTCCAAAAACAAAAGGAAGAAAGGAGACAGAAGAAACCAAAACAAAAGGAATAAGGATACATATCCTTTTCGAAAGTCTCGCCATAATGAAAACAAACCCACTCCAGTTCCTTAACCACGAACCACATTGAATATATCTTAGCATCCAAACACCACAAGTCATACAAAAATGTTACGTATTTTGTAGTGTCTGCGTCGTATCCAACGTGTATTCTTGAGTGTTTGTGCCGTGTCCGATACGTGTTTGTGACATTCACAATATCAATACCATCCAAAAGACCATTAGCATGCAAAGAAAAGAACTCATCTTAGCTAGAAATGAAACAAGCCCACTCCATTACTTGTTCAACTACAAAAGCCACAATGAATGTATGAATACAGAGCACAATATCCAAAAATCCAGTGGTAGAATGACTTATTTTGCCACAATGAAACTGTAGCACCCAGTTTCCCAAATGAGGATAATTTTGAAATTTCGTGTTTATAATTATTTTAATAATGATATTTAATTCATGATATAATTTTTGGTGATTTAAAATTATTTTAAAATTATTTAAATTAATGACTTGTGGTTTTGACGTTTTGCTAGTGAAACCCTAGAGACTGTTTGACCTAGAGCCTAACCATGTGATTATGATATTTTAATATCATTTTTGGCCTAAGGATATTTTTTTTGCATTTGACCTCTTTGAATTATTTTGATATTATTTTATTATTTATGATATTGTTTTGGGGTTATTTGAGTCGGGTTCGAATTTCAACTCAATCCGACTTGAAACGGGGACCCGGGGGTAGTTTGACTCTAGTGGGACCCACACACTAGTTAGGCATGGCCCACATGATATTAATTTTAGTCCACATGATAGAAATTTTTTAGTAAGAGGTTAGACTAATTATTATGGATAAGGTTAGTGTGATTAGAGACTTTAGAATGACTAATTTAGCCCCAACCAATTAGCCCTTTCCTAATACTCATAGAATAGGTTAGTGGGAGCATTTTGGACCTTACCATAAT
This sequence comes from Iris pallida, assembly GCA_029216955.1. Classification (NCBI taxonomy): domain Eukaryota; kingdom Viridiplantae; phylum Streptophyta; class Magnoliopsida; order Asparagales; family Iridaceae; genus Iris; species Iris pallida. The sequence goes on along the minus strand of JANAVB010016400.1, from coordinate 3,321,461 downwards.
AGGACAAATATCCCCATATGGCCAGCCACTTTGGGAGAGGATAGGCTCAAGTTCATTTCATTATTCTCATCCACACTCTCTCTCTTGTTCTTCCCTAAATTCCTAGAGAGCAATCCCTAGCAATTTTTCCACCAAATCCTTCCATTTCACCACCAAATCTTCTTCTTTCCTTCTCCATTCTAGCCAAGGAGGAAGCTACCCAAGTTTGGAAGGATTCGGAGCTCGTTCGTGTCCTTTTGGAATCTCTACGTGTCGATGTCGCTCCGGGAAGGCTTTTCTTCGATTCGATCTACCGGAAGGTATAAATCCCTTCTCCTTTTCATTTCATCATGCATATAGGTCTATTTTGAACCCATAGGAATGACCCCCATGGTTGTATCTCCATTTGTGTCCATTTCGTGTCCATTTGGAGGTCATAGGAGTGTCCTTTGTGTTGTGGTTGTGTCCATGTGGAAAAATCTCAAATTTGGACACACTATGTGTTGTTGTTATGTATGAATGAATTATTACATGTTTAATCTCATATTTTTGTATTGGAGATGTGCTCTATAGTGTCTCATATATATATATATATATATATATATATATATATATATATATATATATATATATATATATATATATATATTAGTGTAGAGAGTGAGCTCTTGATATATTATGTTATATACTTGTGTTCTTTTGTCTGAAACTACCTAAATCCGTCATGATTTTTATCCACGTTTTTAATTTTAGCCCTAACTTAGAAATATCATAACTTCTAGCTCAAAGCTCAGTTTAATCTCCCGTTTTTTTTAAAAGAAGCGTATTGAAGTTAGCTTTCCAAAAACATGTATTAATAGGCCTAATTCTTTCTGTAACTTTCTGGAAAATTATTTGAGTGTCAGCTATACGAAAGACAAACGCGTTCTCGGTGTTTTCGCGATTCCGGGAGTTTCTGGAAACGAAAACGCGATCCGTTTGAAGTTTCGGAAAGCTAACACATAGATCTATAACATAATTTAATCCTAAATTTTAATTCATGCTGAGATGGTACAGTATTTATTATTAGTAGGAGTTACTATTCGGCATATGTATTTTGTGCACCCTTGTGTGTAATATAATGTTCTATTTGATTTTAACCCATGTTAATGTATATACATTATGTAATTAAATAGAGAATGCAAGCATGAGTAAATGGTTAAATAAATGATGTATGAGGTGTAAGTATCCTATCTAATGTAAGTATGTATAAGTATGGCTTGTAATGAATATGTAGGTTCCATAGTATGTAATGTATGGTGCATATAGTAGTGCAAGAGAATAAATGAATGATGAATGAATGCAAGCATGAATGTAATGTAATAATAGATGTAATGTATGCAATATACAAGTTAATGAGATGTAATATTCTATGTTAACACAAATCCTATATTACCTCATGTACCCCCTTACACTATGTTGACACTATCACACTTGACATATTGTTCACTTATACTTTGACACTCTTTGATATGTATACACTATGTATGCCCATTTAACCCTCACTTGCCCCTTTGTCATGTTCATATACACACACATAGCCTCTTAAATAAGTATTTATGAATATAGTTAACTTAGCTATGTATGTATATTATATATATGTTAGCATATTGTGTTGTAATATATAAGTTTATATAACCATTTGAAATGCCATGATTATAGACCTAATGTTGAATACCAATATATGGATGTGTATATATGTGTAGACATATATAGCTTAAAGTAATAGATTACCTAGTGTATATCCAATGTGAATTCTTGCCTATTTGAGTATTGAATAATTGTATGCTATATAGAGTTGGGTGTATGTTGGCTTGTATAGTCTTGTATTGATGTGTGCTTGCTAGGATAGTCTTGGTTAGGCCTAGTAAGACTTACTGGGTTAGGACATGACCTAGTTTGACCTAGTTTGACTAGTACAGTTGACCAGAGTTGACCAAGGGTTGACTTTGGCCTAGTTTGACCTAGATTCATGTAGAATGCATTGTAGTGCTTTATATTACCCTTCTGGACATGTTGTGACTTGTGTTGTTCTAATTAGGAGCCAGACACCTCTCCTCGGACAGTATCTTTATCTTGAACATTAAGATATCAGGCGAGTACATTCTCTGATCATTTCATATCCTGTTTAGAATTATTTTCTGTATTAAATTACTTTACTTGATACTGTCACGTTGGTCACACGGATTAGTACAATATGGATCCCTACCTGAGATGTTATCCCTTCAGGGAGCATCGGGTACTCTATGCTCTATGCGTTTCACTTACATAGCGTATCATATGCTTCTTTGATTCTTTGATCACTTGTGACATATACCCATATGATCACAGAGTCTTCTCTGAATCCTTATCCTATTTATGGGACTACTATGTATCACCCTTCGGGGGCTTATCACCTTTCGGAGGCTTATCACCTTTCGGAGGCTTATCACCCTTTGGGAGCTTATCACCTTTCGGAGGCTTATCACCTTTCGGAGGCTTATCACCCTTTGGGGGCTTACCACCTTTCGGAGGCTTACCACCCTTCGGAGGCTGTTACATAGAATCATAACATAACCTGTTTGGATCCTTGTGTATTAATTGGGGGTACTGGTGAGTATAAATAGCCATGTGAATAATTCCAAAGTAGAATAGCCATGTACGCCTCTTTAGTTTAGCCATGTACAAATCAAGCCGTTCACATGTCGACTTTGTGCTCTAAATCACTAGTCACTTGTAGCTCTCTACTTATAGTAGATATTTCTATTACAGTTCTCTCTCTGTTTACATACTACATTTTCTTCAGTATCTATATCTTACTTTACTGCATGATTATATTTTCTAACCTGCTATGAACTGTTAAGATGTAATGTGCTCGCTCCAGTCCTGACTGGACCCGTTGATAAATTTTACAGATAGCCTGGAGGTTGCCTGCTAGCCTAGAGGAGACAGTAGAGGTTGCATAGATAGCTAGAGTTTTTGCTTATAGTTTATTTTCAGTCATCTTGAGTTGTATTTATGGATTACTGTATTTGAGTTTTGAGATATATTCTGAGTTTGTATCTTAGACACTTAGACTTCTATCTGTTGTATCTCTTTTCGATTTCATGTTTTATCTATCTTCCTTTATGCTATACCTTAGATGTGATTGAGTTTACATTCTGCTATGTCACCCCCATTCGGAGAGTATAAACTGTTTAGTCTTATACTGTTAGATGCATTGAGACCTAGGACAGCGTTCTACCGCCGACACTGCGGCGTAGGCTGGGCGTTGTTACGTTCTCGTGCCCTAACTCTAGGGTGCGGGTCGTGACATGTTTTTAGTGGTGGCCCATGCAGGTCGAGATTGTGTAGTGGTATTCGAACTAGAGTACCACTACAGCCTGCAGTAGGATTAGGATATATTTTTGAAGATACTCAATCACAATTAGGATCCCTTGAGAGATTCCTGGGACGACCCTTGAGAATCTTGTTTAACTCCGATTTGAAAACTCTTTTCTTTTTCCTTGATTTGATTTATCTTTACTTTCTGCTATTGAATTTGATTTTGATGGATTATTATTGAATTTGAGTTTGTATTTATTGATTTTGATGAAGATTGTTGAAATTTGAATCTTGATGTTAGCTATAGCATCCGAGTTTGTAGTTATATGATTTGAAGGATTTTGTTCATTTCTGAATTTTGATGTTCGTTGATAAATTTAATTTTTTTTTGTATTCATTGTTGATTTAATTTAATTTTTGGCAAGATGAAATTATATGGGCTAGGTCATCTAAGTTATGGAAATCTTGTCTTCTATAGTCACATTAGCCAGCATGGTGAGGACATATAGTCTGATTTTGGATATATTTCTCGGGTGTGGAAATTTAAGATTTTCGCAGCCAAGCTAGCGGCATCGCAAAAATGTTAAATACCATGATTCTAGAGGTATGTGCATAAGTCAAGGACTCTGTGATTATCGTAGCCTTGCTCACTAGTATGACGAGGATTTAGAGTACCATGATTTTGGATAGACGCATATGATTATCAGATTGTACCTTAAATATTTTCGAACATGTTTTTGCTACTTTTGTTTCAGTCATTCAAAAAAAATGGGTCCCTATTTTAAATAGATAAGCAGAACAGATTCTATTATCATTCTTTTCCTGCCAATATTTTTACTACCATCATTCCTTGTCTTATATACATGTCCTGATTATATCAATTTCTTGTCTCGTATATAATTTTGTCAGCTATACCTTGACAACTCTTGAATCTTCATATCATTTTGCCTGAAAAATGTTAAGGAAGTGACGTAAATTATGTAGCTCAGAGAAGACGTAACTGGTTATTTTATGATGATCTAAAGGAAATCAAATGTGGAGTGTTCCATATAGAAACTTGAGATAGAAATGTGGTAAAGGTCTCGAATAGAATAAAGAGATGTATACTGCCAATCTGGAAACAATTACATTTAGAGAAATTTTGGGGTTATGAGATAGTTTATAGGTGTATTCAAAACTAATGAGGATATCAGAGGTCAACCTAGTTTTGAGAACTTAGAAAATCTTGGTTATTGATTCTGGGGAAAACTTTTACTCTGAGGCTATGTAGAAGGTTAGTAATGGAAAAGAGAAGTTAATTGTGTTTAATAAGGATATTAAACAAGATGTTGCGAGGAAATTACTAGGGATAGAGAGAGCACAAAGTTATTGAAGTTTAGAGATTGTTGTGAAATATTTTTAGGAGAATAATATTCAAGGGTGTATGTCGAAGAAAATACGGAAGTTGATTTTATGATGAAAGATAAGTTTTGTAAGGCCTAGAGATTTAAATTAAATAATACGAGGAGAACAATTTGAACAAGTTCAAGGAATTCGTAAACGGAATTTAGAGGTTTTGGGTCAAATTTAAGACAAGGTGAAAGAACTTGGAAATTTAAATAAATGGTTAATGTTGATTCCTAAATGTGAGGGTTGTGCTTCAAGAGTGATGTTTGAAAATTGAAAATTGCCTACGGTAGTCATTGTAAGGGTTTAAGTAAAGGTTAAATTTTCATATGGAGACTGGTGAGGTAAAGATATGATTGGCAAGTTATGACCAGATGAACTTAAGAGTATCAGAAGCAGATGACTAACTCGATCTTCATTATTTTTGTGTATTAATTACCACCTCTTGAACTCCCACTTTCTAATTGAGATCCTTGACGTTCCTTATCGTGACTTTGATATTCGGAATGTAATACTAGCTGTTACCCTCCAACAAATCTTATATATAAGACCTAGACGAGCTCACCTTCGTGTAGGTATATCATGTCCCACTAAAACCCGTCTTCTTGTACTCTATTTTCTTGATATGATTTTCTGGTCAACTGGCTAAACTATAACCTCTACCAATATACTAAATTTCTTCTTATTTCAATTAGAAATCCAGTCTTGACTCAATTCTTTCGACCCGACATGTGATGGTGTTTTGCTTGTTTCCTTAGATGCTTAACCTTGTACCTTATCTGATTACTTGACCCGTTGGTTAAGAAACTTGGACTATGTAATTTCTTTCATCATTACCACCCTTATATCTTGTGCTGCTAAATTAGCCTTAGTTTTGCAAGCTTATCTATTTTCGAGCTTGGTCATGACATATTTTATTGGGTGGCCACCCACTAACATATTGTCTAATCAGAACCGGTACATGATGGTCTGATCAACCTATTGCACTTTCGTTCGCTTTTTTTATGTATCAATCTACGAGAATGGAGACATAGTTAAACTTAACCCTAGAGTCTCATTTGCGACAGCCTTGACAATTCTCCTTGAAATCTTTTCATCGCCTATGAACCTCGTATTCGTACTCAGTCGAATTAAATTTAATCATGACCTGAACCTCCATCATTGGATGCTCGTGCTCATACTTTGATTTCATTGATTTTCCTTCTTGCCCAAATCTCGTTTTATCCCGAAATTGATCAACTTAGATCGTGTCAAGACAAAAATCTATTTGTAATTTGTTGTGCCTAAATTTTTAATTTTTGCCATTTTATGGAATAGTAACCTTTTAATAATTTCTTAGTTGCTTGTTAATGACCAATTTTCATATAGGATGGTAGACAGCCCTACAACCTTGATGATTGTTGTTTACCTTCCCAATTAGGATACCCTAGATTGTTTGTGTGTTGATACCATAGTACTGTTTTGACCTAGAATGATTAGTGTACCTAGGTGAGACTTCCAACTGCTACGGTATGCCCTGACCTTGTATACTATTCCTTCAAATTGCATGATTTAGATAAAAAAAAAATTAGACCTTGATTGTTGGGAAATAGGGACGTCACTCCATTAGTATCAGTTGTAGATATATATGGGTTAGTCCTTGATGTGGGGATGTGTGTCTATAAACATGTAGCTTAGGAGATTTAGGAGAGATTATAGTATCAGCCTTGATAGGATGTACTAGTCTTTTGGTGAGTATAAATGTGTTATGAGAGATAGGGGCCTATATGTCTTAGTAATGTATCGTTCCTATGGTAATAGAATGTATTAATAGATGGTTAATAGGAAGATAATAGTTTGAGCATACCTATAGCCTATGATCAGTTCCTTTTCATCCTTAGTTAAGACCACTTTAAAAGAGGTCCAGTCCCTTGGATATAGGTTCCAGTCTATATTCTATTGAAGTTCCATTACCGTCGTACAGCAGAGTAGTATTGGAGGTATTCCTAGATTGACACTTTTTAGATGTCCGTTTATTATTCCAGTGTTAGAAAGTGTTACCTTAGATATTGGGTAGGTCAGAGGCTCTAGAAGGAGTACTATCGATCTTAAATTTCGAGGACGAAATTTTTCTAAGGTGGGTAGAGTTGTAGCACCCAGTTTCCCAAATGAGGATAATTTTGAAATTTCGTGTTTATAATTATTTTAATAATGATATTTAATTCATGATATAATTTTTGGTGATTTTAAATTATTTTAAAATTATTTAAATCAATGACTTGTGGTTTTGACGTTTTGCTAGTGAAACTCAAGAGACTGTTTGACCTAGAGCCTAACCATGTGATAATGATATTTTAATGTCATTTTTGGCCTAAGGATATTTTTTTGCATTTGACCTCTTTGAATTATTTTGATATTATTTTATTATTTATGATATTGTTTTGGGGTTATTTAAGTCGGGTTCGAATTTCAACTCAATCCGACTTGAAACGGGGACCCGGGGGTAGTTTGACTCTAGTGGGACCCACACACTAGTTAGACATGGCCCACATGATATTAATTTTAGTCCACATGATAGAAATATTTTAGTTAGAGGTTAGACTAATTATTATGGATAAGGTTAGTGTGATTAGAGACTTTAGAATGACTAATTTAGCCCCAACCAATTAGCCCTTTCCTAATACTCATAGAATAGGTTAGTGGGAGCATTTTGGACCTTACCATAATAGGACAAATAGCCCCATATGGTCAGCCACTTTGGGAGAGGATAGGCTCAAGTTCATTTCATTATTCTCATCCACACTCTCTCTCTTGTTCTTTCCCAAATTCCTAGAGAGTAATCCCTAGCAATTTCTCCACCAAATCCTTCCATTTCACCACCAATTCTTCTTCTTTCCTTCTCCATTCTAGTCAAGGAGGAAGCTACCCAAGTTTGGAAGGATTCGGAGCTCGTTCGTGTCCTTTTGGAATCTCTACGTGTCGGTGTCGCTCCGGGAAGACTTTTCTTCGATTCGATCTACCGGAAGGTATAAATCCCTTCTCCTTTTCATTTTCTCATGCATATAGGTCTATTTTGAACACATAGGAATGACCCCCATGGTTGTATCTCCATTTGCGTCCATTTTGTGTCCATTTGGAGGTCATAGGAGTGTCCTTTGTGTTGTGGTTGTGTCCACGTGGGAAAATCCCAAATTTGGATACACTATGTGTTGTTATTATGTATGAATGAATTATTACATGTTTAATCTCATATTTTTGTATTGGAGATGTGTTCTATAGTGTCTCATATATATATATATTAGTGTAGAGAGTGAGTTCTTGATATATTATGTTATATACTTGTATTCTTTTGTCTCAAACTACCTAAATCCGTCATGATTTTTATCCACGTTTTTAATTTCAGCCCTAACTTAGAAATATCACAACTTCTAGCTCAAAGCTCGGTTTAATCTCCCGTTTTTTTAAAAGAAGAGTATTGAAGTTAGCTTTCCAAAAACATGTATTAATAGGCCTAATTCTTTCTGTAACTCTCTGGAGAAATATTTGAGTGTCAGCTGTACGAAAGACAAACGCGTTCTTGGTGTTTTCGCGATTTCGGGAGTTTTCGGAAACGAAAACGCGATCCGTTTGAAGTTTCGGAAAGCTAACACATAGATCTATAACATACTTTAATCATAAATTTTAATTCATGCTGAGATGGTACAGTATTTATTATTAGTAGGAGTTACTATTCGGCATATGCATTTTGTGTACCCTTGTGTGTAATATAATGTTCTATTTGATTTTAATCCATGTTAATGTATATACATTATGTAATTAAATAGAGAATGCAAGCATGAGTAAATGGTTAAATAAATGATGTATGAGGTGTAAGTATCCTATCTAATGTAAGCATGTATAAGTATGGCTTGTAATGAATATGTAGGTTCCATAGTATGTAATGTATGGTGCATATAGTAGTGCAAGAGAATAAATGAATTATGAATGAATGCAAGCATGAATGTAATGTAATAATAGATGTAATGTATGCAATATACAAGTTAATGAGATGTAATATTCTATGTTAACACAAATCCTATATTACCTCATGTACCCCCTTACACTATGTTGACACTATCACACTTGACATATTGTTCACTTACACTTTGACACTCTTTGATATGTATACACTATGTATGCCCATTTAACCCTCACTTGCCCCTTTGCCATGTTCACATACACACACATAGCCTCTTAAATAAGTATTTATGAATATAGTTAACTTAGCTATGTATGTATATTATATATATGTTAGCATATTGTGTTGTAATATATAAGTTTATATAACCATTTGAAATGCCATGATTATAGACCTAATATTGAATACCAATATATGGATGTGTATATATGTGTAGACATATATAGCTTAAAGTAATAGATTACCTAGTGTATATCCAATGTGAATTCTTGCCTATTTGAGTATTGAATAATTGCATGCTATATAGAGTTGGGTGTATGTTGGCTTGTATAGCCTTGTATTGATGTGTGCTTGCTAGGATAGTCTTGGTTAGGCCTAGTAAGACTTACTGGGTTAGGACATGACCTAGTTTGACCTAGTTTGACTAGTACAGTTGACCAGAGTTGACCAAGGGTTGACTTTGGCCTAGTTTGACCTAGATTCATGTAGAATGCATTGTAGTGCTTTATATTACCCTTTTGGACATGTTGTGACTTGTGCTGTTCTAATTAGGAGCCAGACACCTCTCCTCGGATAGTATCTTTACCTTGGACATTCAGATATCAGGCGAGTACATTCTCTGATCATTTCATATCCTGCTTAGAATTATTTCCTGCATTAAATTACTTTACTTGATACTGTCACGTTGGTCACACGAATTAGTACAATATGGATCCCTACCTAAGATGTTATCCCTTCAGGGAGCATCGGGTACTCTATGCTCTGTGCGTTTCACTTACATAGCGTATCATATGCTTCTTTGATTCTTTGATCACTTGTGACATATACCCATATGATCACAGAGTCTTCTCTGAATCCTTATCCCATTTATGGGACTACTATGTATCACCCTTCGGGGGCTTATCACCTTTCGGAGGCTTATCACCTTTCGGAGGCTTATCACCCTTTGGAGGCTTATCACCTTTCGGAGACTTATCACCTTTCGGAGGCTTACCACCCTTCGGGGGCTGTTACATAGAATCATAACATAACCTGTTTGGATCCTTGTGTATTAATTGGGGGTACGGGGGAGTATAAATAGCCATATGAACAATTCCAAAGTAGAATAGCCATGTACGCCTCTTTAGTATAGCCATGTACAAATCAAGCCGTTCACATATCGACTTTGTGCTCTAAATCACTAGTCACTTGTAACTCTCTACTTATAGTAGATATTTCTATTACAGTTCTCTCTCTGTTTACATACTGCATTTTCTTCAGTATCTATATCTTACTTTACTGCATGATTATATTTTCTAACCTGCTATGAACTGTTGAGATGTAATGTGCTTGCTCCAGTCCTGACTGGACCCGTTGATAAATTTTACAGATAGCCTGGAGGTTGCCTGCTAGCCTAGAGGAGACAGTAGAGGTTGCATAGATAGCTAGGGTTTTTGCTTATAGTTTATTTTCAGTCATCTTGAGTTGTATTTATGGATTACTGTATTTGAGTTTTGAGATATATTCTGAGTTTGTATCTTAGACACTTAGACTTCTATCTGTTGTATCTCTTTTCGATTTCATGTTTTATCTATCTTCCTTTATGCTATACCTTAGATGTGATTGAGTTTACATTCTGCTATGTCACCCCCATTCGGGGAGTATAAACTGTTTAGTCTTATACTGTTAGATGCATTGAGACCTAGGACAGCGTTCTACCGCCGACACTGCGGCGTAGGCTGGGCATTGTTACGTTCTCGTGCCCTAACTCTAGGGTGCGGGTCGTGACAGAAACAAACCCACTTCTCTATTTCTTCGACTATAATCAAACCCACATTGAATGTATCAACATAGAACATAGCATCCGAAAACCCAAAATTAAAATTTCCATATGCCAACAAGGATACATATCCTTTTCGAAAGGCTAGTCCCAAAAACAAAAGGAAAAAAATGAGACAGAAGAAACCAAAAATGTGTACAATAGGAAACAACACAATTTAGTGCCTATTCCAGAAGAAAAATAATCATCTCTGTATCAAATCCATCAAAACCAAGAATTTCACAAATAAACGTCCTAAAAATTTATAGAATTCAGTCTATAAAAAATAGTTCACATTAATTGTTTAGTTATAAATAAATCATATTAACTAATTAAATAATTAGTTAATTTAAAAAATAATTAATAGATTATTTACAAACGATTTATACAGTTCAATTTTGAGTCGTTTGGAAACCATTATATCAGTAGAAGAGATGTTAATGTAACACTATTATTATCAGAGATCCCACTAAACAAATTATATTATAATAAAAGCATGACACAACAAGAATGAAACTGTAGTATAATGTAATTCTAAACAATGAATGGCAAAGTGTTGCATGTTATTATAATTTTAACTGACCACATAAAGAAAATTAGATGACACATTACAAGAATAGAAAAGAAATGATAATCCTTCAATTTGAATTTCACAAATAAACTAACCTTTACACAAACACCTACAGGAAGATGGCAATTTCACAAAACCCTTGCACATTCATGACACAAACACCAACTACAAGGCCCAAAAAAAAAAATTTATGCATAGAAAATAGGAGAAGATGGCAATTTCACAAAACCTACAGGAACAAAATCATCTCCATCGAATCAAATTCTGCAAATAAATAATAAAGCTTACAAATTTTGAAGTTCAAAAGTACTTGAACTCCCCTAAGTGAACCATAGCCATTCATCCAACAGAAAAACTAACAAACCCATTTCAGTTCCTACATTGAAGACAGACAGCATAGCATCCAAAAACCCACAAGGAATGCCAAAGTCTTGCCATAATGAAAACAAACCCACTCCAGTTCCTTGACCACGAACCACATTGAATATATCTTAGCATCCAAACACCACAAGCCATACAGAAATGTTGCGTATTTTATAATGTATGTGTCGTATCCAACGTCTATTCTCGAGTGTTTGTGCCGTGTCCGATACGTGTTTGTGACATTCACAATATCAATACCATCCAAAAGACCATTAGCATGCAAAAAAAGAGAACTCATCTTGGCTACAAATTAAACAAGCCCACTCCATTACTTGTTCAACTACAAAAACCACATTGAATGTATGAATACAGAGTAAAACATCCAAAAACTCAGTTGTAGAAGGACTTATTTTGCCACAACGAAACAAACACACTTCTCTATTTCTTTGACTATAATCAAACCCAAATTGAATGTATCAACACAGAACATACATCCAAAAAAGGAGGGACTCATTTTAGCCCATCATAATGAAAAGAAACAAACAAAAGCCACATAAAGCTCTCTTCCACTACAAACCCCCCACATTGAAGAAAGCCGAACCAACAGCAGATAACAAAGAGAATACAAACACATCCAAAAAAGAGTTTGTAGCGAGAGAAAAATCCTAAGTGAACCCTTAGTTGCAATGCACAGAGAAAAACCCTAAGTTGACGAACAAAGCTGCCACCAAAAAAACCCTAACGTGAAGAACGAACGAAGTTGGCACAAAAAAACCTAGGCATAAAATTGAATTTCAGAGAGAAAAAAGTGAAGGCATTATACCGCACGGTGAAGATCGAAGTTGTCGCATTGTGAAGAATGGTTAGGGTTTTCTCCAGCACGAAGTTGTTGAAGCCTAGGATTTTCTCCAGAGCAGTTTCAAAGTGGAGGGGTTTTCTCCAAAGCGGTTAGGGTTTTCTGTAGAGCAGTTTCTGAGAGGGAGAGAGGAGGGGTTTTTTGAGAGGGGCAGAGAGGAGGGGTTTCTGAGAGGGGGAGAGACGAGAGTTTCTGAGAGGGGGAGAGACGAGGGTTTCTGAGAGAGCGGGGGAGAGAAGTCGAGAGTTTCGAAGAGAGCGGGGGAAAGAAGAGAAAGAGAGCGGAGGAAAGAAGAGAGTTTCATTCTTATGGGCCTCAAAATTATTTGAGGTAGACCGTCATTAATTTTAAGAACTTTGATACAATTACCATAATGGCAGACGATAAAACTGCGGCAACTTTCCTGCATATACAATAGTTAACGGTTATTATCAAAACGTCAATATAAAAGATGCTCTTTCTTGACGAATCCTTCGAAACCGTCAACATACATGCTATAAAATTGCTAAAGTAACAAAAAAATGTCATCTCTTGACGTAAGCCTTAAAACGTCAAGATAAACCCTATTGTTGACGGTTTTCGATGACCGTCAACTTATAAACCGTCAAGAATCATTATTTTTCTTGTAGTGAGGGGTTCTTGACTTCAGAAGTCTGCTTCTGGCGTAAGTTAGCCACTGGCGCAGGTTGTTTGCATTTTGCTAAAGTAGGTATTGACTAGCGCCGGTTGAGATAAGTGTGCAGATCAAACAGGTCTGCTACTTGTGTATCTGTCTAAGATACTAGCAGTTTACCCTGCTTGGATCTTGAGATACGCAAGGTTGGAAGTTCTGTAGTTGTATTTTTAGGATTTGGTAGAATTTCTTTTTGTGTTGCGCAACATGTTCTTATGTGCTTGGCCTGGCGCAACTGGGTAACAGAAAGTTCAGTTTGAACAGAACTGACTTTCTTAGCAGAGATTTGATAGTCTCAGTTCAGAGGAGTAGAGTTCCTGCATGTAACGCCTGTAGTTCGTATTACGTATTTTGGTATACGTGTATGTAATCTCAGACTTGTATATAGACTCGTCCTGATTGGCTAGCTTTGGGTTCTACATTGGCATGAGTTAGTTAGCATTCATGGTTATGGCATGCATCGGGATCGGTTGGGTTCGGCTTGTTTGGTTCTGTTTGGGTTGATATGCAAACCCCTACCTACCACCCTTCATCATTTATTAACCCCCAACAACCCTTCTCTCTCTCTCTCTCTTCATTCATTACACATTTACTTCTCTTCTTTTTCCTCGTCTCCTTCTCCACCGAGCACCCAGTAGGCAAGTACTACTTGCTTCATGGAGGAACTCAAATTTTGTTGTTCCATTGTCTTCCTCACGAGATTCTAAAATACTTTAGTACTTAGCATTTTTAGTTTCCATGGTTCATTTCATGTAGATCTAAGCTTGTTGCATTTTTTGGATTTCTTAGTTTTGATCTACTATACTGGCTTGTTTTCGAAAACTGAAAGTTCCATTGGTAGGCATTCTGGTATTACGCAAGATTGGTTTTGGAACAATTGGATTTCATCGTGTCCTGACCGAGATGAGATTTTCTTGAGCTTTTACGTCTGCTTGTATCGGCCTTGGGGAGAAGATAAAGTTTTACGCACACGTTCTCACGTGTTAGCGTAGTATTTAGTTTTACGCCCATATTTTACGTGCCAGCGTATCATTTGCTCTCTATACGCACACGTTTTACGTGCTCGCGTATTATTGACCTTTTACGCACACGTTCTCACATGACCGCGTAATCCATTCTGCGCCGAGTTCAATTGAACTTTACGCGGGGGGCCTTCTCGCTCGCGTAGACTTCCGCTCGCGTAGATCCTCCTGCTGCATGGAGTCTCGCTAGCGTAAAAGTGCCTCGTGCGTAGAGCCTCGCTCGCGTAGAATGTTTGATAGCATAGAGCTCTTGCTCGCGTAATCCTGCTCGCGTGCAGCCTTGCTCGCGTAGAGCTACCTATCTCTAGGTCTTGCCCACGTGGAGCTATTTTTACGCCCGGGGTCTCCTTGGCCTAGTGTAGTGTTGCCCACGTAGAATCTTGAGCCCCTTCCCTTAGCGTAATCTATTACTTTTATATTCTTACATCTTTTGTCATTAACTTGATAATCACGAATTGATTGACATGATTGGAAAGACAATTGTACATGACATGGTGTGACAAGTAATTGACATGACATGACAAGGCATGACAAGTAACATGACATGGTAGTGGCCCGTCGTGGCGCACTATTGATAAGTAAACCTGACATGATATACCTCGATACGCTGTTGCGACGGCTAGCATGACATGACAAGAATGATTGACCTGGACACCGTCGATGATTGTGTTTGTACAAATGAACCAGTATTGTCTTGAATCAAGTCTAGGGCAGGGACCCCTGAGTACCACGGTCATGGGACACCTACTGAAATTGACTAAGGCTAATAACTAAAATAATCCAGTAGTCATGAAGAGATTTTACAGCTACAGGCAATCCCGTTATCTGGGCGCGCTAGTGGATTTGTAGCATGCCGACGAGTAGGGAACATTTCCAGCATACTATCATGTGTTGCACCCTTCTTGAACGAATATTCGACCTGGATAACCTGGATAGTCTGCAGGGCTTGTGACTGTTGGAGTAATCTCACTGCATCTTGTTAGTAACTAGGCCTGTGATAACCCTAGTTAGTTAAAGTATCAAGCCGTACTCATTGCTTGGCCGTGATTGATTGGATGGAGTTTAGCCTAGTTTAGTCTTGTCATGTTCCTGTACAAGATTATAACATGACCTGAATGCTTGTGCTTTATTTTATTGATAAATGATGGGAAACCAAGTTCTGTTCATGCGGAGTTACAATCCCGATCCTTGTTTGGTTTAAGGGTTGTAACTTGGTTATCTGAATAGTTCCATGGTTATCTTATTGTGTATCATCATGATTTTTCCATATCTCCAGTCCTTCATTATATGTTATTATGTTTTATGCTAATTGCTGATTTAGTTCTTAAGTGAAGCCTCCTTTGTGGCACTTGCTCTTTCGGAGGTCTGACCCAGCTGGTTTTGTATGGCCAGGTACCGGAGTTCGACAGAGCCTAGCGGTTCCAGCAGGGGCTCCATCTAGAGATTTTATTGGCGGTGGAGAAGTTTGAGCACCAAACTTTTGATGCAGTGTTGAGAGCGGCCAGGAGGCACGAGTATACCTTCCAGAGGATCGTGGACAGGACAGGAGGTCGGAAGCGATCTCATGGCCAGATGAATCAGTCTTCAGTACCAGCCCCAGCAGCTAGGGCTTTGACCATTGGAACTCCGAGGCGGGCGGCCTCAGTGACGTCGGTTCAACATTCAACCCCGACGAACCCTCAGCAGCAGAAGCACTCTTCCGCAGTAGGATGTTCACATTGCGGGAATCCAGGACATGTGGTGGCAGAATATCGCAGAGCACAGGGATTGTGCTTGGCTTGTGGAGCACCGGACCACAGGATTGGAAACTGTCCGAACAGAAAGAGTTCCACTTCTTCGACCTTTTCTAGTCCTTCGGTGAGAGGACCAGCACCAGTCCAGCAACAACAACAGTATCAGCCTCAGAGGCCATTGCCGCCTCACTCCCAAGCATTCCAGCAGAAGAACCCCCAGCAGTATGCACAGGCCCAAGCCCTAATTCAGAGCAGACAGAGAGATTTTCAGCAGAGGTGACCCGCACCCAGAGGACATGGTCAGGCGATGGCGATGACCGTAGAAAAAGGATTGGCACCAGGTGAGGTAGTGGCAGGTACTGTTCTCGTCAACTCCTTTCCAGCATTAGCATTATTTGATTCTGGTGCATCGCATTCATTCATGTCTGTACGATTCGTGACACGGATAGGACTAGAGCCCGAGTCATTATCAGTAAGGCTCAATATACTTACTGGTAACAATCTTGCGTGAGTAGATAGAGTGTTTTCCTCGTGTCGGATCGTAGCGGTTGAGAGTTTCCCGTTAGATTGATAGAGTTTCCGATAGCCGATTATGAAGTGGTCTTAGGGATGGATTGGTTAAGGAACCAGTATGCTAGGATAGACTGCCATGTTGGCAGGATTGTTTTTAGCATTCTAGGCGAGCTAGAGTTTTTCTTTTCCCGAGGCGAAGTTGAACCTTCTCCACCAGTATTGCGGATGGCAGTAGCAGCAGTGCAGTTACCCCGGATAGTCGAGAATTTCAAGATGTTTTTCCAGAAGAGCTTCCAGGAATACCGCCAGAGTGAGAGATCGAGTTTACTATCGACTTGATCCTAGGGACAGCCCCAGTATCGGAGAGAGTCTACAGGATGGCACCGTCAGAGTTAGAGATATTGTACATGATGATTGAAGAACTCAGGACCAAGGGATTCATTCGTATAAGTGGATCGCCTTGGGGAGCACCGATGCTTCTTGTGAAAAAGAAGGATGGTACGTCCAGATTATGTGTAGATTATCGTACCTTAAACTCAGTGACAATCAAGAACAGATACCCTCTCCCGAGGATAGATGACTTGTTTGATCAACTCAAGGGGGTAGCAGTATTCTTGAAGATTGACTTGCGGTCAGAATACCATCAGATCAGAGTCAGAGAGCAGGACATCCCGAAGACAGCTTTCATATCTAGATATGGGCATTGGGAGTTCCTTGTTATGCCATTTGGAGCAACCAATGCACCGGCTGTATTCATAGACCTCATGAATCGCATTTTCATGCCATACTTGGATCAGTTTGTGATTGTGTTTATAGATGATATCCTGGTCTACAGCAAGAGTGAAGCAAAGCATGAGCAGTATCTCAGAGTTGTCCTCCAGATTCTCAGAGAGCACCAGTTGTATGCTAAGTTCAGTAAATGCGAGTTCTAGCTCGATCGTATTTCGTACTTGGGTCATATCATCACCAAATGAGGAGTAGAAGTGGATTTCCAGAAGATCGTGGCTATCGAGATGTGGCCAGTACCTAACACAGTTGTAGAAGTTTATAGTTTTCGTGGATTGGCCGGCCACTATCGACGATTTGTTGCAGACTTTTCTCGGATTTCAGCGGCATTAACCCAGTTGACCCGCAAGGACGTACAGTTTGCTTGGACAGCAGAATGTCAGGATTCTTTTGAGAAGTTGAAGCGAGGTTTGATGACGGCACTCATTCTTACGCTTCCAGATGGGACTGAAGGATTCTCAGTGTATTGTGATGCTTCAGGCAGAGGTTTAGGATGTGTCTTGATGCAAAATGGGAAGGTAATAGCTTATGCGTCACGACAACTTCGTAATCATGAGAGGAATTATCCAACCCATGATTTGGAGTTAGCAGCAGTAGTGTTTGCACATAAGTTGTGGAGGCACTACTTGTACGGAGATAGGGTGGAGATTTTCACCGATCACAAGAGCCTAAAGTATGTATTCACCCAGAAGGATCTCAACATGCGTCAGAGAAGGTGGCTAGAGCTACTTGTGGATTATGATGTCAACCTGCAGTATCATCCTGGGAAGGCCAAAGTTGTAGCAGATGCGTTGAGCAGGAAAGCCGAAGTTTATTTTCTCATAATGTAGCCAGAGTTATTAGCAGATCTTCAGAAGATAGGTATAGAGGTTGTCCTTCTTACCAATGTGGCATTGATGGCCGGCATGCAAGTTCAGTCCACTATAGTCGAGAGGATCCGGATGGCACAGTTGACAGATTCTAAGCTTCAGCAACTCAGAGCAGAGTGTAAGGCAGGACGAAGACCAGAGTTATGCATCCATAAGGATGGTACACTTCGACATGGAAGGCGTCTTTGTGTACCCAGTGGAGATATCAGACAGGAGATCATGGCAGAAGCTCATAGTTCTCAGTATTCCATCATCCCGGTGGCACGAAGATGTACCGTGATATCCGTCAACACTTTTGGTGGAATGACATGAAGAGGGAGATAGCCCGGTTTGTCTCTCGGTGTTTGGTTTGCCAACAAGTTAAAGCTGAACATCAGAGACCGGCTGGACTTCTTCAGTCTTTGCCGATTCCAGAGTGGAAGTGGAAGCATATAACTATAGATTTTGTGACTGGATTACCTAAATCCCCAGCTGGGAGAGATGCTATTTACATTATTATAGACAGGCTCACGAAGGTGGCTCACTTTCTCCCGTTCAAAGTTGGTCAGTCGAGATGTACCTCAGGCAGATTGTCAGATTTCACGGTGTACTAGTCGGTATCACCTCGAACAGAGATTCGAGATTTACGTCGTACTTTTGGCGCAGCCGGCAAGGGAGTTTAGGAACTCACATCCAGTTCAGCTCAGCTTATCATCCGCAGACAGATGGTCAGTCAGAGCGTACCATACGAACCTTGGAATATATGTTGAGATCTTGTACCTCGACTTCGCTGGTTCAAGGGAAGATCACCTACACCCGGTGGAGTTCTCGTACAACAACAGTTTCCAGGCCAGTATCCAGATGGCACCCTTAGACGCCTTATACGGCAGGAAGTGTAGATCTCCTTTAGCTTGGAACGATGTCGACAAGAGGCAAATGCTTGGTCCCGAGATGGTAACCCGGACTATTGAGGTAGTCAGACAAGTCAGAGATCATCTTTGAGTTGCACAAGATCCCCAGCACCATTGGGTCGATTCTCATCGGCGCCCCCTTAAATTTTTCGTCGGCAACCACGTATTCCTTAGGATCTTGCCTGACCGTGGCGTTATTCATTTTGGCGTACGGGGAAAGCTTAGTCCTAGGTATATAGGGCCGTTCGATATCCTTAAGCGAGTAGGAGAAGTGTCCAATCATCTCGCTCTCCCACCGTCGTTGCGTGAGGTGCATGATGTCTTCCATGTATCCCAATTGCGATGGTATATCCTAGATTCGAGTCATGTCCTTGATCATTTGGAATTGGTTGTTGGTACCAACCTTTCGTATGAGGAGAGGCCCGTATCCATATTGGACCAGAGAGAGAAGATACTTAAGAACAAGACTATTAGTTTATTCCGTGTTGCTTGGGGTCATCACTCTTGGGGTGAGTCAACATGGGAGCGTGAGGATGATATCCGATCGCGATATCCCGACCTATTTGACTCGTAAGGTATAATGTCTTCTTATACCTTATGCCCTCAATTTCCTTGCTTGCATAAATAATTGCTTGATTGATTGCTTAGTATAGCTTGTCTGTGATTAGTATAGCTTGTCCTTGCCTCTCTAGCCTCTTAATTAAATTCTGAGGATGGAATTCTTTTAAGGTGGGTAGAGTTGTAACGTCTGTAGTTCGTATTACGTATTTTGGTATATGTGTACATATCTCGGACCTGTATATAGACTCGTCCTGATTGGCTAGCTTTGGGTTCTGCATTGGCATGAGTTAGTTAGCATTCATGGTTCTGGCATGCATCGGGATCGGTTGGGTTCGGCTTGTTTGGTTCAGTTTGGGTTGATATGCAAACCCCTACCTACCACCCTTCATCATTTATTAACCCCCAACAACCCTTCTCTCTCTCTTCATTCATTACACATTTACTTCTCTTCTTTTTCCTCGTCTCCTTCTCCACCGAGCACCCAGTAGGCAAGTACAACTTGCTTCATGTAGGAACTCAAATTTTGTTGTTCCATTGTCTTCCTCACGAGATTCTAAGACACTTTAGTACTTAGCATTTTTAGTTTCCATGGTTCATTTCATGTAGATCTAAGCTTGTTGCATTTTTCGGATTTCTTGGTTTTGATCTACTACACTGGCTTGTTTTCGAAAACTGAGAGTTCCATGTGGTAGGCATTCTGGTATTACGCAAGATTGGTTTTGGAATGATTGGATTTCATCGTATCCTGACCGAGATGAGACTTTCTTGAGCTTTTATGCCTGCTTGTATCGGCCTTGGGGAGAAGATGAAGTTTTACGCACACGTTCTCACGTGTTAGCATAGTATTTAGTTTTACGCCCATGTTTTACGTGCCAGCGTATCATTTTCTCTCTTTACGCACACGTTTTACGTGCCCGCGTATTATTGATCCCTTTTACGCACACGTTCTCACGTGACCGCGTAATCCATTCTATGCCGAGTTCAATTGAACTTTACGCGGGGGGCCTTCTCACTCGCATAGACTTCCGCTCGCGTAGATCCTCCTGCTGCGTGGAGTCTCGCTAGCGTAAAAGTGCCTCGCGCGTAGAGCCTCGCTCGCGTAGAATGTTTGCTAGCGTAGAGCGCTTGTCGCGTAATCCTGCTCGCGTGCAGCCTTGCTCGCGTAGAGCTGCCTATCTCTAGGTCTTGCCCACGTGGAGTTGTTTTTACGCTCGGAGTCTACTTGGCCTAGCGTAGTGTTGCCCGCGTAGAATCTCGAGCCCCTCCCCTTAGCAAAATCTATTGCTTTTATATTCTTACGCCTTTTATCATTAACTTGATAATCACGAATTGTTTGACATGATTGGAAAGATAATTGTACATGACATAGTGTGACAAGTAATTGACATGACATGATAAGGCATGTCAAGTAACATGACATGGTAGTGGTCCGTCGTGGCGCACTCTTAATAAGTAAACCTGACATGATATACCTCGATAAGCTGTTGTGACGGCTAGCATGACATGACAAGAATGACTCGACAAGAATAATTGACCTGGACACCGTGGACAATTGTGTTTGTACAAATGAACCAGTATTGTCTTGCATCATATCTAGGGCAGGGACCCTTGAGTACCACGATCAGGGGGCACCTACTGAAATTGACTAAGGCTAATAACTAAAATAATCCAGTAGTCATGAAAAGATTTCCAAGCTACAGGCAATCCCGTTATCTGGGTGCGCTAGTAGATTTGTAGCCTGCAGATGAGTAGGGCACATTTCCAGCACACTGTCATGTGTTGCACCCTTCTTGAACGAATATTCGACCTAGATAACCTGGATGGTCTGCAGGGCTTGTGGCTGTTGGAGTAATCTCACTGTATCTTGTTAGTAACTAGGCCTGTGATAACCCTAGTTATTTAAAGTATCAAGCCGTACTCATTGTTTGGCCGTGATTGATTGGATGGAGTTTAGCCCAGTTTAGTCTTGTCCTGTTCCTGTAAAAGATTGTAACATGACCTGAATGCTTGTGCTTTATTTTATCGGTAAATGGTGGAAAACCAAGTTCTGTTCAGACGAAGGGTTACAACCCCGGTCCTTGTTTGGTTTAAGGGTTGTAACTTGGTTATCTGAATAGTTCCATGGTTATCTTATCGTATATCATTATGATTTTTCTATATCTCCAGTCCTTTATTATATGTTATTATGTTTTATGCTAATTGCTGGTTTTAGTTCTTAAGTGAAGCCTCCTTTGTGGCACTTGCTCTTTCTGGGGTCTGACCCAGCTGGTTTTGTATTGCCAGATACCGGAGTAGCTCCAGAGGATCTCCCTACCTTCCAGCCAGATGGTGACCACCAGGCGTAACCAAGGCAACGAGTGGGTTTTCCTTTTTTTCTCCCACTTTATTGTATAAATATTCTTTTGAGGCATTTAGCCGACAAGCACGTGTTAGCTCGTATTGCACTTTACTTACTACCTGCCTACGGGCTGTAACATGATTGGCAAATCCTAGGGTTGATCATGTATGACTGAAACTCTTGCTAGTCTTCACATTTTGTATGACTAGCTTCATGATTATCCAAATATATAATATCTGGAATGCCTTACTATTGTATATTTGGTGCTCTGACATCTTGTACTATTATTACTTGCTTGAGATTGAGACAATTGACTTGTTCATGACCATAAGTGACTGATGGCTTGTAGTTAAACCCTCATGTATCTAGACAGCCATGATAGTATAGCGAGGTGGGTTGCACTTCAATATACGTAGCTGGCTATGTATGCCCCCGCTCTCCAGTATTCTGGTTCTGGGGCATTACACTGCCCAAAAGAGCTTTTACACTGACTGGCACATAGGCACCACCAGAGATATTTTCTACCGAGTCAAGGACTAGAGAAGAATTAAAAAAGGTCAAATGATGCTTTCCTTTATTCTGTGACGAGGCTGGAATAGGTGTATTTCTTGCCAAGTTCAAATTTGGAGAAGGAGTAGCTAAAGAGCATTTTCCTTTGTTTTGTGGTTGAGAGGCCACAGGCGCATGTTGCACAAGTTGAGGAAAGGCCAAAGGGCACTTTTGTTTGTTCTGTCCAGCATTCTCGCTAGATAGGTTCTTCCTCGAGTTCAGAACTGGAGAAAATGAGGGAGTAGCCAAAAGGCGTTTCCCTTTGTTCAAAGTCGAAGAGGCAGTAGGCGCAGGTTGCGCAAGAGTTCTGGTTGGCAGAGAAGCAATCTGCGTTAGTTGTGCAGGGGTTCTGGTTGGGAGAGAAGCAGTCTGCGCAAGTTGCGCAGTAGCCATGGTTGGCAGAGAAACAATCTGCACAAGTTGCACTGAAGCCATGGTTGGCAGAGAAGCAGTCTGCGCACATTACGCAGGAGCCATGGTTGGCAGAGAAGCAGTCTGCACAGAATACCCAGGAGCCATGGTTGGCAGAGAAGCAGTCTGCGCAGAATACACAGGAGTCATGGTTGGCAGAGAGGTAGTCTGCGTAGGTTATACAGGAGCAATGGTTGGCAGAGAAAACTTATGAGTCCACACAGTGCGTGCTTTGCTCTTAGTAGCAACGGCGGTAGGCCTGGTATCCCCAATACTGATCATTGCTTCGTAAGCGGTTTGGTCGACTTGAACGACCAAAGTCTTCTGCGTCTTACCGATCGACGCGGTATCACATTGAGTTGTCACTTTCTCCTCAGAGGAGAAAGTTGTCCCCAATAGAGTCGTCATTTTGTTTGCAAAAAATAAAAGTTTGATTACAAACTAAGAAAAGATAATGTACAATGAGTATACTTGAATTCTGGGGAAGTACAATTGTAGGAATCTGATCAGAAGACGATCATTTTATCCCTTGAATGATGTTATATTGAAGACACAAGCCTCTGGAGAATGCAGCAGCACTTTGTCAGTAGATTATGATCATTAATGATCCTTTAAAACTAATTTGAAACTCTATTTATAGAGTTCTGAAATAACTATTTTTGAGTTGCGTGTACTTCAGATTGCACGCCTTCTATCTAGTTGCGCGAACGGTTACATGAACTGCTGGGGACGCGTGGCATCGTTCGAGTGAGATGTGCATTATCGTGGACAGTATAGTGGACACGTTCTTCGAGATTAGTGGCATGCGCGTCATATCATCCCGCTTCTGAACGAAGGTCGATCATGTGGCGCCAACACTCTAGGTGGCACGAGCGTAAAACTTGACATTTGGCGCCTTTGACTGTGTCTTTTATGCTATAATGATTGATCCTCGCGCTTCTTGATAACCTGCGCAAGCTAGCTGTCAGCATTAATTGCATGCTGACAAAATCTTCTCGAGCGCCGCGTTGCACGGGATTCGAATAAATTTTCTTCGACTGACGAGCTGTCAGTAATGATGGCAGCCGTTATAGCTTTACGAGAATTCTTGCCACGTAGAGCTCGTGCACCCTGGCTTAGGCGCAACCTGAGATTGCTTAGACACAACCTGAGACTGGCGCAACTTAATGGTTTGGCACCACTTGATGCTAGAACTTTGTTGAGAGGGGCGCCCATTGATTTTTAGGCTCCTACAAACTATTACCCTTTGCTTCTCATATCATTATGCTCGTCCCTTCCTATTTCGGAGTGACGAATGATCGTGCTTTATAGAATTTATCAATATTCCTTAGGTAATTCTCTAAATTATATTGTTTTTTAAATTTTGGTTGCTTGATAGATATGAGGGAATTAAGGATGCCATATGTTATAGGTTTATAGTAGTATTAATTTTTGCAATTAGTGGACAAGTGTTATAAAATTTTATGGCAGCATGTGTTTGATGGGGTAGTGTGACGAAAGTTGGATAGATGTCCTAAAGGCACAATTTGGTTCATGGGTGATGAATTAATGATTGAAATAATTGAAGAAGTATCTACGAATTTACAACTTGAAAGAGAGGAGAATGGATCCAATTCAAAATTTTGAGGAGGTTATTAGAAGATATAATCTTTTGTTTATGAAAGAGTGAAAGATTTTAAGGTAAGTATAAGTAGTTTTGTCATAGTCAAAGTAGAAAGAAAATATTTGTGAAGAACTTAGATAGTGGTTGAGAAGGCAATCAAGTAAAACAAGATTGAGGGATTTTAGCGTTTTAACTTCGAGAATTTTCATAAGAACAAATTATGGTTATTGAGTTAATGTGAAAAAAATGAAGAAGAAGAATTGGAGGATAGAGATTTGACTCAAAGAGAAAAATGTCTTAAAGATTGAATTATATATATATATATATATATATATATATGTGTGTGTGTGTGTGTGTGTGTGTGTGTGTGTGTGTGTGTGTAAAATTGATTTAAGAGATCTACAATTAGTGGATTGGTTATAAAAAAAATTGAGCTTGAGTGACGAATCATCGATTTAAATTTTGAGAATTTTTTATATTTGAAGGCTATGAAGTTTGAAATTTCGAAATTTGGAAGATTGTTAACTACTAAAATTTTGAAGGGATTTGACGTAAGAGTGGACTTGCGTTTACTTTTTGTTATACAAAATTTTTAGGAATATTGATGAAATCAAATTTAGAGGATTAGAATGGTTAAATATTTTTATTGCTACTTGATTTTAGATTTAAGGCATGAATAAAAATATAGGATAAGACCTTTGAGAAAATTAGTCGATCGAATCAAAAGTTAAAAGAGATCGAGGATATAGTGATTAATGTACTAGGAATTAAGTTCTTGGCTTGATGTTCATTTTGTGGATTAATTTGTATCCGTCAATCGTGCCACCCCATTGGAACTTAATCCCATATATTTTTTTACTCTTTGTTATCATCCCATCATTAATTTCGAGGACAAAATTCTTTTAAGGTGGATAAATTGTAAGCCCTCTAATTTTTGGGATTATCCTATTTATTTCATATGATTTTTATTTATTAAACTATATTCTATTTTCAATTTTGACAATATATGGACTTTGTCGTAGGTTTGATTTTTGAAGCGTAACATTAGCTAATTCCTCGAAACAAATTCCATCTTCGTGTTCTAGACGAGTCCACTTTCATTTTGAAATATTATGTCCCACTCAAACATTTTCCATGCACTATATTTTTCTTGCACAACTTTCGGATCAAAACAGTCATTTTTGACTTCGCCGTAATTTTAATGTATTTTCCAATTCAAATTTGAGACTCAAATCCGATCGAAACTTTTCGACCCAATATATGATTTTGACCTATTTTGAGCCTACTAAGCACATGCCAATAGTGTTCCACTCAATTTAGTTCTCATGTGCTACTTATTTTCAAATGGCACACAATACCCATTTAATAAGCTTTCAGGTCCTATTTTGACTCAATTAAATCTATCGACCAAACCTAGCCCAACAAATTGTGCAAGAGCCTATTCTAGGATACCCTCACCTAATATGACCATTTTATATTAATTGTTATGGATTAATATGCAGCCATATTCATTTAAGTTCATTTTTAAGCAAATCCATTATTCACTTTCCTAATTTGGATCCTATTTAAATCCTTTGAGATATATCTTGTCGAATCTTTTGATTGGTCAATCAAATCTCCTCCAAATCTTATCAAACCAATTCCTAATAAAACCAAACCCTTAAACATTACTTATTTATATTTTAAAATAGCAAGTGGCATGTCCCATCCCTCTAATGCCGTCAAAACTGAGAGATTTTTCTATTTTCGCATATATTTCTGTCCAAAACAGAAATCTATCCTCCCGACCACCTCTAACCCTTCTTCCACCTTCATCTCAACCTTAAGACACCTCCTAACACTCCAGCACCTTTTCAAGGAGCATGTTTGGTTGGTATAAGGCGTGGAAGGCACCCAAAGTCGATCGAACTTGTGTCGAATTCGTCACAATAGGTATGCTAACTTATACATGAGGTTTCATATACTTTTTTATTTTTGTTTGCCGCAAAACCAAAACTGACGCAAAGTCCTACGTGTCTATTTTTATGTCTAATTGGCCACCCACATGGTTACACACGGTTTGCCCGTGGGGTACGTTTCACGAACGTGTGTCCAAACAAAACTGATTTTGGTACGAGCACGATACTGGCGACTTGCTGAGCCTTTTGACCTCTCAGAAAATATTGGTTACACTCCCAACACCTTGTTCTATCATTACAATATGCTCGTTGGTTATCTTGTCCAGTTTTACATATTTTTAAAAATCTGTTTCCACCATTCATGTTGTCGAACGTTGATTTTCGTCGAAACTAATATTGTGTTCGAACCAAAAATTTGATATATTTTTATAAAATGTTAATTTTGTGTATGTGCTACAAAAATCATTTTTTCATTATTTACTGAATTATTTCAGATCTAATGATTATCAACAAATTATTTATTTTAGGTTGAATCGGGTCAGATAGTTGATTAGTGTTGGTACTAGTTTGGTATGATAATTAGAAGCTTGTTTTCTAGCATATATTATAGTTGAATAATGATTATTAATATTTTAGAACTAAATATTATATTATTTATTTTTCAGAAATATTATACTAGTATGATATAGTAATAGATATTTGTTTTCTTGGTCTAAAATTATTTTTAAAATTATTTTAAATAAATTTCTAGATTTAAATATTATATTTTTATTTATTTTGGTGACTTGATACTATATATATTAGATATGGCTATGTTTACGGTTTCGTACTAGTCTAGTTAGAAGATGGTTAGTCGAGGCTATATATGATAAGGTTATAAACATTGTGTTGGAGGGGGGGGGGACCGTGGTACGCACACTTGGGGACTACAGACAAGTGTACCTTGCAATTTTCAGTTCATTTATTTTTTTCTATTTGTCGTACATTTATTTTTCATGTTCATAGTCATAATAGACGTAGAATGGTTGATATTTGGCGTCATAATTGTATTTGGGTGCCGACTTCGTTATATAGACCATAGGACACAGACACAATCATGATACAGATCCAAACATGATATATATATATATATATATATATATATATATATATATATATATATATATATATATATATATACACGTGATTTGGACTTTGTGATAGGATACATGAGTTATTACTTCGACCATGGGCTGGGAAGAACATTACAGCTATATGAGGCTATATATATATATATATATATATATATATATATATATACTCGTATATCTTCGTTTTAATATATGGGACTTTGCTGTTATTCTATTTGTTTAGCCCTGTTTCCATATAGGGACTTGGATGGTATTTTACTAGTATACCTTCGTCTCTATAGTAGAGCTTAGGTGGTTATCTATTTGATCTACTCATATGCCCTTGGTCCCACGACACGAGACAATAGCCTGCTGAGGAGCTTGTAAGCCTCAGTGGCTAAAGCGTGATATCCGGAACATGTTCTAACGTGCATATCACTTAGACTGGTTATAGTAGTTATCCTTCAGTTTATGCTTTTCCTTAATTGTTACATTAGCATATTTTTCTGTACCATGCTATGTCCCTAGAGGGCTTGGTGATCTCTTCAGGTAGTTGGTTGTGTATAGATAGTTCGTTGAGCATGGTGGTGTTGCTATTTTCGAGTCAAGTATTTATTCCTGATTTCATATTTTATCCTTTAGTTGATTTCTACTATTTAGCCTAGTTTTATACCTATATTGTTTTCGGGTCTACTCAAAAATATATGTTATTGGGCTGCAGACCATGACACATATTATTTTTTCTTGATATTTATTTATCATGTGGGTTGAGATAGATGTTAGTTGATTTGATAGATAGATCTAGAAAACCAAGACAGCTTATCCGTATTCGAGCTGGGCTGGAATCCACTTGTTGGTCACGTTATTTCGGCTGAAAGCGTCACGGTTGACCCAAAGAAGATTGAAGCGATAGTTGAGTGGAAACGACCTCGGCAGGAGACATTCATAGTTTTCTCGGCTTGGCGGGCTACTACCGAAGATTTATAAAAGACTTTTCCAAGATTACGTCGCCTCTGACTCGCCTCACCCAGAAGGGAGTCACATTCGAGTGGAACGATGACTATGAATCTAGCTTCCAAAAGTTAAAGCAACGACTTGTCTGAGCTCCAATCCTTGCACTTCCGGACGGGCCAGAAGGGTTTTAGATATTCAGCGATGCAACGAGAAGTGGCTTCGGGTGCGTGCTTATGCAAAGGGGTAAGGTGATTTCATTTGCTTCAAGGCATTTGAAACAGCAAGAAAAAATTTATCCTATGCATGATCTAGAACTGGTAGCGATTGTGTTCACGTTGAAATATGGCGACACTATCTGTACGGTGTGGCTTGCAACATCTACATGGATCACAAAAATCTCAAATACATTTTCATTCAACGGGATATTAACTTACGGCAGTGGCACTGGCTCGAACTCATTAAGGATTATGATCTAACGATCGAGTACACATCGGATAAGGGAAACATTGTAGCGGATGCTCTGAGCAGAATGTTCGCAGGATTGCTGGCTATCAATCGCGACATACAACGAGACTTGGCAGAAATTGGTATCGAACTCCGAATTCGATATCGAGGGGCACAGTTGGCACAATTGCACCTTGAGCCGAGCTTGCGCGACAAGATAAAGACCGCACAGAAGGACGACTCATTCCTGAAGAAGATACTTGAGCTGATTTTAACAGGGAAGGCGACCGACTTTGCAGAGGACAAAGGTGGAATGATGCGGGTGAAGGGAAGGATCTGCGTGCTTGACCATGCCGAACTTAAAAAAGAAATTCTGACGGAGGCTCACTATTCGAAGTACTCGTTGCATCCTAGAAGCACCAAGATGTACAAGGACTTGCGCACGAACTTTTGGTGGCACGACATGAAGAAGGATGTGATAACTTTTGTGTCATAGTACATGGCATGTCAACAAGCGAAGGCCGAGCACCAACGACTAGGCGGAGAGCTGCAAAACCTGACAATTTTGACATGGAAGTGGGACAATATCTCTATGTATTTTATCGTTGGCTTTTCGAAAACGTCGCGGGGAATGACGCGATTTGGGTCACCGTTGATCGATTGACCAAGTCCACTCATTTCATCGCTATCAAAATATACTGGAGCGTTGATCGGTTGGCACAAATTTACATCGATGAGATTGTTCAACTTTATGGAATACTGGCCACAATTATTTAGGACAAAGAAGGACAATTTTTGTCGCGTTTCTGAACGAGCCTGCAAGCGGCACTGGGCACCAAGCGAAATTTTAGCACCGCATACCACCCACAAACGATGGCCAGACAGAGAGAGTAAATCAGATCCTAGAAGACATATTACGTCTGTGTGCGATAAATTTGAAGCCTAGTTGGGACATGCATTTGCCGCTTGCGAAATTTGCGTACAACAGTTATCAATCAAGCATCCAGATGGATCCCTATGAGGCGCTCTACGGGAGGAAGTGCCGATCTCCAAAATGTTGGGACAAAGTCGGGGAGCGACAGGTGCTCAGGCCGGAACTGGTGGAATAAGCCATTGAAAAGGTTCGTATGATTTGAGATACAATCTGCATCGCACAGAGTTGGTAGAAGAGTTATGCGGATACTCGTCGACGACCGCTAGAGTTTCTGGTCGGGGAGCATGTATTCCTAAAGGTGACGCCGATGCGGGACATTATGCGGTTCGGAGTTAAGCGCAAGTCTAAGATTTGTAGACCCCTTCGAGATCCTCGAAAGAGTGGCGGTCGTTGCTTATCAGATTACCCTACCCTCTTCCCTGGCTGAAGTGCATGATGTCTTCCACGTCTCCAACTTCGGAAGTATGTACACGATCCAAGTCACGTGGTTAGCTTCGATCAGTTGGAGCTGCGCGCCGACTTATCATACTCGAAGGAGCCTATGTAAATTATTGACTAAAAGGTCCTGTGAAACCGACCGATGTCCTCGATTCGCGTGCTATGGCGCAACTATTCAGTTGAGAAGTCGACATGGAAGCCAGAGTCAGAAATGAAGGAGAAGTACCCTTAACTATTCGTCGATTAAGGTTAGACCATTGTTCTTAAGTTTCGGAACGAAACTTTTTCTTAGTGGTATATTATGTAGTATCCCGCTCCCGTTGGGGCGAAGCACGATGCAATAGACTCGTGGCAAGTCAGACACGGTCGAAAACATAGACGACTAGTCTGACTCAGCAACGAGTTTGGTATACGAAAACCTTGGCATCAATAAAATCGATTTAGATGAATGATATGAGAACCATTCCAACTAATGGGTCGGCTTTTATTGGAATAAGTCTTAGATGCAACGGACTGTGTCTTGGCGAGTGAGCTCTAAATAAGAGTCCGTTCGACGGGACCGGTCTGCTGTTGGTTTTCTTGATGTTTTGCTACTTGGTTTTGATGAGTGTGCTTTCTCGTTGAATGCACCTTTGGGAATTTCGAAAGGGAAGAATTGAAGAAGGAATTCTAATATGATATTCGTGCCAGTGCAAGAGTTCGTGTAATTGACGTTTAACCGTTGCGAAGCGATCTCAGACTCTCGGCGCATTTCTTTTAGGTGGTGGCTGGTTCGGCTCCTTCTTTTCTATTCCTTTCCGTCAACAAATTTTTAATGTTCAAACGTTCAAATCGATGATGCTGATTGAATACATGTTGTGCCACTACGATAAAGAACATGGGATAATTGTAATATAACTAGTATAACTAGTCCTAGAGACATTAACCCAACGCCTCGCATCGAGGCGAGTAGTTTGGTTCAAAATTAGAAAAACTGTTGAAAGGAAGGACATTGAAACATTGATTTGCGACACGGTGCCTTGGAATATTTGGTACTTGCGAGTCGCCAAATCAAAACATACGACTTTGAGGGAAATGGATGAATTGTTGCGTGAGTTATAGAATTGTACTACTAAATTATGTTTGTCTCATGCATTATGTTGTCTACAATAAATTGGTCACACACTTGTATGGTCATGGACAACTTGTGCACAAGGTATTATTTTTCTCGAAATGATATCTGAGGCACTGGGACTGAATCGACCTAGGAGAAATTTGAGATGAGATATTGTGAGACCCCCCCCCCCCCCCATAGGACGTGTCCCAATATCATTGAGAATTGTCCCTCGTGGTGTCGTAACACCAATGACCACATATAAGATAGATAGCATGCTTACCTATTGTCTTGTGCATGTGGTAAGTATTACATCTGTTTTATGCAGGGAGGAGCACGGCCATGGTAAGATCAATTGAAAATGGTTATGTTGTTTACTGATTTAAATTATGCATTCGATATGAGTTGCAACTTATTTAGTTCTAAATAACAAGATCACTTCGAATGCTTGAGATCCTTAATAAGCAGTATCGGTTTAGACGAGTGGGTTTGTCCCGCTCAGTAGTGCATTTTCAAGTGTACTAATCCCCAACTCCCCAGGTGACGAGTGCGCTGCGGGAGAACAAGACTAGACTGAAAACTGAAGAAAATGAGGTGGCTCGAATCTCTCTTATTTTGAAATATTTTGAAGCCAATTCATCTCGAAGGCTTTTTTTCAAATGTATAAAGGGGCATGAATGTATAGAACGACAAGGATTATTTCATGGCATTTTGTCGAATATTTTTCTTTTCTGTTTCAAAGAATGTAGCCGTAACAGCAAATGTAATGTAAAAATGGCCTTGCACATCATTTGCAAGTTTTATCAATAAAAATATTATTTTTCTTATACTGCGTCTTCAACTCTCTGTATTGTTTAATTTTAACTTGTTGTCTCAAAAGAATTATCAAATTCACATTTTTGCCTTGCACAAGTCCAAATTAGACTTGTATGGCATCACGCCCCAGCGAGATCTATCTATTCGCCTTGAATCAATGCGAGGACAAACGATTCGGCGAATCGGGACATGACAATCCTTCTCTACCATGCTAGATATCGTGAATATCAAGCGTGTGAACTCCACAATGTATTCCTTGACCGTCCCATTGTGCTTGAGTTGCCGCAAGCTCTGCCTCTCTGTAAACTCAACATTCTTCGGATAAAACTAAGACTTGATCTATTTTTTGATATCCTCCCAAGTCTCTATCGAGCGAAAATTCTTCTCGGCTTGCATGCACCTTCGACGCCACCATAGCATAGCATCGTTGGTGAGATAGAGTGAAGCAATATCCACCTTTTCGACATCATCGTTGATGTGCAACACCTTGAAGTATCGATCCACGTTCCACAAGAAGGTTTCAACTTCATTGGCATCTCGCTCCTCGTTCAAAGATTTCGGCTCAAGGATCTTCCGCCTCGGTGTCTATCTATTCGAAGGTCCATCGTTCGCAATGGCCTTCTCCAAGATGAAAATTTTGGTCTTGAGTTCTCCGCAACTCTCGACCATGGTCTTTAGCTCCTCGAGGCCTCGGACCTTCCTACGCAAGTCCTCAATCTCCGCACGATGAGCCTTGAGCTCCTCCTCAAGTGCGGATCGGATCTCTTAGAATTGCTCCCGAAAGATTGTCATGGACGAAGCAACATCGCTATCCAACCCATCAAAGAACTCTTTTAGTTTCGTGTTACTTTGCTCCACGGAGCCCATGCGTATCTCTTTGTCCCACGAACTCGTCTCCAAAATCTCGAGGCGCTCCGCAAGATCGGTAAGGCTACGCTCCATTGTAGGCTCCTTGCTCTTCCCCCTCTTGTTGGTCTTAGCGTGCCTCTCCTCAGGCGACGTGGCCCTCTCTTGGACGTTTTCGGATGTCGACATGACACCAACTGACCTTCGCTCTTATACCACTGTCCAAACTTAGTGTTTTTGTCGACACTTCGACCCGTGCGGCGCACAAGCTTCCTACTCGAAGACCCGTGCCAGTCTTCAAACGTTTAGTAGATCGCTAAAGCGAATATGAAAACAATGTAGGGGAAAAAAAGAGTTTGAAAGATTGAAAATTTTATTATAATGGAGAAAATTTATAACTTCTTAGGTGGGGAGGACAATGAACCTCCTAATTATTTATAATACCTCAAAAGGCTTACATAAAACTTCTGGAACTAGCATATTCCAGAATTATTCTAGAAAATATTCTCGAATCTAGATATTTTCAAGGAAGCTTCTTGAACATCTAGCAGGCTATGGAGACTTCATGAATCTTCAAGAAGATTCAACCACATTCTGGAGAACTAGGTTGAAAAATCTTGGATGTAACACATGGCATTAAGTCACTTGTTCAGAGGTGTACCTCTTCCATATATATATATATATATATATATATATATATATATATATATATATATATATATATATATATATATATATACACCGTCAACACCCCCTCCCCCCCTCTACCCCCGGCACCATCGGATCAGGGGCCGCGTGCTCGCCCACTCGATCCAACGGTCGAGGGTGACAGGGATCTCGTAGTGCTCTACAGGTCGAGCTCCCGATCCGGATCCATATATATATATATATATATATATATATATATATATATATATATATATATATATATATATATATATATAGGAAGGAAGAAAAGAAGATAATTGTATTAATAAAATCAAAACATTACAAATACAAGAAGCAATTCAAGGATGCATCTTTCCTCATTATACTGACATCTTGTTCAATATTATGGATAATGTTGACCCAAACCGGATCACAGTCAACCTAATCTTGAAAATTAACAAAACAATATTTGTCATAGTCAAATTTGACACATCAAGCTCAAAATCAATCTACTCAGCTCATTGGTTCAAGATCACAGCTGCTTGGAGTTTTACTATTTTGTGTATACAGGAGTCTGTATTTTTTATTGTTCTTGAGTATAGGATGATGTACGTTGGGTCATACAGAGCAACTTTGGGCTAGCCATAGCTTTATAGGTTTACTTAGCCCAAATCCAAATCAACCCATGCATCAAAAGCCCACAAAAAACATTCTGTCCATAGAAGACAGAGTTCGGGCCGAACTCTGCCTCACACAGAGTTCGGGCCGAACTCTGTCCCCTAAAATTCAGGATACTGATTTTTAGGTCTTGATCACTGCTAGTTGTCCAACGGCCAAAAATTTGAATTATTTATACCGAATTCTGGCCGAATTATGCCTACCCCGAACCCTATAAATAGGCCTTGGTTTCTCTCATTTGAAATCATCCACTCTTCTCTTCTTCTTCTCTTACATAGCCTATATATTCAAGAGCCTTACCTTCCCATTCACTTAGCATTCAAACTTCCCAACTGTCCAAAGTGCTCGGTACGATCCAGCTAGAAGTTTGAAGTGCAAGAAGTTGTAAGTCACTTGAAAAAGTCCAAGTTTTGCCAAAGCGATCATTGAAAGAAGTTTGGCGTGCTATTCTGTGAAAAGACACGTGGTTGTAACCCTATTTCATAAATAGTGGATTTCAATCCTGAGCTAGAGTTCTCAGGCCTGGACTAGTCCTCCACGAGGAAAACCAGGTTAAAAATCTAGTTGTGTTTGTGCTTGCTCTCTACTCTTTATTTTCGCATTTATTTTACTCTGATTATTTAGTTGGTGAAGAGAGTTTAATTTTTAATTGATCATTTTTGATATAAACTATATTCACCCCCTCTAGAGTTGCCAACTTGTACTTCAATTGGTATCAGAGCTCTGTTCTCTTATCAAGGACTAACATCCTAGAGCTGATCCATGGCAACCACTCAACCCATGTTTTCCAATCACGGTGAAGGGCATTCCACTCATAGGCCTTCCCTATTTGATGGAACAAACTACACCTACTGGAAAACAAGGATGAGTTTTTATCTCAAGTCGCTAGACTTCGACCTGTGGACCATTGTCACCGATGGTTACAAAAAGCCCGCCAGGATAGTTGTCAATGGTGATCTCATTGAGAAACCCCACGACAAATATTCTGACGAGGAGAAGAAACAGACGAGTCTAGACGCGAGAGCTATTAATGCTTTATTTTGTGCAATAGACAGGAATGAGTTTAACAGGGTCTCAACATGCACCACCTCTCATGAAGTATGGAGACTTCTAGAAGTGACGCATGAAGGAACCACCCAAGTCAAGGAGTCAAAAATAAGTCGTCTCGCTCAAGAATATGAGGCTTTCAAGATGAAGCCAAATGAGACGATCACACAAATGATTACTAGATTCCTCGACATCATCAACCCCTTGTCTTCTCTCGGCAAACAATATACAAATCACGAGAAGATCCGCAAGATACTTAGGGGGCTACCAAAGATTTGGAACCCTAAGGTGACAGCCATCATAGAAGGAAATGATCTCACTACAATGTCCATGGAGACTTTGATAGGAAAGCTGATGACTCATGAGCTTGACCTCAAAGTCTTCGAAGAGCCTGCTCCTAAGGCTAAGAAGATTGCCCTTAAAGCTCACCGTCGAAGGGCTGATCCTGAAGAGACGGATGACGACAACTCGGAAGGTGATGATCAAGCTCTCCTTGTCCGCAACTTCAAGAAATTCCTTCGCTTCAATCGAAGAAAGAAGGAACCACAAGAAGATGACGAAGAAGAGCCAACATGCTACGGCTGCAAGAAGACTGGACACGTCCGAAAAGACTGTCCATTGGCAAAGAAGAGCAACAGATATGAGAAACCATACAAGAAGGCTTCCTCAAAGAAATATGCCAACACAAGCATTTGGCATGAAAGCGAAGCTAGTGACTCCGAGGAAGAAAAGGACTCTCATCAAGACACTGCCAATGTTTCCTAATGGCAACATCCGACAAGGTAACAAGCGAAACTCTCTATGATTTCACTTTTGATGAACTTGGCGATGCATTTAATGATTTACTCGATGACCACAAGAAAGTCATTGGTAAATATAAACACGCCAAGGAGAAGATCAAAAGTTATGAAGTCGAGATTCAAAGACTCTCTTCATTGCTTGATAATATTAGAGACATTTCACCCACGGAAGTCACAAATGAGGTGTCTAAGCTTAAATTAAGCCTACATGATGCCGAAGCACGTATTGAAAAACAAACACAAGAGATCACAGCACTCAACACTGAGCTTGCTGAAGAAAAGAATAGACACAAGATCTCTATTACTAAAATTAATGGTTTGAATGGTAAGATTAGTGAACTGCAAGCTGCCTCTAAGAAATTAGAGACTTGATTGGGAAAACATGTTGCTCAACCTCAAATCCAATCACATGAGACACCCACAAGGCACAACACTGCTCAAACTAGTCAAACACGACATCCACCTGCAGCACGCAAACATGCTTACATATACACTCACTTCCATAAACACAAAAACCACATGCACGTAGAAACTATTCTCATAACTATCAGTCTAATATGACACATAACCACCATGCTACACATAGATATAATCATCACTATGTTGCACATAAACAAAATTACCACCATACTGCATATAGATATAATCATCATCCTGCTGCCACATATAGTCATCATTATGCTACTCCACGTCACTCTTACCATGCTGCTACTCCACGTCACTCTTACCATGCTGCTACTCCACATCACTCTTATCATGCTACATATAGACATCATCAACATGCTCCTAACATAAATAGGAATGCTATATGTACCTATTGTGGATTACATGGACACATCTCACCACAATGTAGAGTTAGAAAATTAGTAGACATGAATATATATCCATGGTTGCCAAAAACTAACTTTTCAGGACCCTCAAGAAATTGGGTACCAAAGATCACATCTAGTCTTGATGTAGGTGGACCTTCCCTCCTCAACTAAGAGTAAGTGGATTCTCGATAGTGGATACTCGCGACATATGACGGGAGACGCAAATCTTTTCGCATCACTATCGATGAAGAGAGAAGGATATGTATCCTTCGGCAACAACCTAAAAGGGTATATTATAGGTAATGGTATTATTGGTCATCCTCCTTCTCCTGTAATAAAGGATGTCTGCCTATTGACCGAGTTAAAGCATAACCTGCTCAGCATAAGCCACCTTGCTGATCATGGATATGATATTAACTTTGGACAAAATAAATGATATATTTATGATAGGTCAACAGGAGACATTGCTTTTGAAGGGATAAGAGAGGATAATATTTACATTTTCTATCTATCTAGAGATACAAACAGTGCAGGAAGATGTCTTTATGCTCACAAGGATGAAAGATTATTGTGGCACCAGCGTCTTGGTCATGCCAATATGGATACTATATCCAGGCTATCGACTAAAAAGCTAGTTAGAGGCTTGTCCGACATCACATTCAAAAAGGACACGGTATGTGCCGAATGTGAGTTGAATAAGGCAACCAAGTCCTCATTTTATTCCATAAACTCTGTAAGTACTACTAGACCCTTGCAATTACTTCATATGGATTTATTTGGTCCTATTAGAGTAGCCAGTCTTGGTGGAAAACTCTACGTTTTTGTGATAGTAGATGACTTTTCGAGATTTACTTGGATTTTCTTTCTTACAAACAAAAGTGATACCATTTCTGTTTTCAAAATATTTGCTAAAAAGGTTCAAAACGAAAAAGGCTACATGATTACTCGAATCCGAAGTGATCATGGAGGCGAATTCGAAAATACTGATTTTGAAAAGTTTTGTGATTTAAATGGTTTTAATCATGAGTTTTCTTGTCCAAGAACTCCTCAACAAAATGGTGTTGTAGAGCGGAAGAATATGACTCTTGGCAATATGGCTAGAGTCATGTTAAATAAATTCTCTCTTCCGAAATATTTTTGGGCTGAAGCTGTCACTACAGCGTGCCATATTTTAAATAGGGTGCTCATTCGTCCTATTACGAAGAAAACATCCTATTAGCTTTGGTTTGGAAGAACTCCAAAAGTTTCATATTTTCGAGTTTTTGGTTGTCTATGTTTTGTCCTTAACACCAAAGACAACTTAGGCAAATTTGATGCCAAAGCTGACGATGGTATATTTCTTGGCTATGCGGCAAAGAGCAAGGGATATAGAGTGTTCAACAAACGCTCACTAATTGTGGAAGAGTCTACAAATGTGACTTTCGATGAGGATAACAGTACAGCAGCTACTCTTGATGATGATGTTGAGCCATCAACTTCTACTCCGATGAATACCACCACTGAAACCAATTCTCTGGAGGACTTGCCAAAGAAATTCTCTTTCAAGCTGTCACATCCAGAAAATTTGGTTATAGGTGAGGTTTCACGCGGAGTAAGTACTAGATCATCATTAAGAGACTCCATTGCTAGTACTGCATTCACTTCACAAATTGAGCCAAAAAACATTATAGAAGCTTTTAATGATGAGTTTTGGATTTCTGCCATGCAAGAAGAACTCAACCAATTCGAGAGGAGCCAAGTTTGGAAACTCGTTCCTAGGCCAGCTAATAATTCGATTATTGGTACGAAATGGATTTTTCGCAACAAAGTAAATGAAGATGGTTTAGTTACACGCAACAAAGCTCGTCTAGTAGCTTAAGGTTACTACCAAGAGGAAGGTAAGAGGAAGGTATCGACTACGATGAGACGTATGCTCCTGTTGCAAGACTTGAATTCATTCGGATGCTTTGTGCATTTGCTAATTTTCAAAACTTTAAACTGTTTCAAATGGATGTGAAAAGTGCTTTCTTGAATGGATTTATTAAGGAGGAAGTTTTTGTAAAACAACCCCCTGATTTTGAAAATCATAAATTTTCCGACCATGTTTTCAAACTCAAGAAAGCGCTATATGGCCTCAAACAAGACCCTAGAGCTTGGTATAAAAGGTTAAGCAATTTCTTGCTTGAAAAAGGTTTTTCAAAAGGAAAAGTTGACACTACACTCTTTATAAAATCTTTCAAAGACACCATTCTCTTAGTGCAAATTTACGTTGATGATATTATATTTGGTTCTACTGATGAAACTCTCTGTCAAGATTTTGCTAAGTGTATGCAGACCGAGTTTGAAATGAGCATGATGGGAGAGCTCAATTACTTTCTCGGACTGCAAGTCAAACAAACATCAAATGGAACTTTCATCTGCCAATCTAAGTATACAAAGAACATGCTGAAGAAATTTGACCTTGACAACGTCAAACCAATCGGCACCCCAATGGCTACTACAACCAAACTAGAACCAGATGAAAGCGGTAAACCTGTTGATCAACATAAGTATCGAGGTATGATAGGCAGTCTACTTTATTTAAATGCTAGTCGTCCTGATATTATGTTTAGCGTTTGTCTGTGTGCTAGATATCAAGCAAATCCTAAGGAATCACACATGTCCGCTGTTAAGCGTATCTTTCGATACCTTAAGGGTACAGTTACAGTAGGCCTATGGTATCCCAAATCAACATCATTTGACCTCATTGGGTACTCTGATGCTGATTTCGCTGGATGCAAGGTCGACCGTAAAAGTACAAGCGGCACATGTCATTTATTAGGAAAGGCTCTAGTCTCTTGGTTTAGCAAGAAGCAGAATTCTGTCGCACTATCCATAACAGAAGCTGAATATATCGCAGCTGGTCGTTGTTGTGCACAAATTCTGTGGATGCAGCAAACCCTTGAAGACTATAACTTATCTTTTATGCACATTCCTATATTTTGTGACAACACTAGTGCTATAAATCTCACTAAGAACCCTATCTGTCACTCACGCATGAAACACATTGAAATTCGTCACCACTTTTTGCGTGATCACCAACAGAATGGCACTATTAATTTAGAATTTATTGACACTGTTCATCAGTTGGCCGACTTCTTTACAAAACCATTATCCGAGGAGCGATTCAATTTTCTTTGTCGGAAATTAAGAAAATTTAGATGAAACGGTTATACATTAAATTGGCATGCGTAATTATCGATTATGTCACGATTCTCTATGCTGACTTTGCTATGGGTAAAAGTCGAAAGGGTCCTTCTGACAACAAGGCATAAAAGCCTAAGCGACACGGTGCACTATTCTCGGGACTACCGCTAGCTGGGATCCGGCCCCTGCAGCTACCCCATAGCAGCTTCACCATATTCATTTATGTCATAACTCCTTAGTTATTATATGGTTAAAACTTATTTATAGCCTGCCTCATTTGAAAATTCTAATTTTCAATCTTGTTTTTATTCATATCTTTGACCATTTATTCAAATCTATTTCAATCTCATTTTTTATTTCCTGCTTGAAGTTCTTGCTCAAGGAACCAGAACTCGGGCCGAACTCTACCCCACTCAGAGTTCGGGCCGAGTTCGGTGTCCTTGTTCCAGAACCTCAGATCATTCTCAGCCGTCTATCTTTTCTTCATCCGATGGCCCATATTTCACCCGACCAGCCGACCAAAGGGACATAAATTCGAAAATATGTCTCTCTCTCTCTCTCTCTCTCTCTCTCTCTCTCTCTCTCCTCCATTGTCTTCTTCCTCCATCTCCACTTATATTTTCTTCAAAACCCTAACCCCAGAAGGCTCCAATCCTTGGGAAATTTCTCTCCAAACTCAAGGAAGTCATTCTTGGAGTTGTTCTCCTCCATCTTAGGTCTCTTTTAAAGTATATCTCTCCCTTTCTCTTCACATCTCAATTTTTTTTTCATGGCTCCTAGGTTGCTTGGTAGGGGTAAAAGACCAAGGAAAGTATTGGTGAATCCTCTACTAATCCTAACCCAAACCCTCAACCTAATCCTCCACCACAACCTATTCCTCATCCTCCTCCTAACTTGGTGCACCCTCTTTTTAATCCATCTCCACCCATCAATGCCGACACATACGATGACCGTCTTTTTGTGTCCTTAGATGCGTCCAATGCATGGTTCGCCGACTTCCGTCATCGTCGTGTCTTTGCGGGACACCCTATTAAATTTACGGTGTTTTTCGATTTTCTTCCTAATTTTCGTGACTTATGTCTTGATGAGCTTGTTGCAACTCGTGAACCGATATATGTGAATGTCATACAAATGTTTTATTGCAACATGACTTATGACCGCACATGCATCTATTCATGTGTCACCGGTGTAGACATATCTTTTGATGATTTTGAGTTAGCCGACCTACTTGGTTTGCCCGACCCAAACACTTGGGAACGGCTTGATGATGCTCGGGACTTTGTTTTTCCCGGAGAGACCACGTTGGAGAGTTTCAAGGGTGATTTTTGTTCTCCAAATCCTTCCCCTCGAAAACTTATGGCTAAACATCTCAATAATCATTTCTATGAACTTCATCGAATTATATTTTCTTCGGTCTTACCAAAAGCTGGATCAACAGATGAAGTTACTTACTTTGAGATTACTGCTCTCTTCTTTCTTCACTTTTGCGTCCCCTTCAACTTCTCTCGCATGATGATGAATTGGATGATTCGTGCTAGGCCTAAACCAAAATCTTTGGTTTATTCCATGTATCTTCCTTTGATCTTTCGTACCTTCCATATTCTATTGGATCAGTGTCAGTCCTTGCCCCCTCCTGCCTTTCTGACTAAGGCTAGGAGAACTGTTGCTGCTATCGCCTCTTTTGAGTCCGATGATGCTGAGGAGCCTGACTCTCCTGCACCCTTTGCTGCTCCTGATTCACCTGCTCCCGAGTCCACTGCTACACTGGACTCTCTTCAGACCATGTTTCGCGATCGCTTCCGTTTGGAGGACGAGCGCTGGGCCGAGATGGATGATCGCTGGACGCAGATGGACTACCGCACTACTCTGCAGATGAGTGCGCTCAGCAACTCCATCCATGACATTCAGTACTCCATGGCCTCCCATCCGACGATGCCGATTCCGATGATGCGTGATCCGTCTCGCGACGGTTATCGCATTGACGATTTGTGGGTTCGTCGCTATCTTGATCCGACTTCTGCTTTTGTGGATCCCCGTCGTACCGGTTCTGATGGTGCGGGGCCTTCACATGCTCCTTGATGGATATGGCTATTGTACTTCTGCTGATGATTAGGACTATGTTTATTTTGGCACTATGTTTCTTTTGCTTATGTCTTTATGTTTATAAACTCTATGGCTCTGTTTGCTATTAGTTCGTACTACTACTTGCATGATTCTCTTTCATTATGGAGTTGGACGTTTTTATTTCTATATTTTTTTTTGTCTCCATTTTTGCTGATTGTCAAAAGGGGGAGAACCATTGATATTTGTCTTATGACCATTGCTATATGTATTAGCACTATACATTGTGTATCCTTGGATATGTATATTTGGAT
Organism: Iris pallida; assembly: GCA_029216955.1. Taxonomy (NCBI): domain Eukaryota; kingdom Viridiplantae; phylum Streptophyta; class Magnoliopsida; order Asparagales; family Iridaceae; genus Iris; species Iris pallida. The sequence goes on along the minus strand of JANAVB010016400.1, from coordinate 3,279,005 downwards.
GAGTATTTACAGGAAATATCAGTTTATGGGGGAGTACGATTGCTCAAGTACGGGGGAGCTATAATGTGTCCAGGTATGAATATTGGACATACAAATATCATGTTTTGTTAATTATCAAAATGGGAGAGATTGTTGACCCAAACCGGATCACAATCAACCTAATCTTGAAAATTAACAAAACAATATTTGTCATAGTCAAATTTGACACATCGAGCTCAAAATCAATCTACTCAGCTCATTGGTTCAAGATCACAGCTGCTTGGAGTTTTACTATTTTGTGTATACTGAATTCTGTATTTTTTATTGTTCTTGAGTATAGGATGATGTACGTTGGGTCATACTGAGCAACTTTGGGCTAGCCATAGCTTTATAGGTTTACTTAGCCCAAATCCAAATCAACCCATGCATCAAAAGCCCACAAAGAACATTCTGTCCATAGAAGACAGAGTTCGGGCCGAACTCTGCCTCACACAGAGTTCTGGCCGAACTCGGTCCCCTAAAATTCAGGATACTGATTTTTAGGTCTTGATCACTGCTAGTTGTCCAACGGCCAAAAATTTGAATTATTTATACCGAATTCTGGCCGAATTCTGCCTACCCCGAACCCTATAAATAGGCCTTGGTTTCTCTCATTTGAAATCGTCCACTCTTCTCTTCTTCTCTTACATAGCTTATATATTCAAGAGCCTTACCTTCCCATTCACTTAGCATTCAAACTTCCTAACTGTCCAAAGTGCTCGGTACGATCCAGCTAGAAGTTTGAAGTGCAAGAAGTTGTAAGTCACTTGGAAAAGTCCAAGTTTCGCCAAAGCGATCATTGAAAGAAGTTTGGCGTGCTCTTCTGTGAAAAGGTACGTGGTTGTAACCCTATTTCACAAATAGTGGATTTCAATCCTGAGCTAGAGTTCTCAGGCCTGGACTAGTCCTCCACGAGGAAAACCAGGTTAAAAATCTTGTTGTGTTTGTGCTTGCTCTCTACTCTTTATTTTCGCATTTATTTTACTCTGATTATTTAGTTGGTGAAGAGAGTTTAATTTTTAATTGATCATTTTTTATATAAACTCTATTCACCCCCTCTAGAGTTGCCAATTTGTACTTCAGATAATCCCAATGGTAAAAATCATCGACCCCTCAAAGATATGATTGTTCCACTCCTTCCAAACATGTCAGACCGCTGCAGAAAATCTGATCTAGGCCTCGTTATACCAAGCAAAACCTCTCCACTTCGCTCTTCAAATGACCTCGATGGTTGCTCTCCGGTCAGGAATCCACCTGCTGGATAAGCCCAACATATCATGTTGGGCTAGCCAAATATTCCACGCCACCAGACATTGGAGGAATATGTGTCATGGATTCATCTATCTGCATGTACAGTATATATCCCTAGGTCCTATGGAAGAACATGAATAAGAGCAGGTACGAAGGAACATGGATATTCGAAGAGGCACTTGTTGTATGAGCTGGATCTTGAGAAAGAAGGGGGAGGGGCTTTATATATATATATATATATATATATATATATATATATATATATATATATATATACTGTACATATATATTTTTATATATATATATATATATATATATATATATATATATATATATTCCCTCTCCAAACCCCTGGCATTAGGTCGCTTGTCCAGAGGTGCACCTCTATCCTACATTCCTATATATATATATATATATATATATATATATAGAGAGAGAGAGAGAGAGAGAGAGAGAGAGAATTTATGAAATGTCCAAAAACCGCAAAAGCTTTATGAAAAATCCACCGCAAAATAACATTTTATCGCGTGCCCAGAATTAACGAAAAATATATAAAAGGGTTCGGAATAACTTTTGTTGTCCTTCTAATTTATTGAAAACACCCACGAAACCTACTCTTCAAAAAAAAGTTTCGATTCTTCCTCTTCTTCCATACGTTGCTCACTTTCGAATCTAGGCTTTCTCCTCCAAAATCTTCAAACCTTACTTCAAAAACTCGTCAGTGACTCTCCATTCACAATTTTTACACCATGTCGTCATCATCCGTTCCCACTTCATTATCAACAGCAGCAGCAACTGGTCATTCCCCGTATTAAAATGCAGGAGAATGGTCATTTTGCGACAAACCGAATAATGGTCATTCTCCGTGTTAAAATGGAGATCCAAACATTATGTTTTTGCGATTCTAAAATTTCGAAAGTCCGTCGAACGGTAAAATAGTTTGCTCCTCGAAAATACGCTCCTTTTGCGACAAACCGGGTCTCCTTTCGACCTCTCAGTCAAAAGTTATCACCCTCCAAAATTTCAACTGGTCATTTCCCGTGTTAAAATGAAGGAGAATGACCATTCTCCGTGGTAATATCACGAAGAATGACAATTCTCCGTGTTAATATCACGGAGAATGGTCATTCTCTTTGTTAAAACAAATTGACGGAGAATTGTCATTTTTCGTGTTAAATTGCAGAAGAATGGTCATTCTCCGTGTTAAAATCACGGAGAATGACCATTTTTAGTGTTCAAATGCAGAAGAATAGTCATTCTCCGTGTTAAAATCACGGAGAATGACCTTTCTCCGTTATTAAAATCAAGAAAATGACCATTCCCCGTGTTAAAATGCAGGAGAACAGTCATTCTTCATGTTAAAGTCACGGAGAATGACCATTTTTCGTGTTAAATGACGGAGAACAGTTGACAGAAACCTAATTTTTTTAATTTTTTTTTTAGAAAAATATTTGTCAGGAATAAAGATTCAAGAATTTTTCGATCTTCTTTCAAAACGATGCCAACTCTTATTGAGAAGAAGAAGATCTTCTCTCCACAATTGACATAATCGCCGAAAAACTTCAAATCTCTCCATCAAGATGATGATGATGAGCGATGATCGGAGTTCGACTGAAGAAAAGCACAGTGAACTACGAACGATCTTTACGATCTCTGCTGAAGATGAGAGCAATGGAATTCAAATCTCTCGTTAAGAAGAAGAAGACGAAAATCGCAATCCAAATCTGAGTTTGTGAATTCAAATACATATATATGACCAAATTTGTGCGAAAGAATAGTTATGGTATTATCAAAATGGCAATTTTGTAAATATAGAGCATCTAAAGAAAATCTTGGAATATTTAACGTGAAAATATATAATTTTGGTCTTGCAGATAGATTTTTCATAAATACCCACCCCGAAATTGGATATTTCAACAATTTTAGATATAGATATATAGGCTTAATTGCTAATTGCTACCCTCAACTATCACACTTTTTCAAGTTGATACCCTAAACTTTTTTTCGTAACAGATTGATACCTCAACTATTTTTTTTTTTCAACTTAATACCTAACATTTTAAAAAACCCCAAAATGCCCTTATCCTTTCCCTCCCTCCATCCCCTCCCCCACTCCGGCCCCCCCCACCCCCCCCTGCCAGCTCCGGCCGAGGAGGGCGGCGCGGGTGGCGAGGACGAAGCCGGCACGGGGGTTCCTGGAGGCCGCGGGGCCGCCGGAGCCGTTGAAGCGGACGACGGCGAGGGAGAACGCGGCGGCGGCGTGGGAGCCCAGCGCCGCTCGCGCCATCAGAGCCGCGCCGGAGCTAGCAGAGGGGGAGGGGTGCAGGCGAGGGCGGCGGAGGGGGATGGTGCAGGCGAGGCGGGGGGGGGGGGGGGGGGGGGGATGGGGGGTGCGGAGGGGAGAGGGGGGGGGGGGTGGCCTGGAGTAGAGGGGGGGGGTGAGTGGTAGTTTTAAAATTTGGGTAAGGGCATTATTGTCCAAAAAATTATCTGGGTATCAAGTTGTTACAAAAAAAGTTTAGGGTATCAACTTAAAAAAACGTAATAGTTGAGGGTATCAAGTAACAATTAAGCCATATATATATAATAGCATATTTGAGATATTAAATAGGTTTCATAAAGTTTTGCAAAAGACACTATTGAAAAGAAATGCACTTTTCTCATATCTAACTTATGTTTGGAACGATCACGGCCATGTCAAATCACTTTCCCTTGTGTTGTCAGGGAAACCTAAACATGACAGACCACATCTGACACTATCTAAGAAGTATCCAGGTGGACATGGATCCGGTCCTAAAGTGGTGTTTCCGCGCATATAGGCAACAACACAATCTTCAATATGTTTCGATTCTGCAACTTAAAATTTCTTCTTATTACACATAAAAATAAAATCTTAGAATTGCTTCACTATGTCTCAACTTCTGTAAAAACTCAATGTGGTAGGAATTGATAGCTATATTCTTACACCTGAAATTTTGTTTACTTCTATGAGGCATGAAAATTGCTCCTTTTATGGTGCGTTTGATTGCAAGGTGGAAAATATGTAGAAAAGAAATTAATTCCATGGAATTATTTTCCTAGGAAAAAAATTCCATGGAATTTTAAAAAAATTCCATGAAAAACTTAATTTGGGTGTTTGATTGCCATTATTTTACACGGAAAATAATTATTTCCATGGAAAATGATATTTTCCTATGGGTTGGACAAGTTTCATTTTCCACCATTTTAGATGAAAATATGGAAAATGATAGTTTTGTGGAAAATAATTCCATGGAAAATATAAGCTATCAAACACAACAATTGGTGGAAAATTTGTAATGGAAATATTTTCCTTGGAAAAAAAGCCCAATCAAACAAAAATGTCCTGTGTCATAACATATCCATACAGTAAAATGAATCTAGAGACTTGAAAATATGATTAAGGGGCTGGTAGTGACAGTAGAGATCTCTGGATTAAAGGTAAATACATTTAGGATGCGTTTGATTGCAAGATGGAAAATACGTGAAAAAGAAATTAATTCCATGGAATTATTTTCCTAGAAAAAAAATTCCATGGAATTTTAAAATTTTCCATGGAAAACTTAATTTGGTTGTTTGATTGTCATTATTTTCCATGGAATTTCCATGGAAAATGACATTTTCCTATGGGTTAGACAAGTTTCATTTTCCACCATTTTAGAAGAAAATATGGAAAATGATAGTTTTTTTTGGAAAATAATTTCATGAAAAATATAAGCTATCAAACACTACAATTGGTGAAATATTTGTGGTGGAAATATTTTCCATGGAAAAAAAGTCCAATCAAACACAGCCTTAGAGGAGCTTCTCCTCCACCAGGAGATAGGTGGTTATCATTTAAAACATATAATAATAAAGTCACTGAGATCAGAGATGGTATCCTATGATACTGAATTGTGTCTAGACCCTTGTTAGCAATCACCCGAATAAAATTCGTATTATACGCAAATTTTTTCATATATTTCAAAAACATATAATACTTGCGTACTTTTGAAAGATTCGAATTAGTACGTAAATTTTAAGCATGCGAAGTTTTAAACGTGTTCCATATACATTATTGAAAATTTTGGCACAAAAAACATTGTGGAAACATGTTTAATTAACCAAATTTGACAACGTATTTAAGAATGTGAACTTTCTAACCTCAATATTTCCATTTTTCGAATATTTGACCAAATTTTTGAACACATTGTATTTGCACTAAGCCGATTTATACTTGTGTTTTTGTCGTCCCAAATTTTTTCCGTTTGCCGAATTGCTAACAAGGATCTAGACCATAAAATATGGAGTAATTAACCATGGTGTTGTTTGCTACTACATGGAACACAGTAATACTATTGTCCCCGCTCCACTCCACCTCAACCCACCAACCCCACCCACCCCCCAAAAGATGTATAACAGTATTACCCTACCCTATATTATTCCACAGGTCCATTACTCCATAACCTGATTACATGTAACATAATAATAATACCATATAGATCTATCGACGTAAATTAACTTACTAAAGTAGCACACTATACTTTTAAGAACTCTGGAAGGCTGTAATAAACAGCTGCATACATGCTAGCTAGTTGCTGAACATAGTCGACTATGTTTTACTGTACAGTACTTACTTCCATACTACCTATAGTTTACAACTATGTTTTGCTACTACATCTAAAACATGGTAATCTATATTTCCATAGTCCTTGGGTGCATTAAGCCAATAAGCTGCTTCATTACTAATATCTATGATATGTCTTGGCCACAGGCCAAAAGTACAAAAAGTGGAAGAGTTCAGCACGAAGTCGAGTTCTTGTTTAATTCTTAATGATGGTTCTCCTTTAAATGAACCATCATGTAGATCACAAGTTTTCTATTCCACTTGATTGCAGCACATAGGTTTCCAGCGGTGATGCCTTTTACAAGAAAATACTGATACATTACATTCCATAAGCACAGGAGGGAAGGGGGGAAAAGAAAAATATTTAAATATCTATGGATGGAAGTTCTTTTGATATAGATCAATAAGGTTTAATAACCATGGCCTATTGTATAATTAGCTTGGAATTTCTGATCGATAAATAAAATTCAATGAAGAATCAATGAAAATGCAAAAATTTGCACCCAAAGAATACCTCTCAGAAATAACCCTAGGACTGTCAGTGCCAAAGTTTCATGCAGAACCCTGTAGGCACTGGCGGTGGTCTCTTGCTGCAAACCGCCTCTGAGAAAGTGTCAACTAGCTGCCCTGCAAGACTCCCAGGATCATCCAGCAGAGTATCGACGTAGACATTCACTATCCTCCTTTCATGTGGGCTCGCTCGCAAGCTAAACCAAGTCAAAAACTTTACCCTGAAGTTTGTCTCAATGTGCCCCTTGCACTCTAGCCATCTGATGGCCTCCACACAGTACTCATAATCTCCTTCTATTGACGATGAACTCTCTCTGATTGATAAATCTTCACATTTTCCTCTGCAACTTCTCTTCTTTGATGAACTACCAGGGTCCTCTGGCTTAGAAGGACCATTCTCAAGTACATAATCACTTGGACTAGGCTTGTTAGCTTCTTCAACTCTTGAAGGTGTTACAGGTAGGCAGGCCACCACCACCATCTCATTTCCAACAGGAGCATTTGACTCATCCTCTGACTTTGGAACATCTGATGCCTGGTTTTGCTCGGCAAAGGTGGTAGAGTCCCTATGTGACTCATTAATTGTTAAAATAGGATCCTCATCCAAGCCTGAACCTGAATTTGGTGGTGTTTCTGCCTTCTCTGCATCTTTAGTCTCAGAAGTGTTATTAGATTCATCTCCTGCGACCAAAGGATTAGATATGCCACTACTATTTGTATTCGGACTTCCATCACTCTGAACTTCATTCATCGGGGCATCAGTCGTTATTCGAACTTCCCAGTTTCCCAACTCACTTGTGTTGCTGAAGGCAATCACTTTGAAAAAATATTCTGTGGCCGGATAGAGGTCAGCAAATGGGAATTTTCCCTCTGGCTTACGGATAGTACCTGTTGTCTCTGTGGGATATTCATTGGTATCAGCTTTTCGATGCCACAAGCTATAACCAAGAAGCTCTTGATATGGCGCAGGGTCATCTTCTAAATCCAGCACCAGTGTAAGAGAAGTTGAGGATATGTCTTCAAATCTGATAAAATCAGAGGATGATGGAGGGGCTTCTGCAAACAGAATATTGAAAATGACTACATATAAGTACCAGACATTAGTACCATGGTTCAAGTAGTCAGTCAGGCTAACATATACTGAAGTAAGTAAGATCACCACACAAGTTGGACAATGCCAGTAACTTACTTTTGACTGGGGGATTTTCTGCAGTTAAAATATTGGAATCAAGCAAAGCAACAGCATTAGAACATAATCTTTGGACTTCAGCTCCAACAGAGAGTCTGTTCACAATCCCGCGGGCCATATTTCGTAAACCGCTAAAAGGGCCAACCTCCCCCTCTAGCTTCCTCACTGCTGTATCAACAATGTCAAGCAAGCATTGGTATTTCTCAGTACCCTGGAGAATTCTTTGACATAGAGAGACACGATAGCACAAAATATCAACTCGCCTCGCATCCTTTGCATGCATGAGCTGCTTCCTCCAAAATCTACAAGAGTTCCGCATATAGAGATATATTTTCACTAAATTGCATATAGTCAGATAAGAATTTGGGTGGAAAGAAACATCAATGCAGATAACTAGATACTTCACATGTTTTCAGTTTGAATAGATTAGAGGAGGTATCACTAGGGTCTGGCTTCAAAAGAAAACTCTTGAAAACAGTTTGTGCAACATTTTAGTTTAGTAACATTGAGTGGTTCATATTGCAGGTAATTGCTTGAGGACTTGATCCGAATGGCAATTGCTGGTATTACATGGTAAACTAGTGCAAGTGATATTAGGTTTTGTTTCTAAGCTACTTTAGAATCCTTCTTACTATCTTCATTGTCAAAAAATTTGCATTCTGTTGGCCCATAGGTCATGGTCATACCTGATTTCAATAATTGATTAAAACTCTTGTTCGATATAATATACTGCTGCGGTACTGATGAACAACAAATTGCTATGGTGCATCTGATCAAATCTTCGCCAAACCAAAAAGAACAAATTGATGATCAAGAAAATTTTTCTATTTATTATGTATTTTCCATTTTCTTGAGTCTAGGAAAAATATACATCGGACGAGATTGGCACATGGCTTAGCTTCTAAAGTCCACTTCTAAATAAGCCTACCCAGTTCGTATTTTATCCAGTCCTCAAAAACAAAAAGCATGCTCGTTTATAAAAAGCCCAAACCCAAATCCAATCCATTTTACACTTTGACCAATTTGGTCATAGGGCAACCGAACTTCGACCGAGTTCTGCCCGAACTCGATCAACCTGACCCAGTATCCCATCGGATTAAGTCTCCTTGTAGAATCGGCTCCAACGTTCAATTTTTTTAACGTTAGGGAACCGAACTCTGCCCGAGTTCGGTCTCCAAAAACACTATAAATAGAGTTGAGTTTCACATTCTTTTCATCGCATCCCATCTCATTCTCTCTTCTCTATTCTAAGTGTTCTCTGAGCTTTACACTTTCAAATCAAAGCTTTTACGATTCCTAGCCAGGTCAGTGCCAATTTCAGTTTGATCTAGAAGTTTAGTCGAATTGTAAAGAAGGCTTGAAAACCAATTCGTTTTCATCATGTTTCTGAAGTCGACAAGTCCTTCGGATCAAAGGTTTGTGGATGTGAAGTAGTGCTCTTCGGATTAAAAGCACGTGTTGTAAGGAGTTGCAAGCACTTTGGATTCGAAGCTTGTGTTTCACTGCATAGTGGATTCAACATCGAGCAGAGTACTCGAGACTGGACTAGTCGTCTCAGAGGAAAACCAGTAAAAACTCCGGTGTTTTGAGTTTGTTTTTTCTGATCTCCTTTACGCATTTACTTAAATATTGTCTGCTTCATATTAGTTGCTTACTGTCATATAACTTTTTAAGTGGTGATTATCATTCCGCTGCACACACGCACTCTATTCACCTCCCCCTCTAGAGGTGCTCAACATTCCTATATATTCAACAATATTTACTAAAATGGAATGGTTCAGATTGCAGCTAATTGTTATTAGTTCTTGAGAAGTTGGTCTGAGTGGAAAGATCTGGATATAATACAATAAATTGGTATAAGAAGTGCTATCACATTGTCATTTATAGTCAATTCGGAGATGTTTTACTTTTCACTAGCCTGCAAAAGAAATTCCAGTGCATCAACTTTTACTACACATCTGACCATGTACCTATTGATTTTGTAGAATAGATGGGTCTATTTTATCATAAGGTAGTAATAGGTGGATAAAACTTTAGCTGATCTTGGTGAAATGACTACTTACAGTACATCAGAATGGAATAAAAAGATTCTTGCGGTTAATGTCATTAGGAATGTAAACATTTAAATGATAACATGAAACCAAAAAAAAAATGTGAACATTCCTATTGTTACTTTTGTCAAGTGTGAACCACGAACATATAAAATAAATAAAGCCACACTGAATTATCATCGACTATTTAGATGATTAGCTTCAAGCTCAACTGGTCCTCATGCTATTGCAGTAAATCCTCAATTTCTGATCAAAATGTCTTCAAGAAATGTGAACTTTTTGCTTAGAAAACATATGTATTAATGTATAAACAGTTGCGAAAAAACTTATCTTGAATCGGCTTATTGCTCTGTGATTAATTGGGATGTCTGAAAGTGATTTGTGTTAAGAACAATAACTCTGAGGGATGAAAAATGAGCTATTAATTTCCATATTTTTAGGACAGTGTATCTGCTTACTAACACTAATTTTCATGTGATGCACATGAAACTTATGCTCCGTATACATGATCTATCCTAATGTTAAAAATCGAGCACCCAAAATTTTAGTTGATTTGGAACATTATGAAAGCTTTCCACTTTGCGGATACCTGATGGATAAGCATAACAGCTCCAATGATTTGATTTTTGGTTTGTACACAAATTAAACCCAAATTGATGGGATGGCTTTGCAATATGAATTTATATTTCTTTGAACTTTCATGGGGAACATAGGCTTCGGCACTACAAAGTTTTGCTAACTCAAAATGCCTCACCACAAGAATGAGACCAATCAAGATAGCTTGAAATTCATTGATCTGAGAGATGAGATCTTGTATCTACTTCAAAACAATTCTAAGATTTCGCATCTGCTGTTCTTAACATGTGACTTTTGAGACTGCATCAACTTAGGAGCCATCTCTATTTTCTCCTGTAGGGTCTGTATAATTAGTACATTAGCTTTCAATTCTTTCAATTCGTCTCTGGCCATTAAATTAGATGTGAATAACCCACTCTCCTTTTAAATTGCATGTATAATATGTGGTCAACATGCTACAATTTCATAACAATCAGGAACTTATTCTTCGGAACAAACAAAAAGGTACACATATCATTTATATAAATATGTTTAAAGTTTAACAATTTATTTATCATCTTTTAATAAAATTGTAATAATTTCAATTGTTTATCTTAAGTGCCGAAACTCGACACTATGATACATCGACTATAAAACCAAAATCATCAGGAGTCGTACTCAGAGAAAGAGTCAGATAAAAATATTTATACCATGTTTTAGAACCTTGGTTCAGACATGCTTAAAAGACTCTTATCTTTACTCATCATATTTCTTGAGTTTAAGGATTATACTTAATATTGTCAAAATCCATACTGAATATGTATAGTATGCTTGTATGTGGGCCAACTAACGAAGAATTAGAGCTAGTAAATTGCTATGAGCTTCTGGTAAATGCATAAATGTTACCAGATGGTGCTGTATAGTATTTTGTAGTTTGCAAAGGCATGCTCTTACAAACATGTAGAGAACTACATTGGGATATTATTATTTCATTTATGTGGTTTGAGTACATATTTAGAGGGAAACACCATTATTCAAATAACCGATGTGGGACGAAAAGCGATTTGATACTAAAGTAGAGTACATAGACTCACTAACTCTAACACACCCCTCAAGCTGGAACATGCGAAACATGTCCACCTTGTTATATATATTACAAATAATCATAAAACTAGTAGAGTTCACATGCTCCATCTTGTTACATATATTAAAAATAATAAAAAGAACTAGTAGAGCTGAAGGATAGCTGTAGTTAACAACAACGTCAATGGTAGACACCAGTAGCAGACAATTGTAAGTGGCAGAGTTGACACACGTATGCAGGACCTGAAGCAATTGAGGAGACCGATGCATAAGGACACACGGATGCAGGATCAATAGGAGAGACTGACGAATGAGGACGTTAAGACCATATCCAGTTGCAGAGGTCGACAAACGAGGACAAACTATATCGAGCAATAGTACAGGTAGAGGTCGATGCAAGAGGACGAACGACCAGGAGCAGTATGAAGTCGAGACGCGAGGAAGCATGACCAAGAACATCGGAGAGATTGACGCATGAGGACACAACCAGGAGTACTAGCAAAGGTTGATGCATAAGGGTGCACAAGTCCATAAATAGTCGGATTGATCAAGACTGCAGGAGTAGTAGACAAGCAGACAGAGTAGTAACTTGATCGAGATGCTCCATAATACCTGACAAATGGTCTCCCTTGAGTTAGACATGACAAGTATGCACAACTTGGAAGCGAATATATTTTTTCTACTAGGGTTTGGAAAGTTTAGGATATAGAAACTAGTGGCAAGTAGGGTTGAGTTTTCTTTATTTTATTTTTTGGATATATGGTTTAGTAGGGACCGGTTAGACGCTGCTAGGGTTAGACTTCCTTATCTAGGATTTGGAAGTGTTGTGGGTGGAGAGTAGGGTACAATAAGGGGTTCTGAATATAGTGGAGGGCTGGGTGGGGAATGACTTTGTCATCACGAGGGATCAAAAGTAGAGATGGGAGGAAGAGCCATGGGAGAGGCGGATGTGGAGGAGAGCGTCAATCAAGATCGGATCGAGGTGGTCGAAGTTATCAAAGTAGTCAAAAGGAGGCGACTAGAGGAGATCATCATAGGCAAGGGGTTGATGGTTGGAGGCTATGTTACACGAGTACAGATACGGACACAATAATGGAACGGGATATGTCATTTCAAAATTTTAGGATACGAGTACGGCATGGATACAAAAATTATACATTCCTTTCGTCTTCCTCTCTGGAAGCAGCTAGTTTTCTTGTTTTTCTTCTATCGATCAAAGAAAGAGGAAGGTTTAGGTTTAAATCGTGTTACGTTATAGGTTTAGGTACATGTAAAGTTAACCCCGATTTAAAAGAAAAACCAACATGTATTTAAGTAGTACCAGTGTTCTAAAAGTCAGGAAAAATCGACGCCTAGGCGCTAGGCGCCGGGCAGCCGCCTAGGATTAGGCCGAAATCGGCCTTCTGGACGGCACATAATAAAAGCGGAAAAAATCGGCCGCCTAGGCAGGTGTAGGCGGCTAGGCGGCCGATTAGGCGGTCGTCACCGACCAAATTGAAAAAAAAAAATTGGTTTTTTTTTCCAGGGCACGTAACTAAAGGAGAAATCCTACCTTCCAAAATCGAGCAGCAACAACAGTAGCAAGAGAACAGCATGCCCCATTCTTCGAAGGGAGAGATCAGCAGCAGCAGTAGCAAGAAAACAGCAGCAACAGGCGGAGAGAGCAGCAGCAGCAGGCGGAGGGAACAGCAGCAGCGGGAGCAGGTGAGTCTTCTTCCTCCTTCTTCTTCTTCCTTTTCTTTTTCTTCTGCTTCTTTTCTTTCTTCTGCGGAGAGAGCAGCAACTTTTTGTTTTCTTCTTCTTTTTCTTTTTCTTTTTCTTCTGCTTCCTTTTCTTCTTATGCTTCTTCTGCTTCTTCTTTTTCCTTCTGCCAACGCATATATGCTACAGTGCTACTGTTTTTTTTCTTCTTTCTATTCTTCTGTTGGCAGCACAACAGCTGTTTAACAAAAAAAATATTGTGTAGAAGAAATAGAAAAAATAGAAAAAAAATACTGTTGGCAGCACAGCAGCTGAGAAATTTAGAGAAATTTACTTAAGCATATTTTTAATTCCTATATATTATTATTTTTATATGCGACGACCGCCTAATATTGGAAGGCCGCCTAGGCGGCCTAGGCGCTAGGCGGTGGGTGGCCGTCCGCCTAACGTCTAGTGCCTTTTACAACCTTCAGTAGTACTTGGACATCTAACTCGTGTCTGGGCTTGTTTACTAACGATCCAAATCTTAGGCTCGAGCTCATGCTCTCAAGTTCAAAAAACTCAACTCAAAGTTCAAAAAACTCAACTCACAAGATTTTCAATAAGCCAAGCTTGAGCAGGCTCGCAAAAAACTTGGTTCGTTAACACCCCTAACTTGGGTCATATTCTGGATCAACAAGGATGAGGTATTGAAGGATTGCAGAGGGGGCGGGGTCTATTCTTGAAGGAGGTCAACTACGAGCCAGGAGTAGCAGAGGAAGTCGGGTGGGGTGGGATAGTAGTTGGGTTAGGGGATGAACAACGGAGAAGAGTACTGGTTTAGAAACGAAAAAGAGAAATTTGTGGATAGGTTAGGGTTAGGAGAAATTAGGGAGTGACCTAAGGATACGATTTTAGAGAATAACATGTTGAGGGAGATGATTGATAGTATTAGGGTCGGGGTTTGGGGTGAAGGATGGTGGTGGCTAGAGATGTTGGAAATAAGTAGGGTCACTATAGTCAAAGGCACGCCTCACATCTCACTAAGCGACGCATATTTCTCCAAACGCGTCCAAGGGCGCCAACAAGTAAAGGATTGCCTTTTGTATTATTTTTTAATTTTGATTTTATTGGCTTACCTGGTAGAAAATAATAGTTATAGGAGTATTAGTGGTGACGATGGTGATAATGATTTGATAGAATTTGATGAAAAAGAATTATTGTTTTATTGGTTGTGCTTTTATTTTACAATTTATGTTCCTTTCATTTTGTTACTTCTTGTTAGAGAATACAAATTCTTGTTAGTTCTATTGACTATTACTCTGCTATTTTACTTGATTATGCCTTAACATGTTTTTGTTTCTTTTAATATATTATTTGATTTTATTTCTTAAATTAATAATTTATTATCTATGTATATTTTTATTTTTGTGTTTCGCTTCACTCGGACGAGCGCCTTAAGTGTGTCTTACGTCTCGAACGATATGGACCCTTTACGCCTAAAGTGTGCCTTACGCCTTTTGACTACCTTGAGTAGGCTTAGGGTTTTGGTAGAAGGAGATTGGTAATGAAGTTTAGGGATTTGGGTTTTATGATATAAGGTAGAGATGGGTTTTTAGATAAGGTCTCGATGATCTTGGGATTTTGGGGATGGGAGCTAGGGTTTTATTTGGATAAAAGGTAAGAGCTAGGGTCAGGATTTCAATCTGCTCTAAATGCATTAGAAAACTACTCTATAATATTGGTATAGTAGCAAGGTATTTAACATGGTATGAAAGCAAGCTAGGTTAAAGTTCAAATTCCCCTATCGTGCATTTTGAGCACATAATTAGACGTAATGTGTGGACCCAGTTCTCAATTTACAAAATGGACATCCGACCTACAGGTGCATGTTGGAGTAATACAAATATTTAACCCTAAAAAATGATGGAGTTTTAGTGTACCGGTAGGTTATTTACAATATGGCACTTTGGTGTTGTAGCAAGTTATTTAACACGTATCACATGATACTAAGGCGTGGATATTGCAAAAGCATAGGTTAGTTTGCTTTTTCTTATCTAAATTAAGAGCATTCTTTTGACTCATCATCATCCAAGCCTTCAACGGGGTCGTCTATGGAGCATAAGAAAGCTCCATACAATATTTGACAAAATTTTATGACTCATTGTTGAGCTAACGTCAACCTTCTATATTGGTGTCAAATTCCTAGTCAAGGTAGCTATGAGCAAAGAGGGGCATGCCATAAAATCTAGGTAATCAATTGACATGTAAGTATATCTACATTTTGGATTGCAATTTAAGTTCATGCAACCAAGGTGCACCCTCCAAGTTCCCTCGACAATAAAGAGTCTAGACGAAGAAGTAAGATAATACTTAGAAAATTGCATTCATCTCTCTCTCTATGAGACATTACCCCAAAGAGTGAAGGAATAACAATACCAACTGATTATAAACAAAAGAAAGCTCAATATAAGAGCATTCTTTTGACTACTTGCAAAATTATACTAGATTATCAGTAGAAAGGTTCCAGTGGAGTTTCAAATTCTAGCATTAAAGCATCTCAGCTGATACAACAAGAAAACCTCCCAAATTTTGGGGGTCAGCTGCTTCAAATGCCCATCTTCCATTCAGCTCTGTTAAGTTCTCTCAACTGATTTTAAGAAAATTCATGAATAATAAGTGCAATTCTAGATCAAAAGACTTAGAACCAAGGTTCAGAGTATCGGAATCGGTATCGCACCCTTCAGATGAGTATTGGATCGGCAGTATCAGAGGTTTCGGATGGAGTATCAAATTTTTTGGTACCGAAAAACAAATAATTATTAATAAATTATTAAAATTATATTTTCTTTATATTTAGGCATAATTTTAAGTATTTTCTATGTTGTTTCTTAGACACTTAGTAGTTTTAAAATTGAATAAAGTAATAGCTTGCCCTTGTTGATAGGTTTACCTGCGATAAATAAATTTTCTTCATTTACATGTTTTTACAACCTTACTATGCCTTTACACCTTTGTTGATTGGTTTTCTTCGTT
Source organism: Iris pallida (assembly GCA_029216955.1). Classification (NCBI taxonomy): domain Eukaryota; kingdom Viridiplantae; phylum Streptophyta; class Magnoliopsida; order Asparagales; family Iridaceae; genus Iris; species Iris pallida. The sequence goes on along the minus strand of JANAVB010016400.1, from coordinate 3,263,008 downwards.
GCCAAATTGACTGAAAAATAGATCCCTAAAGTTGGTATCGGTCGGTATTGAATCTGGACATGCCAAATCATATCGATATTGGCCGATACTGCAAACTATGCTTAAAATTTTAGTTTCACCATCTTAGTTTCCTTACTAACAATCCAATACCTGTGAAAGAGCCTAGAAATGAAGATTCTAATTACAAATATGCTTCAATTTTTAAAGCAGAAAGATCCTATTTTGATACAAAAATGTTCTTCCTCGTGTTTAGCAACACAAAATGAGTGTGGCATTCCAAAATTAACATACCAAGGGTCACGTTTCATACTTAGAGACAAGACTGGAAGGCACTTAAATGTAATGTGAAGGGGAATTTTGTAGCCGCTAACTATATGCATTGCTAGCCTAAAGCAAATCTCTCTCTCTCTCTCTCTCTCTCTCTCTCTCTCATATCTTGGCCCTTTGATGCAATTAAAGGCAATTGGAGAATAAGATGGCATTTCTAGTTTCTATCTACTCATCTAAATCTGCACATAGAGAAACCTATGTTTGAAATGGAGGCACATATGATGAGTATAAAAGACATGATGAGAAAGCAGCCAAGTAAATGTTCAAAGAACCATGCTGTCGCCATAACCCAGTGGCTACCATTGTATAGGTAGCAATAATATGTTTAAGTGTTATGACTGGATTGTTGGCCCATTGGTCATGGTCAAACCTGATTTTAATAATTGATCAAACTCTGTCTCGATATAAATGCAAGTCAATTCAGGTGTTTACCTACGACGTTTTGGACACTGCTCAACAATGGATATCTACTCCGTTCAAGACCGAAGCTGTTTGCCACTCAGAATGTATTTCCTTTAAAGCAATGTAATTTTTCATTTTATTGAGTCTAGGAATACATTGTACACCAAGTCGTACTGGCAAATAGGCTATCCTAAAATTGTTTTTGAAAACTGACCTATCTTTTTAAAATGACCTATGTTTTTGAAAAACATCTATTTTACAAAAAACTTCTGAAGGACTTTTCAAAAGGCCAAAATTATTTTTCTCAAAATCAACTGACCAAACCCTGACAGAACTCGGCCAGAGTTCGGCCAGAGTTCGGCCAAGTTGAACGTTATGTGAACGTTTGATTTTGAACTTTGTCTCCCTTCAGTTGCGGTTTGTTACAAAGAGTTCTGTCCGAATTCTGTCCGAATTCTGTCAGAGTTCTACCTTTGGAAAAACTATAAATAGAGAAGGATTTCGATCATTTCAAATCACCAATTCACTTTCAATCTCTTCTCTTCTAAAGCTTACATTTCTTCCAAAGAGTTCTAAAAAGCTTCCATTTTCAAATCCCAAGCCAGTTACAATCCTCTAGTCGATTTGCCAGTACAGTGCGGTCTATAAGTTTCAGAGCGATTGTAATCAGAGGCTTGATTGAAGATACAACTCTTCACAATTGAAGTTGGTCGAGTTCTTCGTATCAAAGCTCGCGTCTGTAGAAGTTGCAAGAACTTCGTATGAAAACTTGCGGGATTTTCCAATAGTAGATTCAACTGAAAGCTAGAGTTCTTTCGACTGGACTAGTCCTCACAAGAGGAAAACCAGTATAAATCTCGGTGTTTGTGTTTGCCTTCTGATCACCTTTTTATTACTGTCATTTATTTTGTGATTATTATTATATCTGTGATCTAACTGCTAACGAATTTTTTAATTAGCAATATTCCGCTGCCTACTCTGTTCACCCCCCCTAGAGTATTCTGCTTTACGATTTCGTTCCTACAATTGGTATCAGAGCAGGTTATACAGGTAAAGCAAGGTAAAATTGTAGTTATATTCAATTGTTATATAGATCACAGCATTACACATGACAACTGTGAAATTCACAAGTGAAGGCCAAGCCACAAACAGACCTCCACTGTTTGACGGCACAAATTATACTTATTGGAAAATACGTATGAGTTTCTTTCTGAAATCTCTTGATTTTGACTTATGGTCTGTAGTTATTGATGGCTATAAAGAGCCCCCTCGTATTAATGTTGATGGAGTTTTAGTTGAAAAACCCCATGACAAATATACAGAGGATGAAAAGAAAAAGGCCAGTCTTGACGCACGTGCTATTAACGCTTTATTTTGTGCTTTAGACAGAACAGAATTCAACAGGGTGTCTACCTGCACAACATCAAACGAAATATGAAAACTTCTCGAAGTAACCCACGAAGGAACAACACAAGTCAAGGTGTCAAAGATCAGCAGACTTACTCAGGAGTACGAGGCGTTCAAAATGAAGCCAAGTGAATCAGTCACTCAGATGTTTACAAGATTCTTGGATATTGTAAATCATTTGTCTTCATTAGGCAAGGATTACAGTAACCATGAGAAGATTCGCAAACTTCTACGAGCTCTTACAAAGAACTGGATTCCAAAGGCTACAGCAATCATTGAAGGGAACGACCTTTCAACAATGTCTCTGGAAACACTCATGGGTAAGCTACTCACTCACGAGTTAGAACTTCAAGACTTTGAAGATGCTACACCAAAGGAGAAGTCAGAGAAGTCGATCGCTCTCAAGGCTCAACATAGAAGAACTGTCGAAGACGACTCTGATGACACCGACTCCGACTCTGAAGATCAAGCTCTTCTGGTAAGAAAATTCAAGAAGTTCATGAGATTTAACAGGAGAACAAAAGACAGCAACAACAACAACGAGGAAGATCATATTTGCTACGGATGCAAGAAGAAAGGACACATGAAGAAAGATTGTCCAACAGCATCATCATCAAAGAAAAGCAGCAAATATGACAAAGGCTACCTGAAGAAATCTACATCAAGGAAGTACGCCAACACAAGCATATGGCATGAAAGTGAGGCCAGCGACTCAGAAGACGAACAATCAGATGACGCTGCAAATGTATGCTTGATGGCTTGCGATCAGGTAATCACTAATCGGAACTAGCAATCCTGAGACTACACCAAAAGAGATAAGATTCTTGGCTGATTATCCAAAGGACTTGGTAATTTGTGAGATTACCAAGGGTGTAAGTACTCGTTCCTCTAATAAAGATATAGCTTCTTGTGTTGCTTTTGTTTCGCAGTTTGAACCCAAAAATATTGAAGAAGCATATAGTGATAATTTTTGGTTAGATGCTATGCAAGAGGAATTAAACCAATTCGAACGGAATCAAGTTTGGGAACTTGTTTCCAAGCCCATTGATCATCCGGTCATTGGCACCCGATGGGTATTCCGAAACAAACTGAACGAGAATGGTTTAGTGACTCGTAATAAGGCTCGACTCGTAACTCAAGGATACAATCAAGAAGAAGGTATCGACTACGATGAGACTTATGCCCCAGTTGCGAGATTAGAATCCATTCGCATGTTATGTGCATTTGCATGTTTTCATAATTTCAAATTATTTCAAATGGATGTCAAAAGCACATTTTTAAATGGTTTTTATAAAAGAAGTTTATGTAGCTCAACCTCCCGGTTTTACTGATTTCAAATTTCCTGAATATGTTTTCAAGTTGAAGAAAGCCTTATACGGTTTGAAACAAGCCCCTCGTGCTTGGTACGATCGTCTAAGCTCTTTTCTACTTGATAACGGGTTTTCAAAGGGAAAGGTTGACACTACATTGTTTATAAAATCTTTGAATAACAACATTCTTTTGACTCAAGTCTATGTAGATGATAATATTTTTGGATCTACTGATGAATCCCTTTGTCAAGAATTTTCAAAGTGTATGCAGAATGAGTTTGAAATGAGCATGATGGGAGAGCTGAAATTCTTTCTCGGACTGCAAATCAAACAAACCAACAATGGGACGTTCATAAATCAAGCAAAGTACACAAATGATCTATTAAAGAAGTTCGACCTGGAAGCAGTCAAGCCACTTAGCACTCCAATGGCGACTTCAACCAAGCTTGATATTGATGAACAAGGCAAACCTGTCGACATACGTAAGTATCGAGGTATGATCGGTAGCTTACTGTATTTAACTGCTAGTCGACCAGACATTATGTTTAGTGTTTGCTTATGTGCACGTTTTCAAGCTAATCCTAAGGAATCACATTTGTGCGCAGTTAAGCGTATCTTCCGATACCTTAAAGGCACTTCTTATGTCGGCTTATGGTATCCCAAAACCACGTCATTTGACTTAACCGGTTATTCTGATGCTGATTTTGCCGGATGCAAAGTAGATAGAAAAAGCACTAGCGACACATGTCATTTCCTAGGAAAAGCTCTAGTCTCTTGGTTTAGTAAGAAGCAAAATTCTTTTGCATTATCAACAACCGAGGCTGAGTATATCGCCGCAGGACGTTGTTGTGCACAAATTTTGTGGATGAAGCAAACTTTAGAAGACTATGGATTACATTTTACACACATACCCATTTTCTGTGACAACACTAGTTCTATTAATTTGACTAAGAATCCAGTATGTCACTCTCGTACTAAACATATCGAGATTAGACATCACTTTCTTAGAAATCATCAACAAAATGGAGATATAGACCTTGTATACATAGACACACAGAATCAATTAGCTGACATACTCACAAAATCTCTAGCGGAAAATCGTTTCAATTATTTACGTCGAGAATTAGGAATTTTAGAAGTCAATAATATTAATTAATTGTGTTTTCTTAATTAATATTCAACACTCAATAACTGTTTTCGAGACAAGCCTAAAAAGAGTATCTGTCACCACGACTACGGTCGAAGCGAAGCGGTACTTAAGAGTTCTCCGGTGAACCTCCGTAAGCTGGGACAGTACTCCTACAGCTAATCTGAGACAGATGCTGAGTAAAGAATATTAATTTATAAAATAATATTAATTATATTATTTTGAAATTTAAAATTACTAAACTCTGAATTAAACATTTGAAACGAATTGATGGAAAAGATGTGGCCCTACAATTTTTTTTAATATACATATATAGCCAGGCAACCCTTGGCGAATTCGGCCCGAGTTCGGTCCGAATTCGGCCAGAGTTCGGCTGGGTATATATATGTACCAGTCAGAACCCGAGGCCCCCTCTTCTTCATTCTTCCAAACCTCATCAAAACAGCAGCAGCCGTGCCCCGAAAACCCTAGATCTTCTCCACCTTCCTTCTTCCAATCCACGTAGAGATCTTCGTCCAAAATTTGGATTCGTGCAGAGAATCTCGTTCTCTCCAGCATACCTGATTCTCGGAAGGTATAATTTCTTCTCTCCTCCACTTTCCAATTATTAGGGTTTCTAGTTTTTGGGATAGAATGCCTAAGGAATTCAATTCTTTCAAGAGGAAGAAGACACACGCCAGTGAAGAGGCATCGTCTTCTGATCCGCATACGGATTCCCTCTTTTCTCCGGTCCAATCGGATGACGGTGCATCGGACGAGTTTTATTTCAAAACTCCCGACCAAGCCCTACTTTGGTATGCCGATTTCACTATGCGTACTATTTGTACCGGATCTCCGATCAAATGGACTGTCTTTTCCGACCACCGTCCTTACTTTGAGGCATTAGGGTTACAGCAGTTTGCTACTTTACAATTCCCTATAGCTACTAATGCCATTAGACTATTTTACTGTAATTTCGTGTTAGACACTTTTACCGCGAGAACACGTGTCGGAGGGATAGATATCGAGTTTAATGATGAAACGCTAGCGAAAATCCTTGGTATTCCAAACGAAGGTGCCCCGCTCGATGACATCACTGATTTCGATTTCCCCGATGGTACGACTCTCGTTAGTTTCAAGAATGAGCTTTGTGCGCCCGCACGAGCTCGTCCTAGAAAGTTCAAGGCCAATAACTTGAACTTGTTTAACTACGAATTACATCGCATCATCTATTCTACTCTACTTCCAAAATCCAATTCAAAAGATGATATCATTGCACTTGAGCTTTCTGCTTTATATCACATTCTTAAGGGGATTCCTTTCTCTGCCCCTAAGACTATCATTCAGATGATGGGTAGATGTCGCGGAAGAGACCGCAATCTCTCTTATGCGATAATCATTCCACGCATCTTTCAGAAATTCGATATTGACTTATCCACTTGTGCTCTGGACCCTGAGCCCAAGTTCCTCAAACTCTCTCGTCTCAGCATTGCCACTGTTCCTCCACCTACTGCACCTGCTCCTCCTGCACCTACTTCCACAGCACCTGGTCCTCATCAGTCTTACCCTATGACCTTTGAGGGTATTCATCAGCATCTATCAAATCTGCAGTCATTTATGTTGACACTTCCAGGGAACATGAGTTCCGTGACGTAACTCGGTTCCAGGCTATTACCAACTCCTTCGCCGATCTGAGATTTGTACAGACGGATCACTCTGCTAGCTCTCTACCTCGAGACCCTTCTGTTTTTGGCTACCGCATTGATGATGAGGCGGTCCAATCTCTGTTCCAGCCAGGGAACGCTTACGATTGGTATCGTACTTCTGGTGCCACTCCTCATACTTCTGGAGCCGGCACTTCTGGAGATGGTCCATCTGGACATGCTGGCGCTGCAGCCAATGAGGATGATGATTTCTGAGATGTTACTGTTTGAAACTGTCTATTTTGTCTTATGTTTACTTGGAAATGCTCCGACATTTCAAGAATTATCAGTACTCTTTATTTTGGTTATGATTTGTGACTTACATAGACATGTTTTTATGCCTCAGTTTGGCATTTGACTCACATTAGTTTATTATTCAGCACTTTATTTGTTTCAGCTTTATTCTAGCATTATCTTTCTTTATGCTTCTATATTAACTGTCTGTGACAACTACCATGCCGGTGTTGTTTATCTTTTTTTTTGTTTCTTCACTGCTTGTTACTTATGCAATTATTGCGGAAGCGCTTTCTCTTTTGCAATTATTTTGCTAAGTGACAACGGGGGAGAAATAAGATCTAACATCTTTCTGAATACAGGTTATGAACAATTTTATTTTTTCTCTGTAACCGGCGGTATATATTTTTGAATTGATCCAAACCAAGATGTTATATCGGCAAGGTTTGTCAATTATCAAAATGGGGGAGATTGTTGGCCCATTGGTCATGGTCAAACCTGATTTTAATAATTGATCAAACTCTGTCTCGATATAAATGCAAGTCAATTCAGATGTTTACCTACGACGTTTTGGACACTGCTCAACAATGGATATCTACTCTGTTCAAGACCGAAGCTGTTTGCCACTCAGAATGTATTTCTTTCAAAGCAATGTAATTTTTCATTTTATTGAGTCTAGGAATACATTGTACACCAAGTCGTACTGGCAAATAGGCTATCCTAAAATCGTTTTTGAAAACAGACCTATCTTTTTAAAATGACCTATGTTTTTGAAAAACATCTATTTTACAAAAAGCTTCTGAAGAACTTTTCAAAAAGCCAAAATTATGTTTCTCAAAATCAACTGACCAAACCCTGACAGAACTCGGCCAGAGTTCGACCAAGTTGAACGTTATGTAAACGTTTGATTTTGAACTTGGTCTCCCTTCAGTTGCGATTTGTTACAAAGAGTTCTGTCTAAATTCTGCCCGAATTCTGTCAGAGTTCTGCCTTTAGAAAAACTATAAATAGAGAAGGATTTCGATCATTTCAAATCACTAATTCACTTTCAATCTCTTCTCTTCTAAAGCTTACATTTTTTCCAAAGAGTTCTAAAAAGCTTCCATTTTCAAATCCCAAGCCAGTTACAATCCTCTAGTCGATTTGCAAGTACGGTGCGGTCTAGAAGTTTCAGAGCGATTGTAATCAGAGGCTTGATTGAAGATACAACTCTTCACAATTGAAGTTGGTCGAGTTCTTCGTATCAAAGCTCGCGTCTGTAGAAGTTGCAAGGACTTCGTATGAAAACTTGCGAGATTTTCCAATAGTGGATTCAACTGAAAGCTAGAGTTCTTCCGACTGGACTAGTCCTCACAAGAGGAAAACCAGTATAAATCTCGGTGTTTGTGTTTGCCTTCTGATCACATTTTTATTACTGTCATTTATTTTGTGATTATTATTATATCTGTGATCTAACTGCTAACGAGTTTTTTAATTAGCAATATTCCGTTGCCTACTCTATTCACCCCCCCCCCCCCCCCTCTAAAGTATTCTGCTTTACGATTTCGTTCCTACATGGATGGGTAACAAAATTGGGTTGCCGAACATAACAATCTCAAATGTGCAATTTGGCTAATGTAATATAGTTATTTATATATGTTTGTTCAAGTATGTGCTTGTGGACAAGAACAAAATCTACACAAACATACAAACAAATAACATCCAGGTAGATCTAGGCACAGATATATAATAGGATTATAATATAAATCGGAGTATTTAAACACTGAACGAATTTACACTAGACATTTCATAGAGACAAGTTAATAACACCAGAGTATGCACGTGCATCAAAATGCAAAAAAAAAAATATTAAGGAGGCATGCATGCATGGATGAGTTTTAAATATTAAATAATGTTTTAAGAGTTTTGGGGCTTTTTAGCTATTTCTATGACGACAGACAACAGCTTCACTCGGCTTCAAATTGGTTCTTGTAGTTAAATAGTAAAGATAAGGGTGCAAAAGGCAAAGAGCACACAAAACTGAATCATATTCTGCTAAATCCAATATAACTGAAGGGAGAACAGAATGATGCTCAAGGTATTGATTATTTTCAAAATTAGAGAGGAGGTTACAGTGGACATGGCCCATAACAGACCTGAATGGAAAAGAAAAGGACTAACATAGTCGACCCATATAGGATAAAGACTTTGTTGTTCAAAATTATAGAAGATGTAATGCTGATTAGTAATAGGGGAATGGGTTGAATGGATATTGAGAAAATATTCATAAAACAAGTATGACTAAACTTGTGGAACTTAAGCAGACTGTACGAAATGAAATTTTAATGGGAGAAAGGAAAGTACAAAAAAGACATAACTGCCAAATGATACCTAGTGTAACTATTGTTTCTTTCTTCACTATCTTCTACAAACTAATCAATGCCACGAGCAATGTACATGGAGGAACTAAGTCACTCTAACCCAAAAATAAACCAAGTAAAATTAGTATCATTATGTTTAAAATCTATCATTATACAAAGTTTCCTTTGTTTCTATATAAAGTGAAAGTATTTGTATAACAAAAACAATATAATAAATTTAGAGGACCAATATGTCAAACAAACCATAAACATGCAAGCAAGCTCACTAGCTATGGAGCACGAGGAAGTTTCCACAAAAGAACCGATAAAGATTTTATGACGGCCATCAATCGGACATTAATCCTGTATGCTAGTGCTAAGTAATGTAGTCAAAGGCGCGCCTCACAGCAAAGCGCACTAGCTGCGCCTCGCATCTCACTAGACGATGTGCCTTTCTCCATACACACCCAAGGCACGCCTCACAGCAAGACGCTGACAAGTAAATTCGAGCTTTCGTATTTTCTTTTTATTTTGGTTCTATGGGCTCACCTTGCAGAAAATGATAGTGATGTGAGTATTGGTGGTGATGATGATTTGATAGAGTTTGGTGAAGATGAATGATTGTTCTATTGGTTCTGCTTTACTACTACAATTTGTGTTCCTTTCATTTGCTACTTCTTGTTAGAGAACACAATTTTTTGTTAGTTCTGTTGACTACTACTGCCACTATGCTAGTTCACTTGGTTATGTTTGAACATGTTTTTGTTGGTTTGAATATGTTTTTTTATTTTATTTCTTACATGACTTATTTTTCCTCGCTTCGCTCAGGCATATGCCTTAAGTGCACCTTACGCCTCAGTCAAACGATATAGGGACCCTTTGCACCACGAGTGCGCCTTTGACTACCTTGGTGCTAAGTTCCTAGCCGATGTAGACATAAGCAAGAGAGACCTTGCAATAAAACCTAAATAGCAAGTTAAAGGTAGACCTACATTTTTTTTTTATCATGGAGTCTAATGCTTAAAAGTGCCATCTACATTCTCCTACACTAGAAAAGAGTATGGACAAGGTAACAAGATGATATCCTCCTCTTTAGGGAATTACATTCATCTCTAGGCAAAAGCAAAAGAGCAAAAAAAAAAAAATGGCATTCAAAATTTCTAATGATGTGTGTTATAAAATGCTAGCATTGATAAACTAAAGCACCCGGACCATAAACTCATGCAACCAAGGATTGTATCCGTAGAAAGTACACAGGTCATTTAAAAAATTAAGCAATGGTGGAATCCAGGACCCAAAGCAATCTCTGGATTTTTATTTTATTTATTTTTTTTTGCAAAAATGACACACTACAGTATAAGGTTATTACAGATGTTGATTTAAGCATCTACTACATAAAAATGAAAATGTGAAGGCTTGCACTACAGCACTGATGCTTCACGCTTTCGGCTGGAAACTTAGTACCCAGTGGCTCCGTATCACTAGCCTTATTTCGTTTCCAGGTAATTACTTTCCAGAAGGTTCAACAAGGACGAAATTAGGTTGTCTGTATTCAAGACGCATAAAGACACCGGGCAGTCGACATTTGTTTCCTTTATCTCATGTAGCATGTGCAAGCCTTGCACATGTTTTCTACTAGTTTATAAATGTGCAAACAATCTTTCATGAACCCATTAGCTTAACCAATTGGTTCATAAGCTAATAAAAATTGGATTATCTTTATGTGATCTAGATTTCACACTAAACATACCAACATCTAATAAGAATGGTGATACATCATGATTTAAAACGTCATGTGTCCTCGGAGTGACACGAAATGTCATCAAAATGCACAAGTGCAGTGTTTTAAGAATCAGATTAATCAGCAATCAAGTACCTGACTAATCAGCCTATTGTTTGATTAATATGGTGGAGGAATAAACAGAATATTTAAGCTGACACTTAATTGTGATTTTTTATACTTTTTTAAGATAAGGCCAGTCATTGCCTGTCCTGGGCTACTAGCACCAAGACCCCCTCCCATTTAATTATTGCCCGGGCTCGGAACCCACACCCTCTTCTCCCTTTATTAGTGTTACCTCTAGACCACCCCCTTGGTGGTTAATTAGGTGGCCTACTATCCCCTACATGTTACCAATATCCAAAAAGCCAACCCCTGATCCAATATGAACTCGAGATCCAATTTCTGATAATCTACCCAGATGTGTTGCACAAAATAGAAATAGAACAGGTTTGATAATCTGAAGGAAACAAACAAGGAGACCTAATAAACACTCTTCTACAAGTCAATAGTAACATTCTTTACTACTATGCTCATATCCTGATTTTGTGCCCCAAGAGTTCTTCCATGCAACTTTCTTCCTAGCTTTGCAGTATGCGTTCCATAGGGAACAAGGAAGGAAATTGCAAACATCTTACCAACTTGGCAAGAAAGCCACCCATGACTACTGTAGAAGGTTGCCCAAAATAACTTCCTTCTAAAGTGCAGAACCAATGCATATCAAAAGCTAAATTTTCCCATAAAGCATTAAAGCACAACAGAAGGCCATCCTCGTAGTCATATTAAGAAACACTCAGTATCATCAAGGTGAAATTTTGGTGTAAAATTACAAATTGAGACAAAAACACGTCACAGTCAAGCATAGCTCAATGAGTCCACAAAAGGAAAATTAAAATACATGCAGAAGTAGTTAAGATAATTACCCAAGAAGATCGTTCATATTTCCACAGCGTATGCAGTAAAAAGACCCGTCCAGTGGCGTGCTCTTCCCATTCTTCACAATGCCAGCTCTTTCATGCTTAAGAAGACACTCAATATGACAAGATGCACCACAAGCACCACTAGTACCACTTTGAGACCGAGATTCTGTCTGGCAAAGCAGCCAAAGACTAGGGTCCTTATTGTCATCATATTTAAGGCAGATGCAACAAGAACACCTCTTGCAAAATGCGTCTTCTGGGCTTAAAGCAGCTCTACATACTAAGTTCTCACAGCTCCGGATAGTTCTAGCCTCACTAACATGTTCCACTGAATGATTGTTTGTCTCAATTGGGAGACGCAATGGGTGATCAGTCTTCCTCTGTCTTTTTGCTTGGGTTTGAGGGATACTTGGAGGTAGATGCGGGCCCAGGTCTACGTCATTTACAGATTTCCCAGATTTCTTCTCATACATGATCCTAAAGATATGTTCTATTAGTTTCTGCTTTGTTAGCCCTGTGTACTTCCTCTCCTTCCCCATCTCAGTGCATAGAATCTCTAAAAGGTCTCTGCGGCTCCAAGCCTGTAGCTTCTCGGGAGCACTCTCTGGCCATTTTGACAATTCATGGACCAGTCCTCTCTTTTCAGCTATGCTCAGGTTACGGCATTTTGACGGGTCAAGCACAAATCCTAAAGCGAGAAAATACGTCAAAATCACTGAAGAAATGTAGGCATATAAGAAGAAACCACTAGATCATGAAAACAAATTGGCACATAAAAGTAGTCAAGGAGGGGAATCTCACAATAGAATAAAGAAAAGGGGAGCCCCAAGAAATATCTAGCATCCTTACTCTATATGCAGCATAGAAGATGTAATTTTTGCTTAAAGCAAGATAGTTGTAAAATATAAAGAAGAGAAATTCAAGGATAATAATCCTTCTATCAAACTAACTAAATTTAGCAATTTTTATCGATGCATGCATCTAGTGCCCCTTTTTTTTTGTCGATGCATGCATGTAGAATCAATGGATCAAGTAGTTTAAAGCACTCAAATCACAACATATTAAATATATATTCCCGGAAAGCCCGAGGTCAGCATGCATGCACCAATATGAATGAAGCATCAACTAGATATCCAGAACAAACTAATATCAACAGCTGTGTCGTTCCGCTTTCAAAATTAACAATTTTGATATTTCTATTGCAAATAATTCTAACCAATAAAAATAAGGGGAGAACAGCATCACTTCCACCTCTATAGTTGAGTTTCCCAAACTCAAATCCTCCAATTTCTTAATAGCAACCCCAACTATGCGCCCATAAAAGCCGATTAATTTGTAAATCTAATCTCAGGAAATAATCAGCAATTTTTATCGATGCATGCATCTAGTGCCCCTTTTTTTTTGTCGATGCATGCATGTAGAATCAATGGATCAAGTAGTGTAAAGCACTCAAATCACAACATATTAAATATATATTCCCGGAAAGCCCGAGGTCAGCATGCATGCACCAATATGAATGAAGCATCAACTAGATATCCAGAACAAACTAATATCAACAGCTGTGTTGTTCCGCTTTCAAAATTAACAATTTTGATATTTCTATTGCAAATAATTCTAACCAATAAAAATAAGGGGAGAACAGCATCACTTCCACCTGTATAGTTGAGTTTCCCAAACTCAAATCCTCCAATTTCTTAATAGCAACCCCAACTATGCGCCCATAAAAGCCGATTAATTTGTAAATCTAATCTCAGGAAATAATCCTAAGAACAAGAATTGAGCGCGGAAAGAGGGAAAAAAAAAAAACCTAACCGAAGCATTACTCCGAAACCCATTACGCAGAGATCCATAGGAAACCGAGGATTAACCACGTACTTGAAACCCAATAAAATTCGAATCTTTACGGATTTAACAAGAAGAAGAAGGGGAAAAAACTACTGAACCCCATACAAATCGAATCTTTATGGATTTAGGAAGAAATGTTTTTATATAGAAAACCCTCAAAAATCGGATTTCTAGAGGGCCCGTGTTGAAGTTTTCTCCTAAATTGAATCCGATCACACAAATTATAGATCAAGAGAAAAATCTGAAGAATAAAGAAGAAGAAGAAGAATATACCAGAGAAAGGTGGTGGTGGAGGAGGAGGAGGAGGATCCATGGCTGGCGGGAAGGAGATCTCAGCACCAGACCAGTGACATTACCACCGTCTCCTCTCTCCCTCTCCCTCTCTCTCCTGTTCTTTAAGCAGCAGCATGTAGTCACAATTATTTTTAGATTTTTTTTTCCGAAAGCAAGATATTTTTTTTCCCCCCAATATTTTGGGGAAGGTTTTTTTTTGGAATATTTAGATTTTGTTAACATGTGTCCATATTAATACGGTAATAAATATATATCGTATATAGATATTTTCATCAGCACATTTATCAATTCACATCATACGGTTATTAAAACATATTTTAAGTAAAATATACATTGATAAATGTGTTGGTAGAAATATACATATAAATTATAATTTTATTAATGTATTTACATGTACCCTTAACAAAATTATTTTTATATTTGTACTAGTATACATGTGTTGCAAGTATTTGTTATATATAGATTATTGTTAGGAAGATTAAAAGACACTTTGGCCTTGTTTGGTTCGCGGAATGGAAGGGAAAGAAAATCAATTGCTTGGCATTTTCTTTCCTTTGGAAAATTACAATTCTCATTGATTTTCCTTTCTGATGTTTGAAAATGCCAAAGAATTTGGAAAGGAAAGTGAATACTTAATGTGGAAAAGTGATTCCCGCTTGGATGGATGGAATCTCCCCCCCCCCCCCCCCCCCCCCCCCCCCAATTTCTCTTCCATTAGGAATCACTTTCCTGTCCTCCTCAATTCCTTTGGCACCCAAACATAGGAAAGTAATCACTTTCCTTTCCCAACCCGATGATTCCGCGAACCAAACGAGGCCTTGGAGTGGATAATGTTGATGAGTTGGTTTAACTGTGCTGCTTTTAACTACTTAACAAATAGTATGAACCCTTCTATTTTCATAATACATTAATTTCTCTAGAATGTATCTCTTAAATGGTTGTTGGTGGATTAGTGAAATTTATTGCATTTATTTTTTAATTAGTATAAATATTGAAGGGTATTTTTGGAAATAAAATTTTAATGGTGAAGCCTGCTTTTCGTATTATATAGTATAATAGATTATTTAGCAAATAGCATGGACCCTTCGATTTTCGTAAATACATTAATTTCTCCAGAATACATTTCTTAAATGGTTGTTGGTGGAATTAGTGGAATTTATTGCATCTATTTTTTTAATTAATATATATATTGGTACTTTTGGAAAGAATATTTCCACGATAAAGCCTACTTTTCGTACTACTAGCATATATGCACGTGCGTTGCGCGTATTTGTTATTAGAAAGATTAAAAGACACTTGTAGTCCAAATTTGTTTATTTATTAATGAATGAATGATGCTAAATAAAGTTCATTTTTCAAAAACGACGATCCCCACGATCCGAGTCCGATTGGAATTGGAATAGGTTCGGCAGCGGATCACGAAATTGTGGCGATCTTATCTATCTAATGAATGAGGAGTCTATTTAAAAATCATTCGCCCTACGCCTTGCGCTCCCCTCCCTCCCCCGTCCTGCCCTCGCCCCAAGTATATGATTCAACAGGAATCGCACAAAGGTAGGTTGATAGAAACCTTTGGTAAATTACCCACCAGTACCTGTAACCTAGCGGATAAAGTACATTACATAGTCTGTTTTAGGGATTGACGACTTACCAATTCAGTGACTTTGGTACTGGACGTTCCAATGGGTACTATCGGGTCGGGTGAATTAGAGAATAGACAGACGTCTATTGTGTTGGAATTCCAACCTTCCTTCTCCTTTCAGGGTCTATCCGAAAGAGAATACAATACCTCTTGGTCGTAAATATCTGAATAGGACGAACCGCCTTCGTGGATATCTTTGCTTTGGAGCAAAACAATTCAAATTAGGCTCGGTCAATCGAAATATGTATTATCCATATAGGAGATCTTCCAATTGAGAAGATCCATCGATCTGAGACGGAGATACTACTAAAATACAGCAATTTGGCGACGGACTATTAGCGATGGATCTTATCCGTCGCTATAGCGACGGACTAGCGACTACCTTGTGACGGACTACCGTCAGAAAGCAATGGACAAATTTTAAAAAAATTTAATGTCAAAATCAGTCGCAATTTCGTCGCTAATTTGACGAAAATTTAGCGACGGATTGATCTACGTCGCTAATATGTCGCACATTTTGGTGGCAAAATTTGGAAAAAAATGGCGCAAAAATTAGCGCCTGACTAGTGACGGACGTTCCGTCGGTAATCTAGTGGGTATTTAGCGACTAACTAGCGACGGATATATCCGTCGCTAGTCCGTCGCTAAATATTGTACCCTAACTTAAATTGAACCGACGGGGGGGATTTTTCATTCCCCCCAAACATACTCTCTCTCTTCCCCCTCTCTCTCTCTCCGGCGATCTCACTCTCTCCAGCGATCTCACTCCCTCCGGCGATCTCTCTCCCTCCGTCGATCTCGCAGGTAAGCTATCTCTCCCTCTCTCTTTCCCTCTCTCTCTTTATTTTCGGGTTTCGGGGGGTGGCAGTCGGCTGTCGTCGGGGCCGGGGGGGAGGGGGAAGGGGAGGGGGGTCGGGAGGTGGGGAAGGGGGTGGGTGGGGGGTGGGTGCTATCGGGAAGGAGGGGTGGGGGAGGAGGGAAGGGGAGGGAGTGCTGTCGGGGAGGGGGTGGGGGGGTGGGTGCTGTCGGGAAGGGGGGTTGGGGAGGGGGTGGGGGAGAGGGTGTTGTCGGAAAGGGGGGTCGGGGAGGGGGTAGGGGTGGGGGTGGGTGCTGTCGGGGAGGGGGGAGGGGGTCGGGGAGGGGATGCTGTCGGGAGGGGGTGGGGCAGGGGGGGTGGGGTCGACACATTCTTGCCCTCGACACACGGACACAGTGTCCGTATATCATGGCATAGGGAAGAATGGGGACTCATTCGGGTATGGTTCGACCCGTACAAATTGAATGCATTTTTGCATTATATGTAATATTTATTTTAGAATTCCAATTCTAAATTGGAAGGTAGTTAACTAGCTAGGAATTAGTCAAGAATAATTATAATTAATTCAGGATTATTAATTCTTGATCAAGATCATCAATCAAGGTCAAGAGTTGATAACCAAGATTAATGTACAATTAATCAAGATGATATAGAACGTAGTGTAGCAACGTATAAGTAGTGTACAGTTTGGCATGTCCTGCTCCGATACTGACCGATACCCGATACTGACCAATACCGGTCCGATACTGTCCGATACCGATACAATTTGGCATGTCCCGGTATCGGTATCGAACTATTCTTATGAGTATCGAAATCGGTATCGGTATCGGACTATTCCTATGAGTATCGGTATCGGGCTATTCCTATGAGTATCGATATCGGACTATCCCTATGAGTATCGACATCGGAGCTTAACCCTAACCCTAACCCTAACCCTAATCCTATATGAGTATCGGTATCGGGCTATTCTTATGTTTAGTTTGTCTTACGATACAGATTTTTACATCCAAATCGAGGATGAATCGTTACTTTGTTGATCGTACATGGATGTACAAACGACAACACGAGAGTAGAATTTGTGTGAGTGACGATTTTCAGGCAGGCGTGGAAGTATTTCTTAAGTATGCCATGAGCAAAGCTTAGTACATGGACGGTAACAAAATCAAGTGTCTATGTGTTAATTGTCACAATAGACGTTACGAAAAAGTGGTGACTGTGAGAGATCATTTGACCCGTAAGGATTTCGTACATGATTACGGCATGTGGTCATCGCAAGGTGAATTATATTCAGAAAGACAGGCTGCGGAAGCTGCTACTTATGCTTTTGATGATAATGCTGCAATGGATGTCCTCGAAGACGACGGATGCTCTGTTGATTATGGAGACCTGCAGAACGACCTGCAAAACCTTGCACGATATATGGTGTATGATGCGGTAGGGCCTAATTTTGATCCGGAGGATCCTAATCCTGAGGCAAAGGAGTTCTATGATATATTTCAGGACGCAGATACTCCTCTATATCCTGGTTGTAAGACTCATTCTGTACTGTCAGTGACGATGCGGTTGCTGAACATAAAGTCTGATTTTAACTTGCCACAAGCTTGCTATGATCGGATCACACAACTAATCAAGGAGGTGTTACCGAAGGAATCAAAAGAGCTCCCAAAAAACTTCTACAAGTCAAAGATGATGGTCCGACAACTGGGACTAGGGTACAAGAAGTAGATTGTTGTCGCAACGGATGCATGTTGTACTACAAAGAGAATTGCGTATCAGAAAGTTGCAGCTTCTGTAATGCGGATTGTTATAAGCCAGTACAGGGAAAAGAAAATTCAACTAGAAAACGACGTCCTTACAAGTATATGCATTACTTGTCGATCACGAAGCGCTTGCAGAGGATGTATATGTCTCTGAATACAGCGGAACACATGACGTGGCACAGCGAAGAACGCATAAAGGACGAAGGAGAATTGTCACATCCTTCGGATGGAGAGGCGTGGAAACATTTTAATTTGTGTCATCCAGATTTTGATGCAGAGCCTAGAAATGTACACCTTGCGCTATGTTCTGATGGCTTCGCCCCTTTCGGACAGTCGGGATCTCAATACTCATGCTGGCCGGTCATTCTTACCCCTTACAATCTGCCACCATGGATGTATATGAAGACTCCTTATATGTTCTTGACAGCTATCATACCCGGTCCCAAAAATTCGACGAAGAACATCGATATATATTTACAGCCGTTGGTGGATGAGCTGAAACAGCTGTGGGAGATCGGCGTCACGACGTATGATATTTCCAGGAAACAGAACTTTCAGATAAGAGCTTCACTTATGTGGACAATCAATGATTTTCCAGCATACGTTATGCTGTCGGGATGGAGTACGCACGGCAACATGTCTTGTCCGATATGCATAGAAAATAGTAAGGCATTCCGCCTTAGGCATGGAGGAAAAACTTCTTTCTTTGACTGTCACCGTCAATTTCTGCCCGTGAGCCATCATTGGCGAAAGAACAAGGACGCGTTCAGATCTGGAAAACAAGAATTTCTTGATCCTCCTGCCATATTGTCAAGATACGATATTTGGGAAGATGTAAAGGAATTGCCCACCGCAATGGAAGATCCATCGAACAATCGTGTCGAGGGATTCGGACAAAGCCATAACTGGACCAAACGGAGTATTTTTCTGGGACTTGCCTTATTGGAAAGATAATCTTATAAGGCATAATCTTGATGTCATGCATATCGAAAAGAATGTGTTCGATAATGTGTTCGATAATGTCTTCAATACCGTCATAGATATTAAAGAAAAGAGGAAGGACAATCCAAAAGCAAGACAAGACATGGCCGAGATATGCAACCGTCATGATCTAAACTTGATACAAAGGGGAGCTGGTTGACAATTAACTAAGCCTATAGCGCTATATACATTGAGCAAGGAAGATAGATTAATAATCTGCAAGTGGATATCTACTTTAAGATTTTTCGACGGCTATGTGTCGAATTTGTCTAGATGCGTTGATCTCAATGAACGCAAGCTAACAGGAATGAAGAGTCATGACTGCCACGTATTTATGAAAAGATTACTGCCCATTACTTTGAGAGAGTTGTTGCCTTCTGCTGTATGGGTTCCGTTGGCCGAGCTGTCTACATTCTTCAGGAATATCTATCCAACTAAGTTGACGTTACAACATATGGTACAACTTGAGGAGAAGATTGTCTTAACAATTTGCAAGTTAGAGAAAATATTTCCACCGAGCTTTTTCGACAGCATGGAGCATCTATCGATTCATCTACCATACGAAGCCCGTGTCGATGCATCTGTTCATTATCGATGGATGTACCCTTTGAAAGGTAAATAAAAATTGATATAATTTAAGTGGAATTTTATAATTCGTTGTTAATTCTCAAGATAATTTGTCTTTCTAGTTACCTACACCATCCAAAGAAGAAAGTTGGCAACAAGGCTCATATAGAGGCTTCGATATGCGAAGCATATCTTATCGAGGAGGTGTCAAACTTCTGCTCCATTTATTTCGATACTTATGTCGAGACAAATCGAAATAGACCTCAAAGGAATGACGAAGACGTTGAGGATGGAGGTATATTCAATTTAATGGGCAAGCCTATTGGGGCTAGTAAGAAACGGTGGTTGACTGACGATTAGTATGATGTCGCGCACCGATATGTCTTGTTAAATTGTGACATACAAGAAGTGAGAGATTTGGAGAAGTAAGTGACTACACCTCGTTATAATCTCTAATTTGGTGAAGTAAGTGACTACACTTATTTTTATTCTCTCTAACAGTGTATTTAGAGATGAAGTCAAAATAAGGACACCCGATATTACCGATGAAGGACTTCAAAGAGAGGTTGATTGTACCTTTCCGACCTGGTTTCAAAAATACGTAAGTAACTGAGATAATATGTTATGAGACTACCATCAAAATATATGCAAGTAAAACATTTAAATTATCATTATTTGTTTACAGGTTTTATTGCTTGAAACAATACTCACAAATGAGAGCATTCGTTATTTGGCATTGGGACCGAAGAAGCATGCAAAGACTTGGCCAGGCTATGTCGTTAATGGCTTCAAGTTTAAGGCAACTCATCATGCTATAAATACCGAATTTGTTAATGACGACTTCAGTACTAAGGATTCTGGTGTTTGCATAAGAGGCACCATCTATGACAACGAGACGGACTTTGACTATTATGGAGTGCTTCGGGATATTGTAGATTTACAATATAGTGCCCCATATGATATGCATATTGTGATGTTCAAATGTGAGCTGTTCGATACGACACCAAATATCGGTTGGAGAATCGATAAACAATTTGGATTCGTCGATATAAATTATCGCATGAGGTATAGAGGGTCCGACACGTTTGCGATAGCAAGTCAGGCTGTTCAAGTCTACTATACAAGCTACCCAAGGCATCGTAGAAATCGATTTGACTGGTGAAAAGTATGCAAGATTAAATCTAGAAATACATTCAACATTGGAGACCCAGCATGCCAAGAAGACGAGATCGAAAAGCCCCAATACTTGGGACAACAGTCGGATACCATGGATGTTGAATTAAAGGTTGATATACCTCCTACTAAGGAAAATAGAGGGGAGGAAGAGGTTGATATACAAGACTTAGATGTCAACCAGGAGAGAAACAGACATCTTGTCCCAAGTATTGAGACTGAAGAAGAAGAAGAAGAAGAACTTGATGGGGATGAGGATGAGGATACAGATGAAGTCGACGATGAGGATGAGGATGATGATGAGAATGAAAATGAGGTCGAGGACGAAGACGATTCAGTTTAAATTAAACTTCTGTATTCTTATTTCAGTTCATGTTTTTGTCGTTCGATCATCTACTTATTGTATGATTTTCTTTTTACAGATGGCACTCCCAGTCCTACTCGTCTGGGCGGCACTCGTCTTCCTACTGTTGGTATATATATTTTAGTTTAGTTTTATATTCATTTATACTTCTATATTATTAATTATGTTTATGTGTTCTATTTACAGGGCATGGTTGAGAGCACTCGTGTTGGTGGTGCCGGTCGTGGTGGTGGTGGTGGTGGTGGTGGTGGTGGTGGTGGTGGTCGTGGGCGTGGGCGTGGTGGTAGTAGTCGTGGTCGCCATCCATATTCCCTGGATGTGACCTCCGATCCCGACCTGGAGAGCCCAGGCACAAACTCTTCTCGCCATCAATCTACCTCGATGCCACCGTCATCTTCGTCGAGGCCGGCGACTCCATCCGCTAGTGGATCCATTCTGCCACCGGATGCACCAGCGGATGCATCAGCAAATACAGTAGCGGACCCAGCAGTTACTGTACGGTGGGCCCCCGGATTCAGTTTTATCCTATTATCGGAGATTACATGCACGGACCCTCGGATCCGTCGACGCCACCAGAGAGGCCGATAGGCGAGTTCCGACGAGAGATATGGCCCGCAGGTGAATCGTAAGTAAATTTAAGTAAATTTATTAAATTTGTTTCATTTATTCAAGTCAATAATCCAGTCGTTGCTTCTTTATAGATTTTTCCAGTGGAATATTGCCCAGATTCTAGGGCACATTATCCGGGATAACTACCATGGCCTCTACCTCAATTTTTCTGAGGTGCCTCAGGACAGGCAGTACGTCTGGCTCGACGAGATGAGGGTATATATCTTTTGGTTAATTATTAATTATTCTTTAATTCATTAATTTTTTAATTATGTGATATTTGAATTTGTATGTCAGAGGACGTTCTGGTGGCCCCTCCATCGCGAGGAGGCGATCCGCAGGACCTACAAAGCCGTCGCCGGGAAGAAGATACGGGATACGGTGTACGACCTTCGTACGGCGCATACAAAGAAGGACTGGATTTGGGCGGAGTACTATGAGGAGATGTTGGAGAAGATGGATACTCCTCAATACAAGGAGAAATCAGAGAAAGCCAAGGCGAATAGATAGGCCGCGGGTCTGCATATAGGGGGATCAAGGCCCCAGACGCCCTCTTCTATGGCCGCTCGCTACGACGACGTGTTCGTAGAATCCGTCGGCGGCTTTAGGAAAGGGTGCCTCTACGGCTTAGGTTACCTGGCATCGTCGTTGTAGGCGTCGACTCCGAGATATCCACCTCCTCCGCCTCTCCCGCGTCCCCCACAGACGATGTGAGAACGCAGCTTGCGACTCTTGCCACGGCGGTATCGGTTTTGCAGACGATAGTGCTGGGGCACTATCCGCATCCTTCTTCTGCTCCCGATCCGTCTATTCCTGGTCTGTCTGCTGTCGGTCCGTCTACTGCTGTTGTCGGTGCTTCGAATCGACCTGGTCCTTCTTCCACCGGACGGCTTTCTTTTGATCGCTCTTCCGAGGCCCGCCTGGTACCGGATGCTGCTATCGTGGCGCTCCTTGACATGATGTCGTCAGAGCAGCTACGCTCGCTTCCAGACCATGTCTTATCCCAAGTGCCGGCACACATGGTGGAGCATTATATACGCAGAGCAGAAGCGGCGGAGAGATCACGAGATGATCCATCTTCTCCTTCTCAGTGATTTTGTTTATATTTTTGGACATTTGGACATTTGGATATGTGTTTAATTTGGATATTTTGTTTATGTTTGAATATTTTGTTGTATTTATGTTGGGATATTGTGTTGGATATTGTGTTGGATATTTTGTTGGTTATTGTGTTGGATATTTTTTTATGTATGTTGGGATATATTGGATGTTTGGAGATATTCTGTTGGCAATATGGATATTTGTTGGATATGTTGGATATCGGATATGTTATATTTGTGTATGGTGGATGTTGGATATGTTATATTTGTGTATGGTGGATGTTGGATATGTTGTACGTACCGGGAATATTCTGTTTCCTGCAAATTATTTTTCAAAAATATTGCAGTTAGCGACGGACTCGCGACAACCTGGCGACAGATAATCCGTCGCTAACTGTATGAATTACAAGATAGCGACGGATTGTCGATGGATTATCCGTCGGCCTGGTTCTGGAAAAACACATAGCAACGGAATGGCGACGGATTTCCCGTCGCTCAGGTTCTGGAAATATGGAAGATATCCAGAAGCATGTCGACGGATTATTCGTCGCTAATCTGCCGCTAATCTGACGAGGTTGGTGACGGGTTAGCGACGGATTTTGCGTATCAAAAACTCTCTGATACTCGTTTATCGACATATTTACGATGGATTAGCGACAGATTTTGTGTATCAGAAACCCTCTGATACGCGTGTAACGACGGTTTAGCGACGGATCTTTCCATCGCTAAACGTTGGTATTAAAATTTTAAAATGTTGAAGTTGACGGGCAACCGTCGGCTTGCCGTCGCTAACTGTTTTGATGTAGCCAACGGTAATCTGTCGCTAAGTAGTCGCTAAGCGACGGACTAGCGACGGAGTTGTTTTAGAGACGAGATTATTATCGACGGATTTTTTCAGCCAGTATCCGTCGGTAATGTCATTTAGCGACGGATAGGGCCGTCGCTAAAACGTTGTATTTTAGTAGTGAGAGAAAGGTCTATTTTCTTTAGTTATTCAGTTAAACCAACTCATTTTTCGATACTCAATGCATTTAAGAGCTATTGTAATTAGGAATATTAAAGGACAATTTTTGTATTTACCTAGATACCCTTATTTATTTTAATTAGTAAATACTTTTGGAAAGAAAACTTTTACGGTAAAGTCTACTTTTGACATTATATAGTAGAATAGATTTTAAGTATCTATATTCTAGAACGTTTCAACTGTTAGTTGGTTGACACTTGACGTAATTATAGTCATGCAAGTATAAACCCTTGGACTATATAAGGGTGGAGAGTCCAATTTTGTTCACCCACCAAAACTATGATGAATGTTTATCCTTCCACTCAAATGTTGTCATGTGTCAAACTAGTGGTCAAAACTAGTACGGTTGCTCACCAAAATACTCCCAAATTGGTTTTAGGTTTGGTGAAAATTACACCTGGCAACATTTGAGTGAAAGGGTGAAATCCATCATAGTTTTTGTGGGTGAACAAACATGGACTCTAAGGGCGAAGGTCTCCTTTGTTTCCCACCACCCAAAATTTTAATCCTCTCTAGCTTAATAAAGTTTTTCAACTATCCCCCTTATCCTTTGCACTACATTTTCTCATTTTTGCCTTAGCGATGTAGCTAAGTCTTGGGAGAAAGGCTTGCACGGGTCTTCCAGAGGAACTTCGTGTCCCGTACGGAGTAAGGTGTAGGCAAAAATATTAAGTTTGTGACAGTTGATATGAGAATCAGTTTCGATTAGTGTCAAATCGACATCTGAGAATGTCTAGGAGGTCTACATCGCCTAAGGAGAGGAGCACAAAGACCGACAAGAGAGGCAATGAGCCTACGACGGAGCGTACCCTTTGTAAGGCTTGTTTTCTGTTATCGATATTTGTATAGATACTTGTGGGTACGTGATGTATTTTTCATTATTTAGCAATGTATGTTCTTACTTGAATATTCTTGTTTTCATGTTATATTATTGTTGATCATATTGACTTGTCTCGATTACAGGATATCTTGTATCAATTTAGTTTTTGCAAGTTCTCGGAGTTAAGAGATTTAATTGGACTAATTGACATATGTAATGGGTGTATTTTTAAAGTTTTATTTATGTAACGAACTCAGTATTGGACTACATAGGTTCGTAGTATTGACAAAAGCTTGTAGAAGGATCCTCTCGTAGAGTTAGATACCATGTGTCACGCCTAGCACCAAAGTAAAAAAAAAGGTATGACTTGTCCAGCTTAGTAATATGGGTATACGCCAGTATCACATAATATAGCAACGATGGTATCTATACAATGGGGTATATGCTACAATACAAGTCTTTTTATGGTCTTACAAAATACAAACTTCTCAATCAATCAAACAAGACACAAAATTGTAGAACATATAAAGATACAGCAATAAGACAGCTCTGATGATGTATCAAAATGATCATAAAATAGAGATGAGATGCTTGTACTTTATTGTGAGTATCTTGTAGGGATGGGAAAATACTAAGTACGTATGTTGTACGCCCCGACTTCGCCAAATTGATAAGTCGCCACCGGACGTGATATCGTACAAGCCTAAGTTGCACGCTTGTACAAGGCATATTCGTGCACATTTTAAACCATCAAGGTTTTTATAGATATTTGCAATAAAACTTAAGCAAAGAAGTTGAATAACATCATAGCATAGGTTTGAATAACTATTTTCATTGACAATTTGCATCATTGCATAGGTTTGATACAGATGAGTAAAAAGTGTTGCAATGGCTTACAACTTGAACAACAAAATGAGATATATTGTTACATACATCACATCCCTTTACTATAAACATAAAATATATATACACCTTGGTAGAAGTCTTCAGATGTCGCTTTGGGAAGCTTCAAAATAATATGAACAAGCTTCAAAAGTATAAGAAGGCTTCGATGAGCTAGACGCACCTTCAGTTCCTCGAAGTGCCTCCCTAGTTCATAACTTCTGTGAAGACATGGGTCAATACATTGCCATGTACTGCTGAGCATCTATTTAAAACCCACATCACCAAAATAAGAACTGAAGTCAAGTAAAAGCATATAATATAAATAGTTATCTTTTGTCTTTTCTTTGTTTAATTACATATCATAAGACATGAATGTAATGACATAATATATAGTATTCTTACCCAGGATAGAGTCTCCATCTTCGCAATGGAACTTACCATGTTCCTCCATGTGAATCATACAACATTAACTAAGAAATTAATATATGAAGATCACTGGTGACACGCCATTATGGACTATTCTTGGTAAGATGACGATCCTTCTAGCACA
Source organism: Iris pallida (assembly GCA_029216955.1). Lineage (NCBI taxonomy): Eukaryota > Viridiplantae > Streptophyta > Magnoliopsida > Asparagales > Iridaceae > Iris > Iris pallida. The sequence continues at coordinate 3,237,026 of JANAVB010016400.1, read as the reverse complement.
GGTAGCAAGCCATGCTGAAAGTTCTCGAGTTACCCGTGCTTGTAAGATAACACATATCTTTGTTCCTTCTAGGATGAATCGGTCACATGGCCCTTGTAACCCCCACTTTATGAATTTTTGGTATTTTCATGATATTTTAGAATTTTAGAAAATAATTATTTTTAACGTATTTTTGGACAATATTAATTTTCTGATTAGTATTATTTTGATTTATGAGTTTTATAAAGAGAATTGTTGGTTTTAATCTTTATTAAGGATTTATGGGGAGGAAGGCTCTAGAATTTAGTTACATGGTTGATTATTTAATTAATCTAGGCTTGCAACTAATTTAGAGTGTTCTTCAAGATTCCTAACAACTTTCTAACAAACTAACAAACATATAACTAACTTTTTATCCAGTTTGCAATTAAACAAATAATTGTTTGTAATAAACCCATTTATTATGTGGCTTTCTGAGAAGTCACCACCTTAACTCTATGTCAGAGCATTCTCTCGCAGGTTTCTCATTTGGAGAGATCAGCAGAAATTCGAAATTCCATTTTTCCTACCTCTTCCCTACCAAATTCCCAACTCCTTCTCTCCTCCTTCCTTTCCTCTCTACCAAGTTTTCTCCAAACCCTAACCCTAATTCGAAGGTCGATCCATGGCGATAGCTTCATCCCAACCATCAGCAGTTAGTCGATCACCTTCCTAGGCGACGGCGAGGCGATCTCTTCTCTTGGTAGCCATGGCCGATGTCCTCCTTTCAGTCGGTAGCGACGACGACACGACAATTCAGCTCCGACGACTCTCCTCTGTAACTCGATGCAGATCAATCCGAACTTCTTCTCTATTAATCTGCGTGATGAGTGACATCGAGCCCTCAGTGAATGATGGACCCTCATATTCCGTTTGTTCTGCTCTATTCTTCCTTGGCAAAATTGATCCAGACCTGGCGAGCAACCGGCGACGAGTGTTGACGACGATATGTCTTCTTCTCTAAAGAACCTCATATCCGATTATTCGGAAGTGGGTCGTGACAGCCCTTGACACCATTCAAGGAACCAAAACCTTATGCACAAGTTGTCCATGACCATACATGCCGAAGAAGCTCAATTATTCAAGTTTAGCATGCAAAGAAAATGTGATATTCTCAGTGTATTCTACTTCCTTCAAGCATTCATAAGAACTTTTCATACCAATGTTACAACATTCATCCATGAATTCATATCTATTTTAGCACAATATTACAATAAGCATTTAATATGACAACCATGCAACATTACTACGATTTTACATTTCTATAAGACAAGCATGCAACAATAATATGCTAACTCTCTTTATCTAGTTCTTTTATCAACGGTATCATTGATAGATAGATATAACAATAGGGCCACATAAAAAGGATAAAAGACACTCTCTAATGGAGAATTGCAGAGAGAAAGAGGTCCCAATGATTCGCTCAAGCATTGCCTACACAACAGAGGATCAATACTCTTCTTCTCTCTTTCTCCCACAATTCGATATGAATGCTGGGAAATCAACGAAAGCCATCAAGAACATCCACAAAAATGCATTCATAAAACCAACAACGAAAGCAACAGTAAAACCAATATCGAAAATGAATAGTGGAAAGGTTTGTAGCAGCGACTCTTATATAGAGTTATTCTCCAAGACATGATCTACTACATTTGGGACTTAATTTCGAAGAGGCAATCTAAAGAGAGGAAGTGTCTTAATGATCATCGATACCGATATGTTTGCCAATACAGTGTCGCTGATTGGGGGAGTAGGATACTACATTATAACCAACAAAGAAAAAGTTTCATCCTCGAAACTTAAGAACAATAACCCACCATTATCAAGTAAGAAAGGACACTTTTCCTTCATATCTGACCTACTTCCCATGTCGACTCATCCATAGAATGGTTCTGCCAAAACATACGGACCAGGAAAATGACCCTATTCCTCAGCACCTTATCCTTTTTGATCAAGATTTGAACATGTACTTTTGCATATGACAAGTCTGCTTGCGCAACTCCAACTGATCAAAGTCTACCACATGGCTTGGATCAGGCATGCACTTCCATAGTTGAGAGACATGGAAAATATCATGCACTTCAGCCGATGTCGATGGTAAAGCAATCTGATAGGCGACGGTTGTGACTCACTTAAGAACTTTGAAGGACCGATAAATCTTGAACTCAGGTTCCCTTTAGTTCTAAATCTCAATACTCCTCGCATCAGTGTTACCTTCAAAAATACATGGTCGCCCACTATAAACTCCAGAGTTCGTCGGTGAGTATCAACATAGCTTTTCTGTTGACTCTTCACCATTTTCAGTTTGTCACGCCCTAGTCTCAAAACTCACGGGACAAGCACATGACAATGGCCAACCACGTATTGAGTATGTAAACTCCCCTATTTTTATTTATTAATAGTTAGTTAATAATGCTATGAATTTTAATACCTAAATACTAAATAGTAGTTGTTAGTATATAAATAAATGTTAAAACATATTTGCACAAGTTATTTTTATCAAATTAATGATAAGTTATTTTTTAGTGTTGGAAATTTCTTAAAATTTTATTTGGATTTTCTTCACATAAATATATATATATATATATATATATATATATATATATATATATATATATATATATATATATATATATATATATATATATATATATATATATATATATATATATATATATATTTATATATATATATATGTAGGAATACCTATGTTATACACGTTGGATTCGAATAAAATTTTAAGAATATAATTTTAAGAATATATATATATATATATATATATATATATATATATATATATATATATATATATATATATATATATGTAGGAATACCTATGTTATACACGTATATATATATATATATATATATATATATATATATATATATATATATATATATATATATATATAAGAGTGCTCTAGAACCAACCGGCTGATTTTGTATTATAGAACCAACCTATGTTATACACGTTGGATTGGAATTGCATGGTTGAGACTAAATGACTTAAAAATGTGGTGGGGTCTATACCTTCTAATTTCAACCACTAAATTTCAATACAATCCATAAAATATAGGGTGGTTCTATAATGCAAAACTAGCCGACTGGTTTTGGAGCAATATATATGAATTATGTAGCAATATATAATGCAAAACCCGCCGACTGGTTTTGGAGCAATATATAATGCAAAACCAGCATTATATATATATATATATATATATTTTTTCTTTTTCTTTTAGTTATATATATATATATATATATATATATATATATATATATATATATATATATATAAATTATGTATATATATATGTATAGTTAGTATTAAAAAAGTATTACTGTACTGTTCCCGTAGGAACAATACTAGCGCTTCCCCGAGCGGAGAAAGGAGAACATGAGGCATTGAATTTTTTTTTTCAAATTCCAATAGAATAGCATGATTAGCGGACTTGGCAGTTATTAGAGGTTCACGTATGTTTTGGAGATGACATAGTGTAACTCTTTAATTTTTTATATAAATATTTAAAGTTGAATTATTAAATTTAAATTATTGACATAATAATATTATTATTTAGAGAATTCAATTAGTGATAAAATATTTATTTTTTTAAACAACAATAAGAATACAAAATTTTGGAACAATGGTAGCACATTCATTTTGGATCAAGAAATAACTCAACCACCCCAAGTCTATCTCTTTCCATTCCATTCCGTAACCCCCAATCTCTTCCATTCTGTAACCCCAAACCTCTTCCTTTTCGTAACCCCCAACCCCTTCCATTTCGTAACCCCCGACCCTTCTATTCCGTAACCCCAATTCATCCCTTCCCATTCGTAACTTCCTTTCATTTCTCTAGAAAAAGAAAAATGTTAAGACAAAACTTAAGCATTACCATCTTCCTCCATTGGAGCAACCCAGTGACCCATGCCGCACTCGCTGACCCGACCTTCTTTTCGTGTTCGCGTCTGCCCGTGAGCACCCTTCGAGGAGACTTGGTACGAAGCCGTGTCTAGATTCGTATCTTTTGGTGTCGGATTGGGTAGTGTTGTATCCACTTACTGTTATATTTAGTTTCTTGCGTGTGATGTTTCTTTGATATTATTGTAGATTAGGTACTGTGGTGCTGTTCTTTTGAGAGTTAAGGTTCTGATTAATTCCCCTGTTATAAATATTTGAGTTACTGCTATCGTAGTTTTAGAAGATGTTGTTGTTGATGTAGGTTTTGTTATATTTTGATTTAGAGATGCTATTTAATTATAGTATTTAGTTTTAATTTTGTTGTAGGTGGGCTTGGGTTAAATAGGTTTTGTTGTCTGGTTAAAACGTTCAGCAGAGGTAAAATTTCTTTGTGAAGTTAGTACAACAATTTCATATATACAGTGTTGTATATTTAGTTTTAGTTACTAATGCATTACAAGTTTTGTTTGATGGCCTTTGTATGAATTTTTTAAAGTTCTTTAAAAGGTTAATGCTAGATGAGTAGTACTTCTATTTTGGCTACAGGTTATGAGGGTTAGTTTTGTGTGGTTTGTTCTAGAGATTTTGGTGTTTACCCATTTATATAGAGTTCACTTATTATTTTATTTTGATTAACTCACATCATTATTTATTGATGTTGAAGATGAGACATGCCAACTTTTTGTTGAACTATAAATTATTTATTTATTTTGATCTCGAAGTCATCGATTTATAATTGATTTGTTTATCTTTTTAGTGATTTGATCTCTAATACAAATTATTTATTACTTTCTGTTAATGATTCAACCTATAGTCGAAATTATTTCTCCTCTTTATTAATTAAATCTATAAATAAATTAATTATTGTTTGACTTAGGAGCTTTCTATGTTCCTTAAGTCAGTGTGACTTTTAGTATAACGTTTTTATACAATATTTGGTGCAATTTGATATTATATTATTTTACGTATTTTCTTACCAAAACTTTACCCTTCTGATTTCTAATTTAGCATAACTTAAAACAAAGTTCATTACAACAATTTCTAGTAGCTAAATTCAATTATAGAAATATAAACTGGTGTTTAGTTGTTATTGATTTAAGATAGAATTAAGAGTGCTTAAATAAGAATTAATGGTAGATTTGGTTAGTTAGATATTATCTAATTGTGGAACCTAAGTTGTACTCTCTTTTGAGCATAATGAAAGGACTCGGGACATTATCTCTTCTTAGCTCTATACCCTATCTTGGAGAAGGCAAGTACACTACATCTTTTACTAAACTGAACATGAACTATAACTTTTTATGTTGAACATTCAGAACATATTTTTTTTCTTATTACTAGTTGCATTTACTTTCCAAAGTAAGTTGTATTTAATTTATGCAAGTCGCTTTATTTTACACTAGTTGCCTTTACTTTTTACAGTTGCATTCCTATTTTCTCTTGTGCATAGGATTAGAGAAAAGAATAGTTAAATACAGTAGTGTAATATGAGTAGATAGCTTAATTCACATGGCACACCTGTAAATTTTGTCGGATCGACTATATGCCATAGTTGTTGTATTTATTTTTACCGTCCTATTAGCCAATCATGTATTTACTATCTTTTCAGTCGCATTCACTTTTCACTTGAGCATGTTGCAGTCTATTTTCTTGTTGCACTTTCCTTTATTATCAGTTCTTTATATACATTCTTATTTGATAGTTCTATGTCTTAGTATACGTAAATTATAGGATTGTACTTTGTTCCTTTCCTGATTGGATTGTTGCAGGTGAATTGATTGAGGAGGAGTTGCTTTACAACTCATACTATGGACCTGCCCCTGAGACGCTAGCTCACATCCCAAAGGATGTCCCTGCTAAGGAATACCCTATAGCTTAGCTTACATTTAGTATTTGAATTTGGTTTGTAATAAATAGTTAACATTCATTTTGCTGAATTTTTCTCCAGTTACTCTTGCTACGGGAATGTATTTAAAATAATATTTTGGACTTATTCTAGTTTATCTCGATATAGATGTTGTGATTATTATGATTTAATATAATATAATTTTGATGATAATTGAAGGATTAAAGCAAATTACTATGCAGTGTCTCATACCGTAGGCTGGATGTGTCCAACTCGTATCCGAATATTCAGGAGCGGATCATGAAACATAGATAGACATTGGAATGGAAGAACAGTTCCTTGAAGTATGAGCCAAGTATGTACTATCTATTATACCCTGTTAGCTCCGTCGGTGATGTAGGTACTGATACCCCACTGTACTGATTCCTTCTGCCGTTCATGGAGCGTTACGGACGTAGGCCCCTGGTACCCTATATGGGAACTATGCCGTCCCACTGTTGCCAGAGTGGCCATGAGTTGGAGGTTTGCTTTTAACTGCATAAACACTATAGAATGGCTAGGCACCCTATTGCATGCGTTATTATTTTATTCACAGTTTATATGGTATGTTGTTTCTTGTATCTTGTTACGTCTCACTGAGGACCTGATGAATTCTCCAGGCTTAGACGACCAAGACTTTTCCCAGGAGTACGGTTTTATACTGGATCTATCTTATACTGCTGATGAGGTCTCGCCTTTCGAGATCTAGTTTCTTAGTCATGATTTGAGACATTGTAGTGGACATCTTCTATTATTATTTTTATTTTATTTGAGGAGGTCGGACTCCAGTAATCTCAGACTATTTTGCATAGCTATTTGTTAGTGGATCTGTTTCCACCCAGCTATATCTTTTGACTCTTTTATTATATTCTATCTGGACAATTTCTATTCTCTTGTATTCTGTTGATGAGATGTAGTTTATCTGTGATTGGCCTGTGATTTATATTTTATATAGCTTATGTATGTGTACGAAGATTACATATATTGGATTATTCTTCGTATGCATGCAGCTGACATGTTTCGTATGCCTAGTCCTATATATATTGGGATTGGGGCGTTACAAAGTGGACTCCATCCTAATAATTAGGTCAATTGACAGTAAATCTCTATCATAATATGTTCATATCTTAATCAACAAAATAGAAAAAAATATGAAGAATGAGCTAAGTATAATAATACTGATCATAGAGTAACATATTGATTCAAATAAGCTCAGGAAAATAATGGAGCTTGCAAAAGCTAGGCTATAATAGCAAAATGAATCAAAATAAAAAAAGGTGCCGTGCCCCGATTTCGCAGAATCGTTCGTCATCGCTTTGAACTCTGCGGAACCAATTGTCCTCGCTTTGACGTGATTTTGTACAAGCCTATGTTTCGCTTGAATAAGGTCAGAACTTGCACAACGATAATCTAGACTAAAACAACAACAACACAAGTAGAAGTTTAAATGCAGAAAACCAAATTGTACACAAAGACTGGAACAGAAATAACTTATTTATTGATAAACTTGATAGGAAATACAAAGTACTTTTGCTTGTGACTCAAAATGCCATGTTTGGCTTACATCATTCTTTTTGAAAATAGCCACAACACCCATACATCATATTCCTTTGCTAAAAACAAAATTTAAAGGCACATTCAGAAAAACTATTAGACTTGAATTGAAAGCTTAGAAACGATTGAGCGATGCTCTACTGGATTAGACAAGCTTTAGCAACTCAGAATATCTTTCTAACTCTTGCTATCTGAAATGTTTTCTACAAAGGTCATTACATAAAACCTACTGGTGAAAAGCCATGGCTGAACTTACTTAAGTCAACAATAAATCAATATATGAAGCTAGCATCTATTATTAGTGATCTTTCTACTCGTCTAGGTTCTTTTTAAGCAATTCATAACAAGAAACATAAATAGTAAAGTTATTACTATATATTAAATCTTACCAATAATCGGCGATCTATCCCTGCACAAGCAAGGATTATCTCAATTTGTATATATAAAATAACACTTATGTTTCGTCTCTGCATTCAGTGTTAGGCTTGTAATAAATCTTACTATATGCATGAACCTAACTACATGGTGGTCCATGGGTCATTTTTTATGATCAGCAGTTGGGACATACAAGCTCATCTCACCGATAGACATAACACCCCCTAATGACAAGGTTTCTTTTACCTTAAGGTGGCCAATCTCTCCTAGGTCGAGCGGCTCCCAGTGCCCCAGGAACCGACTGAGAGACTATACATTGTGCACAAGTTGTCCAAGACCGATGCATGCTGTGCATTCTATCAGACAAAAATATTTCATCGCACAGTGAACAACAAGTATCTATTTACAATGAGTTCTACTCGATAGGGTCACCGTTCTATACTTCCATATCAATCAATGTCAAACCGATTAAGATTTTCTATAATTCCATTTTTGCGCAACATACCATAAGAAATATGTAAACAATCATATTAAATAAGTAAAGCAGCAGTTCTATGATATAACATGTAATTAATTTATTTTATCTTTTGTTGTCACGGTATCATTGATTACAGAACACAACGAATGAGTTTACTAGAGATTAGTTTTATCAGGATGTGAACATAAAGGATTATTCGATCAAATAAACTCACAAAAATGAATCTTAGTCGAGATAAGGAAGGGCTTGATGCAGCATTCACGTCCCGTCTATGCATCCTACATTGGCACCAATATTTGATTAGCATACTTGGATCTCTTTCTCTTAAAATTCAGAATGAATGCGAAATGCGATAAAAGCGAACAATGAAAACCAATCATCGAAAAACATGAAAACACATTCTTCAAAATCAAGCCGCGAAAAACATCCAACGAAAACTCTTGGACTCATTCCAATAAAAGATAATCCATGAGTTGGAAAGGTTCATTGCATTTCATCCGTGATCAATCGATACCGAGAAGGTTTCTCCGATACTCAGTCAAGGCTAAGTCAACAAGCTGTAGGTATTACATAGTGAACCGCAAGGATCGGGGCACTACACATAGGCTATGGAAGAATATGATTGAGATATCGACTAATAATTTATGAATCCTAAAGAATTAAAACACCAACTATCCTATAGATGCAGCTCAATAATATTTAGAAGAAAAACCAGGTCATCAGGGGACATGACAAGATACATAATATACATGCCACTAGGTGCATTAACAACAGACAAGAAAAAGATAGAAAATAAATAAGGGTATGATACTACAAGTCGTTCTATGTGATCATGCAATCGAGGACAACATTCAACGCTCGGGCAGATCGACTTCTAGTACACGGGTCGCACTCAAGCGAGTTGCTAGAAAAACTTATTGGGTAGCTCTTACAAACAAAACACTAGCAACACATATCAGGTAGTGCTCAAATGACTCACTAGTAAAGTAGACACAACGAAACATGAACCACATTGCCCAAGTGCCTAGTGTAGGAATGTTGAGCACCTCTAGAGGAGGTAAATAGAGTGCATATGTGCAGCAGAACTAATAATTCCCAATTAAAAATTATGTCGTAAATATAGCAGTTATAAACAAGACAATATCCAACTATATAACAAGTATATTTCGTAAAGTAAGAAGTTTAGAAAAGCAAACACAAACACCAAGGTTTATACTGGTTTCCTTCTAAGAGTACTAGCTCAGTCTTGAAAACTTTTGCTCGATATTAATCCACTATTGAAATAGCAGTTTACACCTCATGCTTTGATCCGAATGGCACGACAACTTCACAACCACAAGCTTTTGATACGAAGATCTTGTCGACTTCAAGCAACAAGTGTAGAGACAACACTTGGATCGATCAGACTCCTAAATTGGAACCGCATTGGTACTGTAAGGCTGGGAGTTGAACTTGGGAATTGATAAGGTTTATAGCTCAGCTAGATAGGCAAGCGACGATTAAATGAAGTGGTGAAAAATAATAGAGAATTCAATGCCTATTTATAGGTTTATTAGGGATCGAATTCGGGCAGGGTTCGGTCTTCTATCATATAGAAATTCGAATATTAGAGCTTGGTCTTCAGGAGCGGTCAAATAGCAAACAAGGTCAGAGGGACCGAGTTCGTCCGAGTTCGGACAAAACTTGGTCCGAGTTCGGTCACCTTATTATTAGAAGATTTTTGGTTTGGCTTCATGCTGTTTTGAGTGGACTGGTTTATAGATTGGGTTAGGTTTTTAGCTTCCTAGTACCAACACGATCCAATACACATTTGGTCCTACAAAATAAAAAGGAAATACATAATAATATAAGGATACGAGCAGGCTTTTAGACTTCTTGAATGATAACTTTTTTCTTTGACGGTAGTCATCGAAAGATAAACAGATCTGAAAATCTGAATACCTTTCGTGGGCTTCGTCCACGAACCCCTACGAGGGCACTGTCCCCTCGACCCCTGTCCACTGACTGGGCAGCAGAACCCCAAGTGTGAGGCCCCAAAGATGTTGTTGGGCGGTTAACAGAAATCTTCTCCTATAACGTCGTCTTTGGTCCGTCATGAATTCTTTATTGCATATTTCCAAGTTTGATCTTTCTGACTGCTTGTTTGCAAATACATGTTAGACGAACAAAGCAGTATGATACACTTAATGAACATCTAGGACAATGCTAAGTTTAAGTATCGATAATATAGTGACTACATGAATATTAGTGATATCATAATGTTAAACCTAATCGATTAGCCATATTCAAAAAAAAATATAATCATTGGACTAACGCCTAGTGATTGTCCTTCCCTCCTAATACGCTAAAAAGGTCAAGTCTATCATTGCAATCGGGAAAAACTATGACAAGCATCTCCGTGAAACAAGTATGATGCATAAAAAATTATGTGTCTCAACCTAGGGCGTGCCAACAAGTAATAGCATGTCATAAGACTATAAACGAAATCAAAAATACAAGTGTCAAGTATAAAGAAAATTACTGAAGAAATATAAGAACATATAAGTACTATATGTCAAATAGGCAATGTACTTTCAAGTAGACGTGTCAGGCACAAAAGAATATCGATATCCAAATCAAAGTCAGCAACCGTCAAGGAGTTTGGAAGTCCTGAAAATGAATGATGAGGTCAAACGTGTTCGTTGTCGAAACGAATGCAAATACCAATGTACAAGTTATCTTAATAGTTTAAGGACTAAAGTCATATTACTAGGTTGTTTGATTGGCAAGTTAGAATTACATTCATACAATTTAACCATATAAATAATCATTAGGGTAAAAACTCGTATTAGACTAGTTGAATACGTGCATGTACTATTTATTATAGCAAGTTCTACGGTATGTTGGTGTTTCAAGCCGTAACCTATATGGTCGTATATCACATCACAGAAAGGTGAATGGGTTCACAATAGGTGAACAAGATTTATTCTACTACGTCATAAAATGTGTGTTTGTAAATTAAGCTAAGTTCTTACGGGCATATCATTCCATCATACTATACATGACATATTCATTACTTTGAAATTACTAATTAGGGTGCTACTCGCAGGTTGCATGTATGGTTTTATTCATACTTAATCAAAATAAATACAATAACTCCTATGTTTCAAGAATATTATAGAGACTATTTGAAAGCACCCTAAAGGGGAGGCGGGTGTAATGCCCCACTCCGCACGGTGTATTATGATGAGTCGTTGACTCGAAGAGTTTCGTTGACCCGATGAAGTACCGATGCAAATTGATGCAAAGCCTAAGTTCGGTTGGAACAAAGTATTGACTTCGGTTGATCTGGCGTGCAGGCTCTGCTTTTACGCTGGATTATAAAAGGGTCGACATTTCTGCCTTATTCAAAATGATGTCCGCAAAACCAAATCGTCCCCGTGCAACGGATTGTGGCATGGGCACGGTAGGCCAAATCAGTCGAATAGTTCAATGGAATGGCTAAGTCAGAAGAGTTAGCTGTGCAACCAAGTTATGGAATCGAGCCGCATCAGCTCGGCGAGATGACAAGGCGTATCGGCTTAAGGTGGACGGGTTCTTGACTCTCTCTCCCTACTCCTTCACGTCTAATAAAATATATCCTTGTATACGTAAGTTGCTATTGAGTTAATGAGCGTGGCTCGAACGATTAAAGGTCTTAGTATGTGTAAAACATTAAGATAGAACATTGAAGCGACGTGCATCAAGTGTACGAGTCGCTGTAGGACGATGATGGTAGAAAATTGAAAGATAATATCGAGATGTGCATCACGTGTACGACTCCGAGAACATTGAACACTAGGCCTAGAACACTGATTATGGCGTTATGTATGCCCTCGTGTACGAAAGCTACAAAATGACTAAGTAATCTACGAAACTGCTATTATGCGAATAACTTATGAATAGAACGCGGTGAGTATAAGTACGAAAAGTCTAAGCCGTTGGGCGTCGTGCTTCAATACAGATATGTTGGGGCATAATGTCGTTAAAACTTGAGATAGAGAGAACGAAAATATATTTATGGAACGTGAATATGTTTATGGAGCGGGATTATGTTTATAGAATATGAGATTGGTTGGAATGATATGACTTGTATGCTATAGCGCATATTGTATGGTCAATTGACTCGGATGGCCCGTGCACGGGTGCGGCTTCCCTCGGACGGTTACGACCGGAGCACCGGGATCGTTCGGCCTAGGAGAGAATTATGTATGGTATTTATGGTGCACATCATTAGGACGGGTTACGACCGGCCAGTGTTGTGATAAGCTATGATATCAGTAAGTTTGGGATCCTTCGGATACTGGGCTAGCAACCCGTATCGAAGCGATCATAGGCTTACACATAAGGATGCCAAGTCCATTACGGTACGAAATATTGTGACCTTCATATAGATAGGGCCGGTGGGCTTAGATTAGAGTTGGGTGCAGGCACAGGGCCTGCTACCCTTATGCATATGTCTAAGTATGGTTGGTTGGTTGCGTGAATTGTATGATTGCTTATGTAAAGTTCTAACCATTGCAGGCTAGGCAAAAAGGGACGAAGATGAGCACGATCACTATATTTATGTTCATATTATGTCTAACTGTATCTGCTGTAGGAACACGATATGGGATACATTTAAACTAAGTGGTTATGTTTGAATATTGCCATGAAACTGATCCTAAGGCTAATTAGAAAGATTACCAAATAATGTTGCATGTTTCACTAAATGTACTTAGTGTTTGGTTTGGGTGCGAGTGGGTCTTGATCAGTACAGCGAGGACAAAAGCACTAATCCTCCACTAGTCTGCTTGTAGGTTCAGGTTATGATTTGGCTTGGGACGGGACTTGGCTTGGACGCGCCGATGTATGGAGTCCTTAGCGTTTCAAGAAGAGCTACCGCATAGGCGTTTGGACTTGCAATATGGAGATGTTCGACCGAAGACTACTTGTTGGCTATAAAGCGACATAATGTATGGAATAATGAAATCCTTTGTGAGCTAGAGAGATCATGAGCGTTGTAGCCAATTGTCATATTAAGTTGGACTATTCAGAGCCTTTGTAACCTTCAGTTCATTATTAATAAAAGAGATTCTTATTGTATACTCTGTTTCCTTCCGCTGCTTATGTTATCAATTTGAGATAAACACTATGTGAACCTGTTATCTTGCCTTGTACGAGCGTAACTCCAGGCTCGTGCGGCATCACGCCCTAGCGAGGACGATGATTCGGGTGAAATCTAGCGAGGACGAGCAATTTCCCGGATCGGGGCGTGACAAGTTGGTATCAGAGCGGTTCCATCCTCTGGACCGTGAGAGAATCTCTTTGACCCTCAGTTGCTTCGATATCGAAATTCAGTTGACTCTAAGTTGTTTTCGCAACCGCATGGCTCATGGATCTGCTCGACGCTACATTGGATGTTCTATACAATAAGTCTATGCTAAGTGCGTACGTCTGCCACAAGTATGTCGAGACTATCACGCTATCTCCGGGTGCCATCGGAGAATGTTGGTTGCACGAAGTGCAACGAGTTATGAATTGTTGGTTTTTTGAAGTGCAACAAAGTTGCGAGTCGTTGGTCGTATGAAGTGCAACGAATATAGTGATGTTGGTTGCATTAAGTGCAATAAGATATGTATAATTGGTCGCACGAAGTGCGAAGAAATACGTGTTGTTGGTTAACGAGTCGATATATGAGGCGATGCGTGTTATGTGGCTATGCGAATGGTTATGTATTGTTGGTGCACGGAGTGCAGCAAGTCATGAATCATTCATTGCATTGGCGCAACGAGTCGACATGGTAGGATACATGTTGTATGGCTATGCGGATGGATAGCAATATGTTGGACGAGATTGAGTAATGACCTCAAGTATCGAGAGTAAATTGTTGCACGAGTTGCAACGAGTAAGATTGGAAGATAGCGGATGCGATAATAACGAGTCGAGTTGGTCGCTAAGTCGAGTTTAAGTAGGCAAACGTTTATGTTGGCCGAATGTTGCGTTGAGCTTTGAATAAGCAAATGTTGCGTATGTGATCGATATGATCGCTAAGGTACGATTAGATTTGAATGAATGTCGAACTTGAGTGAATAATAGGGCATGTTGGTCCAGTTGTTGTGCCAACTCAGATAAGAAGAACGCTAGAGCTGGGATCGAGAAAGATCGCCACACGAAAGAGTTGATTGGAAAATAGATGTCGGACCTATGTGGAATGTAATATTGAGTAGTGACTCGATTTCGAGTGGTATATACAATACCACTTGTGCGATCAGTGAAGTAAGGCATTGTATCGATAACGATAGGCTCGATTTCTGAGTGGTATATGCAATACCACTTAGCGATAGCTATGTTAAGCCGTTTGGTAACTTGCAATAGAATGCATCGAGACGATTATATCGATTACAATAGGTTTGTGCTTAACGGATAGAGTGATGTGGAGACTCGAGTGGGAATGACTCGATAGAAGTCGATACAAGTATGCTTTGATGAATTAAGTTGAACGATTATGTACGAAGTCGTATCCATGGATGATACGTCGGACGAGGATCCGTTAAGTGTAAGTCGAACGATAGGCTGAGCATAGTGAGGGAATGTTGCGTTGAGAAAATAGTCGACTCAGTCAGAATTGAGTTAAGTTGGTATGAAAACTGTACGAAACGAGTTGAGTATGTAGGAAGTAATCATGCAAAACGAATTTGAGTTAGCGCGAGGAGTCGGTAGCACGATTTAGAAGTACGAGTTAGGGATATGAGAATGGATATGTGAATTGGGAATTGTGTCGCGATGATGTAGTTAGTTACTACTGAATGGATCTTAATGTGTGTACAAGACTTGATTCGTATTCGAGTTCGAATGATAACAGTGATTACAACGAATTGGAGCTTATGAGAAAGAAAGATGTTCAAGTTATGCATATCGACGATGGTATTGAGGCGTATCAAAGACGATATGCAATAACTCGGGGATACTCTAATCGAATGAACAAAAATTATGTTGAGCATTGTTATTGAATGAATAAGATGCAAGTTAAGTTGATGGCAGTTTGGATGATGTCGGTAGGAATGCTTTGTGAATTTGAGAGTGGATGGATATTACTTGGATGAAAATGAAAGTGCTTGATTGTTTTGAGGATAACCACAATGTTGACATTCTTGTCTTATGCGAGTGCAACTCCAGCATCGCACATATGTCATGCCAAATTATGAAAATCATTCTGCGTGAGCGCTGGTATGGTGATTCATACAGCGGGGATGATCAAACTTACAAGGCATGGAAAAATCAGATTTGACTTGTGCTTTGATGCGAAAGTTATTCGAGGATGGTTTTGATGAGTATGGAATGTGTCGAACTATGATCACGGATAGGTAAACTCGGACTTGAGGCGAGTAGATGTCATATGACTAACAAAAATAATCGACGGTAATACATGAGTGATTCGAGTAGTAACGGCGTACAATGTGCATAAGTGATTCGAGTAGTTAACGGCGCATCAGTTGCGCGGGGGGTAAATAAATTGTAGATTGGTAAATTATGTCGGGTTGGATGAAGTCTCATAGGAATTGTCGAAAATTGATTTGGCTCCGCGATAGGATATAGCATAGTTCGTTGTAACTGTCCCTCGTTGATGATCTTCAATTATCGAGTGTAGATTCGGGGCAGATGACCCTAGAAGACTTGACCGCCAAATCAAGTAAAATGTTGGAAACCGTAGGACGACCATAAAGAAGTCGCATAAGAAATTTCGTCGAGAATGAAGGATGATGTAGTGCATGTTGAGGATAAGTCTAAGCGAGTGAGTATCGTGTTTCGAAAGTTAGCGAGTAGCCTTCGACTAGAATGATATGGTCAGAAAATAAAATTTATAATCGATCGAATAAGTATGTAAATAGACTTGGTTGGTCGATGATCGAATAGATGTTGAGGAACGTACTTAGCGTGGTGACGCGGTAAGCCGATTGCAAGAATTCTGCAATGCGCGAGAGCGACGAATAGTAGAATGACCCTAAGAATTGTGTCGTAGATCGGGTTAAGTAACGGTTAGGCTATGTGTGTTTGGACATGCAATCTATGTCATAAAATGAACTAGTTGGGATTCATTCAAAGATTGAGTAAGAAATTCCTATTCGATCAAGAATCGAAGATGGACGTATCGTAAGAGACCTTGGATCGGAAAGATTGTTGCCTTTGAGCATCGTAGACTTAAGTTGACCTCTTGTGTCGGGCGAGATTAAGCACGATGTCTAGATAAGTTACCTAGCGGGGGTAGCCCCAGACGCGATGCGTAGATAGTTCGAGAACATGGATCGAGTTGGAATAGTTGCGTGCGATGCATAGTACGGATGGTAGGTAAGGAAAGTTGGGACATATTGGACTTAGTCCATGTCATTAAGGTCAAATATTATGAATGACTAGATGAAAGACTTGAGTTAGGTGAGAGATAGAAAACGGTTGGGCGAATAGGTATTGCAAAGAATTATTGCGATCGGACGCGCAACGACTTAATGCAATGCATGCGTTAGATGGCCGACGAAAAACTTATGGGATCGAAGTAACGGTTTTGAGTTAAGTTGTATGCATAAATGTTTGAGAGGATCACATGTTATGGAATAATGCATACGAGAAGTATTTTGAGAATAGGCTCTAAGATTTGACTAAGTCGAGTACGGAATAATTGGTGCTTGAGGATTTAAGTTGAGCATATTAGCTTTGTCCCGATATCCTACAATCGAGCTTGGCTGAAATGTATATATTGGTGGGATGCCTAAAATATGTGTATGATCCAAACTAAGTTGTATGATTCCAACGATAGTAGCTCGAGATCGTGAAACGATCTAGCGAAACACTTGGTTGGAGTGTTAGTTTCGGTTTGAGAACGAACCTTATTTTGAGTGGTATATTATGTAGTGCCCCGTTCCGCACGGTACATTATGATGAGTCATTGACTCGAAGAGTTTCGTTGACCCGATAAAGTATCGATGCGAATCGATACAAAGCCTAAGTTCGATTGGAATAAAGTATTGACTTCGATTGATCTGGCGTGCAGGCTCTGCTTTTACGCTGGATTGTAAAGGGGTCGACATTTCTGCCTTATTCAAAATGATGTCCGTAAAACCAAATCGTCCCCGTACAACGGATTGTGACATGGGCACGGTAGGCCAAATCAGTCGAATAGTTCAATGGAATGGCTAAGTCAGTAGAGTTAGCTGTGCAACCAAGTTATGGAATCGAGCCGCATCAGCTCGGTGAGACGACAAGGCGTATCGACTTAAGGTGGGCGGGTTCTTGACTCTCTCTCCCTACTCTTTCACGTCTAATAAAATATATCCTTGTATGCATAAGCTGCTATTGAGTTAGCGAGTGTAGCTCGAACGATTAAAGGTCTTAGTATGTGTCGAACATTAAGATAGAACATTGAACAATTTAACAATTGAAGCGGCGTGCATCAAGTGGACGGGTCGCGGTAGGGCGGTAATGGTAGAACATTGAAAGATAATATCGAGATGTGCATCACGTGCACGCCTTCGAAAACATTGAACACTAGGCCTAGAACACTGATTATGGAGTTATGCGTGCCCTCGTGCACGAAAGCTACGAAATGACTAAGTAATCTACGGAACTGCTATTATGCGAATAACTTATGAATAGAATACGTTGAGTATAATTACGAGAAGTCTAAGCCGTTGGGCGTCGTGCTTTAATACGGATGTGTTGGGGCATAATGTCGTTGGAACTTGAGATAGAGATAACGAAAATATGTTTATGGAACGTGAATATGTTTATGGAGCGGGATTATGTTTATAGAATATGAGATTGGTTGGAATGATATGACTTGTATGCTATGGCACGTATTACATGGTCAATAGACTCGGATGGCCCGTGCACGGGTGCGACTTTCCTCGGACGGTTATGACCGGGGCACCGGGACCGTTCGACCTAGGAGGAAATTATGTATGGTATTTATGGTACACATTATTCGAATGGGTTGCGACCGGCCAGTATTGTGATAAGCTATGATATCAGTAAGTTTGGGATCCTTCGGATACTAGGCTAGCAACCCGTATCGAAGCGATCGTAGGCTTACACTTAAGGATGCTAAGTTTATTACGGTGTGAAACACCATGACCTTCATATAGATAGGGCCGGTGGGCTAAGATTAGAGTTGGGTGCAGGCGCAGGGCCTGCTACCCTTATGCATATGTCTAAGTATGGTTGGTTGGTTGCATGAATTGTATGATTGCTTATGTAAAGTTCTAACCATTACAGGCTAGGCAAAAAGGGATAAAGATGAGCACGATCACTATGTTTATGTTCATATTATGTCTAACTGTATCTGCTGCAGGAACACGATATGGGACACATTTAAACTAAGTGGTTATGTTTGAATATTGCCATAAAACTGATCCTAAGGCTAATTAGAAAGATCACCAAATAATGTTGCATGTTTCACTAAATGTACTTAGTGTTTGGTTTGGGTGCGAGTGGGTTTTGATCAGTGCAGCGTGGACGAAAGCACTAATCCCCCACTAGTCTGCTTGTAGGTTCAGGTCATGAGTTGGCTTGGGACGGGGCTTGGATTGGACGCGCTGAGGCATGGAGTCCTTAGCGTTTCAAGAGGAGCTACCGCATAGGCGTTCGGACTTGCAACATGGAGATGTTCGGCCGAAGACTACTTGTTGGCTATAAAAAGACATAATGTATGGAACAATGAAATCCTTTGTGAGTTAGAGAGATCATAAGCGTTGTAGCCAATTGGCATATTAAGTTGGACTATTCAGAGTATTTGTAACCTTTAGTTCATTATTAATAAAAGAGATTCTTATTGTATACTCTATTTCCTTTCGCTGCTTATGTTATCAATTTGAGATAAACACTATGTGAACCTGTTATCTTGCCTTACATGAGCGCAACTCCCGGCTCGTGCGGCCTCACACTCCAGCGAGGACGATGATTCGGGTGAAATCTAGCGAGGAGGAGCAATTTCCTGGATCGGGGCGTGACAGCAGGTGAATAGGGTCAAGCTTATTAATCAAGCACTAAACTATTGTTAAGAGGTAATTTAAAGATTAAGAATGCAAGAGAAGAAGCAATAAAAATACCGACACCCGTTGTATCTCAGTATCCTCCCTTGGGACACTACAGTCTCGGAACTCTCTCTGGCTTTAATCTACTATTCTTAAAATAGTTACAACAAGAGCTTTGATCCGAAGTTCCACCAAACTTCTTACACGAGAGCTTTGATCCAAAGGACTCTCCTAATTCAACATACGAGCTTTGATCCGAAGACTCTCCAACTTCACGAGAGCTTTGATCCGAAGACTCTCCAATTCAACCTCTTTACAAGATGGTTTTAACCTTCTTACAACAAAGAAGAAGATCTCACATTTACAACTCAAGAACACTCTAACACAATTTGTGGATAGGTAAGTGAAAGCTTTGGTAGAGTTTGTGGATAGGCTTTGGTAGATAAGAAATTTTTAGGCTCAAAACATCAACCTTGAATGATGGGATTCAAGGCTATTTATAACCAAAGCAAAGGAAAGTGCAAATAATGCAACTTTCAGTCAGCGGACGGAAGATCCATTGGTTGTCTATAGAAGTCTGTCAAATCATCCACCTATATAGTACAATGATATAAAAAGAGCCATTGCGATCAGTGATGGGACAAGATCCTACCCTTAGAGTCTGAACGGTAATAATTTGGATTATCTGCCAAATTTCTGTGGACTTTCGTCGGATAATCCGATAGCTCACAAAGGTTTATGTGGTCCATTCAAATTTCTACGGAGATCCGTCGAATCTTCCATCTAACTGTCCAAAAGTGATCCTGGGTTATTTTTTACCCTAGCTTTTGATTTTGCCATCAATTTTATATGTTTACAATTATTTCTAAGACTCAATACAGACTCGAGATATAGTATAGCAGGTGCAAGCTTCTTCATATTTTTGAAATGATGATGGTATGGCTTGGCTTCTTCATTTGATTGATGATGACATTTTTTTGACGACAGCTGTCCACAGATACCCAGATTATGAAACTGAATACCTTTTGGGAGCTTCGTCTCCGAACCGCCATGGGAGGCGCTGCCCCTTCGACCCCCATTCGGTGACCGAGCAGCGAAACCCTCGAATGTGTGGCTCTGACATATCGTCGGGTGGTTCAGAGCAATCTTATGAGATACCACCGTCTTTGGCCCATCATGATTTCTTTATTTGTATATGTTCATGTTGATCTTGCTTATTATTTTTCTACATATACATGTTAGACGAACAAAATAATATATATGTGTCACAACCCGCACTCGGTATAGGGGCACGTGTGCGTAACAGCACCCAGCCTACGTCGCAGCATCGATGGAAGAATGCTGTCTAGGTCGCTAATTAACAATCTCATACAATGATATAATGTATTTGTCATAGATCTCAACTCCGAATGGAGGACAAGTATAAGATAGGTAAATACTCAATCACAGTCTAAAGTACGATAAGATATCAAAGAAGTCTAAATAACTATAAAGACTCAACAACAACTAAAGTAATATCCAAATCAAATCTCAAATACAATGTTAAAATCTTTATTACAACACAAGCCAAAAGTTCTAATAATGAAACTAACACAAAGCCAAATCTAGTACTAAGTCTCCTGGTGATCACTCCTGAGAATCAGGACCCAAGGTAGCTATCCCTTTCTCGGATTCGTAGTAGGTAGGATACAGATCCTCTGTGCAATCATCTGAAAAATATATCCAGTCAGGATGGAACGAGCACATCTCCTCTAGCAGTTCCAAATAAATGGCAAAGGCTATAAAATAATTATAGCAAGTGATACTTGATGAACATGGAAAGTTTGAGACATGCAATGTATTGAAATAGTACAACACTTAGAACAAGAAAAGTAATATAGTAAAAATATGAGAGCATAGCAATGAAGACTGTAAATAGAGATAGCTAAACTAAAGCAAGGTGAAGTGAGTCCAATCAGTATAACATGAGACAATGTGAATCTAGTATAAGACACTAATCTAGTGTGTTTTAAAATATGGAGTTTGACATATAAACGGATAGTGGGTAAATACGGCACACGGCTATCTGTAACGATTAGATCAGTAGTGAATACGGCACGTCGTACGCTTGGCCTAGCGACGATAGCTATCTTTTTTTGTAGGGGTGGTTCTTGTTGAATACGGTACATCGCACGCTTGACCTAGTGACGATGGCTATCTTACTTGTAGGATGGTTCTTGTATGATTGAGAATGTTTACATATTTACTCGAGTATTTCTCCGTCCTGATAAGTACAAGTGAATCTGTATCTCGACACATAAATAGAGTACGAGTCTAGCCAGAAGTAAATGGTGCTTGTAGGTATTTCTGGTAGGTGGTTCAAGTAGTAGGGACTAGACGAGTTGAATACATGTGTCACAAATGAATGAATCCAGAATACTAATCTGTATTATGACAGAGAATCAAATAGAACTATACTAGAAGCTGAATCATAATAATCATCAAGTAAATAAAAAATATCAGAGAATGTACTCGCCTTTCGTCCAGAGTAGTGAATGAGGATCGATGCCCAAAGTGGTGTCACACAAATCTATATATGGGATGTTCAAAGTTATTTGAAGTTTTAGAGTATGCAGTATATGTAAAAATGCATTATTACATGCTTCTAGGCCTTTCCTAGGTCAATACAAGTCAACTAGGTCAATTCTAGGTCAATAAAGTCCAATTTGGGTCAACACTAGTCAACTATAGCTAATTTGGTCAACTTGGTCCTAGTTGGTCAATATCTAGGATTTTGGACTGTGTGGACTATTTAGTGCTCTAGATTAAAGTGGTACAAAGCCATATTCTAATCCTAGGGTTCTACTTGGCTTATAGTGCAACTTATAATACCACTTAAACTTACTATCAACTTCAAATTCTCATATCCACATAATATATGTATATACACATTTATGTATGTCTACTTGTTATATATATATATATATATATATATATATATATATATATATATATATATATATATATATATATATATATATATATATATATATATATATATATATATACCTTATCTCTTATAACAAACTATTAGGATATCTTAATGGGCATTACTTATATATATCCTAATAGTTTGTTATAAGAGTTTGTTATAAGAGATAAGGTGTATATATAGTTTGTTATAAGAGAAGAGGTGTATATATATATATATATATATATATATATATATATATATATATATATATATATATATATATATGCTACTTAGCAAAAAAAAAAAAAAATATATATATATATATATATATATATATATATATATATATATATGCTACTTAGCATATATGCTACTTAGCAAATAGCCTACTATATATGTATACCTAAGCTATTATAGGATATGGCTATATACTATACACCATAATTCTTGGCTAACCTGCAAGAAATGTACAATAAATAGATACCTATGCCGGACACTCAAATAACCTATAGGGCAACTACCCAAACCTCTGCTATTGACTGAACAACGTATGGATTGTCAAGAGTGTAGTGCAAATCTCACTAAGTGGGTGACTGAACTTTAAAAGGAAATGAATACATGCTACTAAGGTCTGTACAAGTTGCAGGGACTGAGTATGATAGTTCAAGGGACAGAGCACATAAATATGAAGGTGACAGAACAAAAAAAGTACTAAAGAACTAAGCATAACCCTCATATAATTCCATGTTACTGAACAAAAGCTAAGCCACTAGGATTAATCTAGTCACAAACATTAGGCTCAAAACAATGTAACTACTGCTGCTATACTCTCTCATACACTCGCATCCTTACCAAATGTTGCCACACCATTCCTAATCGAGCCCAATGCAACCCAAGGCAAGGTCACTTGCAATATGCAGGGGGTCTGAACCCCAAGTACATGGAGCTGGACAAATGGCAAAAGTGGTCTATCTCACTCTCATACACATTCCCTCTCTATGCAATATTTATCTATACTCCCAAGCTCCTTCATAAACTTAATATCTGGTACCTATTAAACCTTCTAACACACTCACAAATATACTTGCACAATCCACATCTCTCAACCTACTACTCTACAAGACTGATACCTATATGCCCAACTCAAGGACTGAATGTTAAAGGTTGGGGAATGTGAAGGATCGAGATATAATGGGATGGACAGAACAGTGATGTATTAAGGATGATGCCAAGTCTACTTTTAGACTGATACAATGTATCAGATACTTGACACCTATAAAATCACATCTGATACAAATGGCTAAAAACATAATGAGGTTTAACTGATACTTAGAGATGCATTCCCAGGTGAAGGAAATGATGCCACAAGTCTGAACCGCAAGCCTTAGCCTACAAGGATGGGCTGAACAGTTTCTTATATGAGTAGTGGACTCCAGTGCAAATGACAAGGGAATGAACCAATGGATTGAACATCAAGGTGCATGACATATAATGAATGAAGTGAACTAACACAAGGTAATAAGCTAAACTCGAGCTCCTCACTATTTCCTTCACTGTTCTGCACAAATAGGAGGGTCTGGACAAAAGAGCAGGACAGATCAGATGGATGTGGGGCTCGACCAAAATAATGGACTGCATATAAAGAATAAAGGGAAAAATTGAATCACTATGAAAGACTTGAGCCATATTTGCATTCACCCATACCACTTCCCATTACCTGACACATGTAAATTAAAGTAATGTATATTGATACATAGTAGGACAACACATAAAGCGGATACAAGCCAAATGGAACTGGACAGAGATGCCTTTCATATGGAAGGATCAACATCCTGAACTTATAAATCAGAGGGAACAAAACATATCATCAAACCACTGAACCATATTAATACCTAAACTGAACTAATGGTATGGATGATATAAAATTACGTTGTGAACTGGACCCAAGTTCAGTAGGACATTTATTTTTGAACAAAAACCTGGGGTCAAGGATTATGGGTTTGATACATCAATGCAGGGTAGTAATTCAAAGAGGGCAGAACATCAAGACAGTGAGTCAATTTGGCCATGTCAGGACATTAGCTCGAATGAACAACTACATCTGGATATGTTTCTACTGAACCAAAGGACTGGACAAGATGCTAAGGTAGGGCTGACCATGAGCCTACTCCTACTGACAAACCAAAGATACAACTAACTGATACCTAAAGGTATATTGGTCTGCACAAGTGAAATGGGATAGCTTACAAGGACTGAACAAATATAGGACTGCTCTACTCATTGATACCAAAATGCAGCGAAAGAATGGTCATCATGAACCTCAACTAAGCTAAAATGATCTCTGAGGGACAGAATAAGGAGCATGAAAGCATCTAAGTATAGAAATTTGGAAATAGTGGATAGTACACAGTATTTTAAACCCCCAATCCATAATACCCAACCAAAACCATTCCAAAATTACAAATAACACCCTAAATCACTAACACAACATATAACCAATATAAAAACTTAATTAAAACTAAAATTTAAGTATCAAAAGTCCTAAGAGTCATTTCATCAAACACTTGATGTGCGTATCCGATACTCTCATGATACGCACTCCAAATGGATCCAAACTTGACACAAGTACCTAAAGCAATGGAGACCCTAAATGAATGCATCTATACTAGAGAAAAGGAATTTAGAAGGTTTAGAGGGCTCTTACCAATTGGGAGTTGGAATTCCAATGAAAAGTTTCTAGATCTCCACCAAGCTCTAATGGCCAAATTGCTCCAAATGCTTCTAAGCTAGTCAATAGAGGCTTCCTCTCTTCTAGAGAAAGAGTTTGCAATTGGTTTGAGGAAATTTAGACTTAATTTGGAAGATGGAGGCAATTTGGGGAAGAACACAAATTAGGGTTAGGATTTGTAATAAAAGAGGGAAGAATAAGGGATGTATGCTATTAGTAGCAAGGGGGACATGTGTGGACCGGCCACATGTAGGTTGGCTAGGGTTTGGTGTAACGTCCTACTCCCAAAATACTTAGGACTAAGTACGTAGACATGGCAGCTGCATACATACAAAGTATACTCCAATATATGGAATCCTCGTATGTATACATAAGCTGTAAATGCAGTAAAATCAAGGCTAACTAATCTCATCCACAAAATAAAGGAACAAAAAATACTATATAATCAACTATGAATTGTCATTGGTACATGTAGTTAGGCGGAGACAAATCGACTACCAACTATGAAAAGTAATACATAACAAAAGAAAGAGTTTGGCGAGCGAAGCGAAGAAGATCAAAGTACAATCATCCTCGAAGAAATAGAGATAATTATGGCCATGGCTAGAACACCTGCGAAAGACAAAAGCACACACCTGGAGAGATAACCAGGTCCTTAGAGGGACGTAACAAGATACACAATATCATGCCATATAAACTGAATATAACTGCTCAATAATAATAAGTAATATCGGATCATAACATGGTCTAATACCTCACCATTTGGATTAGCGTACCATCCCCCCAACCAAACAAGGACAGGAGATGACACACTAACCCACGATGAAGTATCTTTTCAAGTCATAAATCCAATATGGTATCCGGACCACAACAAGGTTCAGTACCTTCTCATCGAAGTAGTAAGCCACACCTACAACCAAACAAGGACAAGATATGGCAAACTAGTCCTCGACAAGTTACTGTTCCAAGCCACGATCAGATACAAGTACCCAAACCAAGAGTACTCATACCTAACGGATAAGGTAGCCTAACCAGTCTAAGTGTTTGCAGTTTTCAGAACATCCTCCAACGCATGGGCCCTGGCTAAAATAGGATCGGCATGGTCCCCTCTTGGGACACCAGAGGCCCCATCAATAAGAGCATAACGTTCCGTAAAATGCCAGTGGCCGTCAGTAATCATGGGTAATCTCACCCGCGTCTCCGACGGAGCTCACGGGTTACAAAAAGGTAAGGTACATAGTAGCCCATATGCTAAGGTATTGTCCTCCCCGTCCAATGCCTACTATGTTGTTTCTACAAAGCTAATTATAAACAAGGCTACATATATATACTAGCAGGCATGATATACAAAACACATATAAATAATCAAATAGTAAAACTAGATAACAATAAGAATATGCATGTAAATAAACTGTAGAGGGAGGCAAGGTATCTTGCCTGTGGTCCTTGCACAAACTGTAGTCACAAGTCAAGGATAAGGGGATGCCGATCTAGGAGCTGTCAACCTATAACACATATCGCGCCATGAACCGTGCACGAAAACTATAAATCAATTCTAATATTCTAGTTCTAAATTCATGGAATAGTGGCTAGTTGGGTTACTAATCTAATAATAATTAATTCTGAAATAATTTACTTAAAAACCTAATTTAACCTAACAATAATCTGAATATAATCTAAATATGTAAGTTTGGCCATCAAAAGTCGCGTTTTCCAATTTTGGAAACCATGGCACGCAAATCGAGACGTGTCGTTGACTATCTAGTCAAACGCTATAAACTCTAGATTTTGAAAGTGCATCTTGGTAGATTTCAGCGCCATGAGTGCGCTGGAGACAACCGTGCCGCAAAATCATGCTTTGGTCAAAAGATATCGCCGTTATGGCTAATCGTGACCAAAACGGGGTTCAACCGATCAATTCTGAGTTCAACAGAAAACTAAAATACTAGATGAACGAATTAATTCTAGAAAAGTATATATGTCGTAGATCTCTGTGTTAGCTTTCCGAAACTTCAAACGGTTCGTGATTTCGATTTCCGGTCCTCCCGAAATCTCGAAAACACCGAAACGTGTCAAGTTTCGGACAACCGACACTCTACAAATTTTCTAGAAATTTAGGAATAATATCTATAAAAATAAATTACATAATCAGAAATCTTACCTCGATACGAATCCAACAAAAAAAACGGTGCACGAAAAGCACGTCGAAGTTGGCAAAAATCGCTTCGGGAAGTCGGAAACCCTAGATGAGTTCTCCCACAAAAGGCTGCTGGAATTTAATTAGGGTGGGAAAATATAATAATATATATATAGGAGAGAGAGAGAGAGGCGGTCACTGTAGCAATTGGCGCCGACAGGTGGGCCCCCCCGGGTGGATTTTTGGGTATTTATTTATTTAATTCAGAAAATTATTTAAAAATTATTTTAAGTCCAAATAAATCAAAATAAATTGCAAAAAAAATCCAGAAAAATTCTAGAAAATTCTAGAAAATATTTCTAAGTTCTAGAATATAAATAAAATATTTTAACACAAAATATCATCGTGTGACCTCACAGTAAATTCTCAAAGCCTATAAAATATAATTTTTATAGATTTTAATTATATAAAATTTTCCAAAAATTCTAAATAAATCTAGAAAAATTCTAAAATATTATAGAAAATAGTTTTAGTCATTTAGAGCCCAAATAAAAATATTTGGTCCAAAATACCCCCATATGACCTTACAGTAAATTCTGAAAGTCCTTAAAAATAATAAACCTTAAATATTAAATACCTAAAAATATCCAAAAATTGTAGAAAAATATAAAATAGCTAAATAATACATATATAAGCTATCTAGAGGTCATATGACCTTAATATGGTCATATCCCACCTACAAGCTTTGGCATGACTCACAATGACTATAAAATCATAAACAAATAAAATTAAAAAAATTAAAAATTTGGGAAGTAGGCTTACAGGGTTCTAGCAAGACTAGTGACTAAATACTAATTTGAAATGCACTTTTAGGTTTGT
The DNA here is from genome assembly GCA_029216955.1 of Iris pallida. Lineage (NCBI taxonomy): Eukaryota > Viridiplantae > Streptophyta > Magnoliopsida > Asparagales > Iridaceae > Iris > Iris pallida. The sequence goes on along the minus strand of JANAVB010016400.1, from coordinate 3,209,040 downwards.
TAAAACTCACAATTTTAGTCTACCAGGGCAATGTCTAGTCATTTAGTCAAGGTGGTTCTAAGGTTCTACTAAATAATGACACTAACACAAGTCATCAATTAGAAGATATTTAAAATAATTGAAATTTACAAAAAGTTAAGAATACCCTCATTTCTAGAAAGTGGTGGTGACAACATGGTAGCAAGTATGATAAAATTAATACATATTAGGACTATGCTGTGTTTAAGTATAAAAGCTGTAGTGATAGCATAAATATTAGAGACATCATAATGTTAAACTAAAAATAACCACAATAAAAGACATATTTTTGATTATGGCAACTCGGTTAAATTTAAGATATATATGATAGAAGCTCATATCACTAACATGTAAAATGATAAGCATATATCACTAAGATATATAATATAAGTAGATATGCTATAGTGATTGCATGAAGATTAGTAATAATATAATGCTAAACTTAATCGATTTATCATATTCAAAAATATGATACAACCATTGGGCCAACACTACTCATATTCTGAAAATAAGTACAACCATGACTAGAATGTTGACCAAAAGGTTCATGTATTTGTCTAGCTCAGCCTCGACCTATACTAGCAGGTTGGTGTATAATGGTCAGGCATAGTTGTAAGAAATGAATAAACTGCTTATAGGCAGAATGAGTGGATTGCAAACTATACTGCTAAAGAATTTGTTATATAACTTATAGGAGTATAATATATATTTTAAGGATTGATAGAGCTTACGAACTAATCATGAACTTTCTGTCTTTGTGGTTAGTTATAGAGAAAGAATTGAGAACTAAATTAGAAGCCTTACCTCTAAAATAGTAACCCTTCAACATTATAGAGCGTGTTGAAGAAGTGGTATACCGTATTTGTAAATCCCCTAAAATTTCACTAATTTTTTTTTATTTTTTATGATGGTATTTGTACGTCGAGTGTGAATACAGATATGATTGACATTTATATATATTTTTTTACATAAAAAGTTTTACTATAGGTTTAGTAACTATAAATAAATATTTTTATTTTCGAGTTACATATACAGTAAATATTTTGTTTATAAATATTTTTCCACTAAAATTAGTCGAATGTTTTATTTAATTCCATTATTATAAAAATGCTTTTAGTTATACAAGTAGGAAATAAATGATATTTTCTTTATAAATATTATGTACTACTAGGAAAATATTTTATATTACTGCATGCGAGTTGCGAGTACATGAAATTTAATTCATGTAGATATTTTGAATTTTCAAAATTATTTCTATCTTAATTTAAATAAATAAATAAATAAATAAAGTATTTTGAAACTATTTCCTATTAGTATATAAATATTTATTGTGATTTTTGGAATTAATTATTATTATTATTTATTATTAAGATATTTCAAAATTATGGATTAATGTAAATCATTTATAGTTATTTAAATTTAGATTTAATTTATTGATTTTTATTCTTAAATCGTTTTACTTATAGATAAGATTTAGCTAGATACAAATTTGGATTATAATTGGATTGATTGGTTTTAAATGGATTTGAATTATCAAAAGGGGTTTTAAAATTTTTCCTAGTTCATATCCAACTAGGAGTTCCACCCCTATATGTAGGGGAGACTCCCTATTATTTCCTCTACAATTTTATTCACAAATTTCTCCGCAAACGTTAGTGCATCGTGTCAGTGTCCCATCTTTTCCGTGTCAGCCGTGACGGCCACGGATCCGACCCCGAGTGTCTTTTCAATATGTCAAGCTTCAATACAAATACATCAACCCCCTTCGTGTCCGACATGCCGGACACAAAATCCCCGACACAATCCACCCGATAATAAATCCTAAACCTAATCCAAATCCTGAGCACTGTCGTGCCGCCTCGGTCGTCGGTCCCAGCCTTTTCTCGGCCATATCCACACCACAACCCCCTTTACCACCACAAGCAAACGCCCGCCACCACCATTTCGACTTCTCCAGCTCCCTGCCACAGCAGCCAACCTCACCGACCGACACTGCCGACTCCATCTCCTGCAGCCACTCGCCCAACCGTCATCCGCCCCACGAATCACCACCACCACCAGGATCCCCTCAATTCTGCCATCGACACCCTGGCCACAATCACAGAATCCGACCCGACAAACAACCTATACACCATAACCACCACCAACCTCGTCAGCACACCACCACCACCAACCCCATCACACCCATCCACCGACACCATCTCCTCGCCACCATAACCCGACAACCCGGCCACACTCCCGGCCAAAACACCACCACCAACACTCATGAAAGAGGAAGAAGGGGGAACCTAACCTTGCCAACCCGGACGTTCGCCGCTCGCGAGAGACGTCGCGCAACTCCGTCTTTCCTCTGCCGTTCCCGGACCACCATCGCATCCCCCTCTCGTAGCAGAGCCCGTTTTGCCTGCCCCGGAATCCGCGTCAGCCGCCGAGCAAAGGCCCTATCGTACCACCGTCGGTGGGGTCCCGCCTCACCCGTACGCCACAACTGCTCGGAGCCGCCTGCTCCTCCATCCCGTGGCCGTGCTCCGGCCACCTCGTCGCGGGCGGGCCACCCGATCCCGCCTCAGATCTAGACCGCCACCGTGGGGGGCGCCCCTAGCCGCCCCGACCATGCGACCACCAACCGCGCGCAGCCTCAGCCCACCGTCGTCGCCTGCTGTTGCCTCCCCGTGCAGCCTATTGTGCCGCCGTCTCCCTCTGATGGTGGCTGCGCCCTGTCGTGAACCTCCGACCAAGTCTTCGGTAAGCTTCCCGAACTCTCCCGCACTCTTCCTTTGCCAGCCGAGAGGCCACCACTTTCCTTTTGGTACCAAAGAGCAGCTGTACCCTTTTGTATTGATATTTTATTTATTATTAGTAATTAATATTATCTCATATACAGTATCATAGTATTTTTCCTAGTATATGTATACTATATATATTGTTATTAAATATTCTTACTAATAATTTGTTCTAATAAATATTAAATCTATACCAATATTTTTTTAAAAATTTTATGATAACAAAATACTGTATTAGGTTTAGCTATACAATTTCAAAGGTTTAGTCTTAGCCATAGATAATTTTACTAGATTATATATGTATATATGTCTTCTGGAAATATTTTTTTGATAACATAACTTTTCTAACTAAAAATATTGCTGTAGTGATTTCTAGCATTAAAATTTTAGTTTGCCATAAAAATAATTTTTCCTAGTATTTTTCTTGCAAATATTGTATCTAAATATTTTAGTAATGAAATATAGTTTCCTATCCTTATTGTGAGAACTTAAATTTTTTGCCTAAAAACGACTTTTGACTTATCAAGTATTTTCCTAAAATTATTTTAATTATTAAAAGGGTAACTACCAATTAAAAACTTCAAGTATGTATTATATCTAAAAATATTTGAGGTAATAAAATATATTTTCAAGTACGCATTTAATTACATTATTTTCAAATAGAATTTTCCAAATATTATAAATAGTTTTATATTTTTTTCTAAAATCATATATATATTATGACCTATCCATTTTCCCTCAAATCTCTTTCTGTCCTTTACCAATCCCATATTTTTCTAGTTCCTCGACAATTATGTACTTTCTCATGTCGCCCTAACGAATCTGAACGTTCTGGACCCGATGGATCAGTCCGTGCCATCATCGGAGGCCGTCTTGCATAATTAAAACACTGAAGTCATAGTTCGTCCCACCTTGATCATTGCAGCACACCAGGTGTCACTACCAAGCAAGTATACCTTACTATAATTTACTGTCATATTATTTATTTTCAGCATTATTTACTTTGTTTCATATTTGTTAGTTTTATTTGTTATAAACTGTGCGTCCAAGCCACACTTGGGTGCATGCGACTCTATTAGTCATTTTTTTGTTATTTTACTTTATTTGATGTATGTTGACTTAGTTTTAGTAGACTACCTTCTTATTGTGGGATATTCTTATATCTTCCTTGGCCATGACACACACTACACGGTTTGAGACAGTTTGTTAGGGGCACGGCTTGTATATTGATTGGCCATCTCTATAGTCGTGTGTCGGATAGATGAGCGTAACTGCTACGATTAAGGTATAGAGACTCGAGCAGTTACAAAATTGGGCGGGTCATGGACATGACTTGGTCAGTATGGGAAATATTGGAGGAGGACAGTCACTAGTGCGTATGGAAAGCCAAACAGGTAAACCATAATTTTCGAAAGGAACTATGGTGTGATATATTTGCAGATACCCTCTGACGTTTTGGACGTTATGGCCGGATACGTATGACTGGATGACAGTTACGTACTTATATCATAAATCCCACCCATGCGTAATGAAAGTTTTCCTCTAAATTGCACATTAGACGGTTAGAATCCCCTTTGTATATTTGTGTCTAGGTTAGTCTTTTGTATATTATTTTATTATTTTTTTGACAGTTCATATTAGCATGTTCTTCCTGTATCTTGTTACGTCCCTCTGAGGACCTGGTAATTTCTCCATGTGTGTTTGTAAATTTTGCAGATGCTCTAGCCGAGGACATAGTTTACAATCTACCTTCGTGATGCTAGCTTTTGGCTCGTCCTTCGCTTCGCTCGACTCTTCCATCGTTGCTATGTATTTCTTTCTTTTTGTTGGTAGTAGATTTGTCTCTGCCCATCGTTTTGTATAAATGACTTTAATAAGTTGATTTTAAGATATATTGGTTTGTGGATGAGATTAGTTTCATGGTTACTGCATTTTACAGCTTATATATACATACGAGGTTTTTGTATATTGGAGTATGCTTCGTATGTATGCAGTTGACATGTCTACGTACTTGGTCCTAAGTATTTTGGGACTGGGCGTTACAGTATTGCATTACCTCCATCTCTAGAGGGAGTGCATGATGCATTTAATGTCTCACAGTTAAGGAGGTACGTGAGTCATCCCAGTATAAACCCCCTGGAATTTCACTAAATTATTTTTTCTTTTATTATTTCATTAGATTAATTATGGTAAATATGGATAGAGTAAAATATAGTTACGAGTTTAAACTTTTATACATAAAAAGTTTTATTTATGTACTACATATTTTATGAATGTAATGTATGGTCGCTTTATATGTGTTATAGAATATTTTTAGATTTTTAGAATTTTTATTTAACTAAAGCATTTTCATTGAGTATATATCCACTATACTATTTGCACATAAGTATATAGAGTTTACATGTCGCTATAATAAATAAATATTTTATAAAAAATAATTTTATATATGAAATTTTATTGTTATAAATATTTTTCAAAGTAGTTACTAGAAGTTTAAATTATTTGTGGATTTCTACATATTATTTAACCAAAATAGTTTTTGTATATATAGAGAGTGTATATATATATATATATATATATATATATATATATATATATATATATATATATATATATATATATATATATATATATATTGAAGCGATGGGTAATTGTGGCAAACTCGCCTCCACTCGGGCTCGAACTCCGACCACTTGGCCGCATGCATCTCTCATAACTACTAGGCTAGAGGTTATTTGCATATATAATAATAATAATAATAATAATAATAATAATAAAGCATTTCATTAAAAAAGTGGAGTGGCTCTAAAAGAGCAGTACAGGTGCTAGGGCCCAAAAACAGGAAAGGCCCTGGAATGCTATGTAGGAAATACTAAAGATTTAAGAAACTAAATTTCAAATTTTCAAAAAAATTCAAAATTTTGAAGCAAAGTGGGCTCTCAGCCCTATGGAGAAGGGACATACTGCCCAAAGTAGCAGGCGTGCTGTCCGAGGTACTGGCACGCAGCCCGGGGGGTACTGCGCTGCCCGAGGGGGTCCTCGCCCCCCTCCCCAACCTAGCGCGTCGCCCGGAGCCGTGCCCGGAAAGACGTCGGAGGTACCAAGCGAAGTGGCGAGCGGGGAGGGGAGGAGGGGAGAGGGGGCGGAGCGGACGCCTGGGGGAGGGAGCGGGGTGCTCGACCTCCGAGGAGAGCTGCTCACCGGCGAGGGATGGGGCCCTCCGGCCAGAGGCGGAGGGAGCGCCGGAGGCCGGAGCACAGGGGGAGAGCAGCTCGGGGAGGGAAAGATGGGGGCGACGGCACCGCCAGACGCCCGCCCGACGCCGGAGAGGGGGAGGCCGAGCACGAGGGCCGTCGCGCTTCCACCGGTGCCCGTGAGGGGGCAGAGGCTGGGAAGAGTGAGGGGGGAGCCACTCCAGGGTCGCCGGGAGCCGACGGGGTTCGGCAAACCAACGCCGGCGAGGCCGGGCTCAGCGCGGCCACGTGAGCCCATGAGGGGGCTCGCAGCACGCGGGGGGCAGTGGAGGGGGGTGCCGATGACGAGGTCGTGGGGGGGCCACCGTCGACGACGAGGCTGACGACAAGGGGAACGCCGGAGGGGGGAAGGACCGGCGCTGGGGGGAAAAAGCTTGGGGTGCCAGTCTAGGGCCGCCGGTGGGCTCAGCCGGGGGGCTGAGGGTGGACGAAGCCGAATTAGGCAACCGCAGAGAGTGGGTGGCCTCCGCCGAAGGTGGGGGGGCACCGCGAGGGGGCGGTGGACGGGAGGGGGGGCACCGGAGCAGGGGGGAGACAGGCCTGGCTCTGCGTGGCCCGACCCCGACGGAGGGAGAATGGCCGGAGGGGGCCCCGAAGGGCGGCCAGATGGGGAGGATCGGATCTCCTACATCGACCCAGATGGCGTCGAGAACGCCGTGGCTACCGACGGAGCCGAGGAGGGCTGGAAGGGGGAAGGGAGGGAGGGAAGCCGTACAAGACGTCGGCTGCCGGCCATCCGAAGGAGCGGGGCCAGCGGGCTGAGTGGGGATCACCGGGGGTTGGGGGGAAGAAGATAGGTGGCACGACCAGCCCGAGCAGGCTGACCGGCCAAGCGGTCCCTCCGACCGGCTAAAGGAGGAGGAGTGGAGGGGGATCGGGGAGCAAGGGGGCTGCCGTTCGACCCCAACGGGATCGCTTCATCCTCTCCTTATATATATATATATATATATATATTCTGGCCGTCCCAATGTACATTCTGGCCGTCTGCTCCCCCCTAAGAAGGTGCTCCTCTCTATCGAATCCCTCTTCGCCAAGTTCTTCTGGGGTCAGAGCGACGGCATGGACAAACATCACTGGGCCGGTTGGGAGACGATGGCCAAGCCCACAGGAGAAGGCGGTCTAGGCTTCATGCAGACTTGCCCACATCGTCGAAGCTTCCTCCTTAAAACTTTGGTGGAAGTTACGCACTGAGACCTCCTTATGGACGAAATTCATGACAGCCAGATACGCCAGATTATCCCATCTTACGGAGGCTACTCCTAACAACAGATCCTCGTCTTCATGGCGCCGCATCACCCGGGGCCGTTCCACCGCCGAACCTCTGATCCGGCTCCAGTTGGGGGACGGCAGATCCCTGGCCTGTCGGAAGAGGTGGTTAGGAGAAGATATCGTTCAGCCCAACACCCTCACTCCGCAAGGGTGCACCATCAGAGACCTTTGGGATGGCAGTCCCGACTGGAACTGGAGGAAGGTCAGAGATTGGCTTGGTCATCCGGCGGCCAACAGCCTTCGTGCTGCGAATTTGCGAATCTCCGATACGCCCGACATTTGGAGATGGTCCCTGTAGCATTTGGGTTCCAAAAATTTATTTTCTATTTTAGAGAGATTTTTTTTATTTTAGTTAGAATCAATTAATTACTAGGTTGTTGATTTGGGATCGTAAGATTTTTGGCCTAAGTCTATAAGTTAGATATAAGGAAATTATGTTGTATATAGTCTCTGGGGCCCCTAGATAGTCCCTAGTATATTATCTTACCATTTTAGAATTTTCAGGATTTTATGGAGATTTTTAGAGAATTTTATATATGATTTTATTAATTTTCTAAGCTTCTAGGATTTACTGTGAGAGCACCCGAGGGTATTTTGAGGTCAAATATTTTATTTGGGCTCTAGAACCCTTAAAATATTTTCTATATTTTTCTAGGAATTTTTAGGAATTTTCTGGGATTTATTTGGAGTTTTTAGGATTTTTCCTGATTTTTTTATTTATTTTCTGTTATTAAAAACCTATTTACTAAAATTAATACACAGTCAGCCGCGGACGGGGCCCACCCGTCAGCCACTCGGGCGCGGGTGGCGGGCCCACCCGTCAGCGCGGGTGAACTAGTGCTCGGTCTCCGAGCCGTATTTTGGTCCGAGTCGAACTCGGATAAGCCGCTCCCAAGCCAAGCCGAGCTCGGATTAACTTTGAGCCATTGGATCTGGGCGGGGCGGGAAGGATGCTGCCACGTGTCCCCGCCCGGCCGCTCAAAGCATCAGCCGACTCCCTATATATATATATTAGTTGTTTTAGTTTTTTCGAAAACCCTATATTTTTCAGCAGCTTTTTGTGGAGAGTTCAATAGGGATTCTTCGACTTCGCGGAGCGATTGCCGTCGATCTAGGCGTCCTTTTTGCGCGCCATTTTTTTTATTGGAAGCGTATTGAGGTTAGGTTTCCGAAAATATAATTTATTTTCTGTAGTTTTGTCCTCGAATTTCTGAATAATTATTTGAGTGTCGGTTGTCCAAAAATTTACACGTCGCACGGTTTTCGAGATTCCGAGCAATCCCGAACTCCGTTTCACGATCCGTTTGAAGTTTTGGAAAGCTGACACAGAGCCCTAAAACATATAATTTTTCCAGAAATTCAGAGTTTCATCTAATATTTTATTTTATTCATAGAAGTCAGATTTGGTCAACGGTTCATCGATTTGGTCATGGTTAGCCATAATGGCGATAACTTTTGACCAAATCGTGATTTTGTGGCACGGTCGATTCCAGTGCACTCATGGCACTAAAATCTACCATGTTGCACACTCAAACTTTGAATTCATAATGTTTGACTAGTTAGTCAACAGTATGTCTCGGTTTGCGTGCCACGGGTCCCGAATTTGGAACCGTGACTTTCCTTGGCCAAATATTTTTGTGTAGATTATTATTTCAGAATTAAATAGGTTAAAATAGGATTTTAGATGATTTATTTCAGAATTAGAATAGTATTAATTGATTTGACCCATTAGCCACTTTCTAGGATTTTTAGAGTGGGATTATAAATCTAACTTGTGGTTGTTTGTGCGACGGGGTTCGTGGGATGATGGCTTGATTTGATAGCTTCTAGGCCGGAGTTCATATTGTCTTCAACTTGTAAAATCAATCCGTCCAAGAGTTCAGGCAAGTACTTGTTGACACCTTCATGGGCATTTACTTTATATTGTCGTATTTCACTTATACATGCTATCTTCTGTGTCTTGACTGTTATACACACGAGAGTTGAGTATTTGACTATTGATCATGTTTTCTCATTGTTATCTTGATCGTTATCATGATCGTGTTTTCGTGATTGTGAGGTATGGATATTGGAGGGGTACAATTACTAGGCACGTGGACAAAGCCCAGATGGTATCGTTGGCAACTCTCCCGGTTACGGGGGCGGGCCTTATAACCTCATCGTTCGCCCAAGCCGTCCATGTGTAGGAACGTTGTACTTCTCACGACACGTGCACTACGAGTGTTTACATGAGTCTCTTTACTTTTCATGCTTGTTACTTTTCTTTATCAGTTTCTTCCATCTCATGATTTCTTGTTCATATGGTTCATGATTTCCATTGATTCTTACTTTCCATGTTTAGTGTTTTATTACTTTATATTGTACTTGTATCATGTTGGTTTAGACTTGTACTTGTTCCAATCCTGACTGGATAACCATTTTTCAGTTGTAGACGACGTGATCTGTCCAGAGGTTTACGGTGAGTATGTTGGAGACACTGACGTCACTGGCGTACCCGGTTCCAGCACTGATGCGAATTAGCATATTTTCTTCTTTATGGATTCGCATTAGTTAGTAGTTATAGTTATGGAGTTAGTTGCCTATTTTATTTTCTATTATCCGGGTTTGTTCCCGAGACCTTCTGAGTTGTAGTGGATTGTCATATTTATTATTGAGACTATTGGATATTTTAGTAATTTTTGCTGGCTTAGTTGTGGATGATATATATGCGTGTTGTGCTTGTTGTGGACCATTGTTATCATAGACAGCATACTACCGCCGATGCTGCGGCGTAGGTTGGACTTGGCCACGTACTCGTATCCCAAAATTGGGAGCGGGTCGTGACAAGTTTTTATGGTGGCCCATGCAGGTCCAATTTCGCAAAAGACTGCGAACTCGTGGTAGTGCTTAAGTTAGCTGTACTACTACGAGCCTGCAAATAGATTTGAAGTTAGGAGGTTATATCATCCACAAATAGGATTTCTAACCCTATGAGTCTATTTTATCTTAGTATCTTAGTGTCTCTTAATTTGCATCTTGCTTGATTCCGTCCGTGATTTCTTCGATATGTTTGCATCTACCGTTCTAACCATATCCTTTCTTTCCTTTTAGTTTGCAATGGTTGAGACAAGGCGCAGTGCGATCCGTAAGGGGAAAAGGGTAGCTAACCCTTTTGCTACTCCCGAACCCGAGGGATCGACAGCAGAGAGTACTGAGTTCGTAGAGCCTTCTAACCATCAACAAGATAGGGTTAGTGTTGAGGATCTTCCACCACCACCACAAACAGCCCCAACTCAAGGAGTAACTGTAGATGGAGCTCATCTCCTTACGTTACTCCAAGGCATGATGGAGACTCAGCAGAGACATGCAGATGTTCTAGAAAGGAGCGTAGAAACACGACAAGATCGTATGGGTACTATTGATGGGTTTCGCAAGATGAACCCACCTCCCTTTACTGGCTCGGAGAAACCTATAGAAGTCACCAACTGGCTAGTGGAGATAGAGACACTACTGGAGGCATCGGAGCTACCACCGGAGAAATGGATAAAAGCAGTAAAGTTGCAGCTCAAGGACAATGCACATCATTGGTGGGCAGCACAAGAAAGACGGTTGGGCAAGAATGTGTTATGGGAAGAGTTTACAGACCTCTTCAATACCATGTTCTTCCCCACCACAGTTCGGAAGGAGCTGCGGGACCAGTTCATACGGCTAGAGCAGGGGAGCCTGACAGTGGACGAATATGATACAGAATTTAGTCGCTTGAGTCGTTTTGCTCCTACTCTTGTATCTACAGAAGAAGAGAAGGCGGAGAAGTTCCATTCTGGGCTAAATTACAAGTTGCAGAGTTTGACAGCGTCAGTAGACCCAACATCCTATACAGATATCTTGAATGCAGCTAGGCGTCAAGAATCTATCCTAAGGCAGAAAGTAGCTTCCCAAAAGAGAGGTAGAGATGGTAGTAATCAAGAATCATCAAAACGTCCTAATATTTCTCAGAAGACCCTTCAAATCCAGCATCAACCTCCAACTAGGGTGGTATCATCCCAGCCACAACAGCATCCTATCCTACCCAAGCCTAAGTGTAATTATTGTGGAAAAGAAGGACACAAGGAAGACCATTGTAGGAAGAGGTTAGGACTTTGTCTCCTTTGTGGAGCACCAAACCACCAAGTGCGAGAATGTCCCGCAGCATTAGCTCATAAGCCAATTTTGCAACAGCAGTTGGGAGGAGTACAACGTCAAGGACAAGCATTTGTGGCTGTGACTCAACCCCAAGACATAGGTAACTTAAATATGTTTCATTGAAAGCCTTCTTTAGTTTTAGTTGTTATGCATGCTTAGTTAGTTGTTAGTTCACTTATGTTCCTAGCCACTATCTCTCCATGACTTAGATTAAGAAATTATTGTTTGTAAGAGTTAGGTATTATACTATGTTATTTGTGATGTTTTGATTTTTGAGGACAAAAATCTTTTAAGGGAGATAGTTTGTAGCATTTGGGTTCCAAAAATTTATTTTCTATTTTAGAGAGATTTTTTTTATTTTAGTTAGAATCAATTAATTACTAGGTTGTTGATTTGGGATCGTAAGATTTTTGGCCTAAGTCTATAAGTTAGATATAAGGAAATTATGTTGTATATAGTCTCTGGGGCCCCTAGATAGTCCCTAGTATATTATCTTACCATTTTAGAATTTTCAGGATTTTATGGAGATTTTTAGAGAATTTTATATATGATTTTATTAATTTTCTAAGCTTCTAGGATTTACTGTGAGAGCACCCGAGGGTATTTTTGAGGTCAAATATTTTATTTGGGCTCTAGAACCCTTAAAATATTTTCTATATTTTTCTAGGAATTTTTAGGAATTTTCTGGGATTTATTTGGAGTTTTTAGGATTTTTCCTGATTTTTTTATTTATTTTCTGTTATTAAAAACCTATTTACTAAAATTAATACACAGTCAGCCGCGGACGGGGCCCACCCATCAGCCACTCGGGCGCGGGTGGCGGGCCCACCCGTCAGCGCGGGTGAACTAGTGCTCGGTCTCCGAGCCGTATTTTGGTCCGAGTCGAACTCGGATAAGCCGCTCCCAAGCCAAGCCGAGCTCGGATAAACTTTGAGCCATTGGATCTGGGCGGGGCGGGAAGGATGCTGCCACGTGTCCCCGCCCGGCCGCTCAAAGCATCAGCCGACTCCCTATATATATATATTAGTTGTTTTAGTTTTTTTCGAAAACCCTATATTTTTCAGCAGCTTTTTGTGGAGAGTTCAATAGGGATTCTTCAACTTCGCGGAGCGATTGCCGTCGATCTAGGCGTCCTTTTTGTGCGCCGTTTTTTTATTGGAAGCGTATTGAGGTTAGGTTTCCGAAAATATAATTTATTTTCTGTAGTTTTGTCCTCGAATTTCTGAATAATTATTTGAGTGTCGGTTGTCCAAAAATTTACACGTCGCACGGTTTTCGAGATTCCGAGCAATCCCGAACTCCGTTTCGCGATCCGTTTGAAGTTTTGGAAAGCTGACACAGAGCCCTAAAACATATAATTTTTCCAGAAATTCAGAGTTTCATCTAATATTTTATTTTATTCATAGAAGTCAGATTTGGTCAACGGTTCATCGATTTGGTCATGGTTAGCCATAATGGCGATAACTTTTGACCAAATCGTGATTTTGTGGCACGGTCGATTCCAGTGCACTCATGGCACTGAAATCTACCATGTTGCACACTCAAACTTTGAATTCATAATGTTTGACTAGTTAGTCAACAGTATGTCTCGGTTTGCGTGCCACGGGTCCCGAATTTGGAACCGTGACTTTCCTTGGCCAAATATTTTTGTGTAGATTATTATTTCAGAATTAAATAGGTTAAAATAGGATTTTAGATGATTTATTTCAGAATTAGAATAGTATTAATTGATTTGACCCATTAGCCACTTTCTAGGATTTTTAGAGTGGGATTATAAATCTAACTTGTGGTTGTTTGTGCGACGGGGTTCGTGGGATGATGGCTTGATTTGATAGCTTCTAGGCCGGAGTTCATATTGTCTTCAACTTGTAAAATCAATCCATCCAAGAGTTCAGGCAAGTACTTGTTGACACCTTCATGGGCATTTACTTTATATTGTCGTATTTCACTTATACATGCTATCTTCTGTGTCTTGACTGTTACACACACGAGAGTTGAGTATTTGACTATTGATCATGTTTTCTCATTGTTATCTTGATCGTTATCATGATCGTGTTTTCGTGATTGTGAGGTATGGATATTGGAGGGGTACAATTACTAGGCACGTGGACAAAGCCCAGATGGTATCGTTGGCAACTCTCCCGGTTACGGGGGCGGGCCTTATAACCTCATCGTTCGCCCAAGCCGTCCATGTGTAGGAACGTTGTACTTCTCACGACACGTGCACTACGAGTGTTTACATGAGTCTCTTTACTTTTCATGCTTGTTACTTTTCTTTATCAGTTTCTTCCATCTCATGATTTCTTGTTCATATGGTTCATGATTTCCATTGATTCTTACTTTCCATGTTTAGTGTTTTATTACTTTATATTGTACTTGTATCATGTTGGTTTAGACTTGTACTTGTTCCAATCCTGACTGGATAACCATTTTTCAGTTGTAGACGACGTGATCTGTCCAGAGGTTTACGGTGAGTATGTTGGAGACACTGACGTCACTGGCGTACCCGGTTCCAGCACTGATGCGAATTAGCATATTTTCTTCCTTATGGATTCGCATTAGTTAGTAGTTATAGTTATGGAGTTAGTTGCCTATTTTATTTTCTATTATCCGGGTTTGTTCCCGAGACCTTCTGAGTTGTAGTGGATTGTCATATTTATTATTGAGACTATTGGATATTTTAGTAATTTTTGCTGGCTTAGTTGTGGATGATATATATGCGTGTTGTGCTTGTTGTGGACCATTGTTATCATAGACAGCGTACTACCGCCGATGCTGCGGCGTAGGCTGGACTTGGCCACGTACTCGTATCCCAAAATTGGGAGCGGGTCGTGACAGTCCCCTAACCCCAGCGGGTCATTCAGTTTGGCTTCCGCCAGACGCATTGCCAGAGGCAGTGGGATTCCGAACATGATTCTCGCCAACTTTTGGCAGACTTGCATCCCCATCAAATGGTCCATTCTCATCTGGCGCGCTCTTAGACGCAAGATTCCGACGGATGATATCATCAGATCTTTTGGGTTCAGCCTCGCCTCCAGTTGCCACTGCTGCGAGGAGCACAATGTGGAATCCGCCGAGCATGTCCTTCTTTTGGGAGAGCTGGCCGCAGACATGTGGGCTGAACTTCATCAGAGGCTTAGTATGGTTCAACCGTCCGGGGGCTTCTACGATCTCTTGGCCTCCTGGTCCCGCTCCCACGGGCATCAGATCGTAGCAGCCGCTGGCATTTGGGTTCTTTGGAAGAACAGGAACAAGTTCCGTTACGAAGGACACCAGCTTCCCCCTGCCCAGCTTTTCAGAGAAGTCACTAGACAATGCTTCAAAGTGAGGAGGCGCTGCTCTCACGTCTCCAACTTGTTCTGGGAGACCCTAGCCTAGGACGCTTCGTCCACCCTGCTTGTTGGGTTGCGTGTTTACTCCGCACCTTTTGTTTTTGGTTTTTAGGCCGCTTCCGCGCGCTTACTTGTATAGGCTTCGGCATTTTGCACCTATGTGATCAATAAAGCTTGCTTTCCTTAAAAAAAAAAAAAAAAAAATTTATATATATATATATATATATATATATATATATATATATATATATATATATATATATAGTTTTTCTATAAATAGATAAATATATGTTTAAGAATAATTCTATAAGAAAATTTTTTTTTATAATGTTTAAATTATTTTTAGATTTTATTTATAGGTTAGAATAAATAGAGATATAAATATACATAGATATATTTTTTTAGATACTAAATAAAGTTTGTTTGCAACATATATACATATATGTATATATAGTTGATTATTATTTGATATAAATTCGTTAAGAAATTTTCACTTAGAAATTTTTCTAGAAGTATTTTCGTATTTCTTAGTTTATAAAAAAAATAACCCTTTGAAATTCTCACAAGAATTTCAAATTCTCGTGAGATACAATTTTCCAAGCAGACCGACCCTGCTTCCTATTGAGCCGTCTACACACACACATATGTGTGTGTGTGTGTGTGTGTGTGTGTGTGTGTGTGTGTAGAGATTGAAAGAAAGAGAAAAAAATTGAAACCCCTAACCCTAGATATCCCGTCGACCACCACAGGCCTCTGCCCATCTTCCTTTCTAAAATAAGGATAATTTTGAACTTTTATAATTTTGATTAATCAATAATAAGATTTAACTCATGTTGTGATTTTTGGTGATTTTTAATCAATTTAAAACTATTTAAAATGTTGAATTATGATTTTGATGGTTAACTAGTTAAACACTAGTTTTGCTAAGCCTAGAGACTAACCATGATCAAGGGAGCCTAGTCATGTGATTATGATGACTAATTACAACTTTTTGGCTTGAGGTTATTTTGGTCATTTTGATTTTTTTGGTGATTTTGATTTTTTTATTAATTAAATATGTGCTAATTGTTAGGTTGAGACTTGACCTAGAAACTTAGCCTAATTTAGATTAGCCTTGAGCTTAGAGTATTGATTAGGGTAACCTAGTAATGACAAGGATAAAAATATCAAGATATTCTAAGTAGGATATTTTCCCTTAGGATATTTATGAAAAAGAAAGCTTTATGACTAGTTGAACCAATAGGAAGGATTAGAATTGGGTGGACAATTCCTAGCCACTCATCTAGACCTAAAACCTAACCCTAATTCATCTTAGGGCAGCTACTATAGGTAGGTTATCCTCCATTCCTTTCATTTCATTCCATCTTGCCTCTTTTCCTTCACAAAGTGTTCTTTCCCAAATTAGAGAGTTTTTCTCTTTGATTTGATATCCAAATCCTTACATTCCTCCACCAAAACATCCATCCAACCATCTCATACTACCAAGGGAGGGTGCTAGCAAAGATTTGGAGCAAAGTGCAAGGAGAAGTGTCCTTTTTGGAAGATCTTCGTGTCGGAGCCGTGTCCTTGGGAGTTGTAAGCCCCCTGAATTTCAAGGTTTATTTTAAATTTTCTAAATGAATTATTTTCAATAAATATTTTATTATTTAATTGTTTTGATCATTAATGTTCCTTTCCGTGACTTTGACTTCTGGAGCGTCAGGGATGCCAATCTCTGGAAACTCTCTTCATGAGTTTTGTAGTAGACAAGATTATCTTCATGTTGATATATCATGTCCACTTAAACTCGTTCCCTTGTGCTCTTTTTGTATCGCACAACTTCGGGTCAACTTAGACCAATTAATCGTTGAATAATTATTCTTACTTTTATCTTTGATTATCGTTTGCACGTTGCCATGACTTTTAATTTGGGAGCACAAGACAGGTCGTTTTCTCAGAACTAACTTCTCATGAATGATCTACTCGAGACGCTCTACACCCATGACCTTCATATCCCACTCAGACACTCCATTTTGTGCTTCAATTGCTTCGCATAACTTTCGGGTCAATTTAGGCCAATTAATTATCTACCATAATGCCTGATTTAATTTCTAATTTAATTTCGGGACCCGACATCGATCCAACCTAGTCGACCCAAAGTATGGACATGGTCTACGTGAAGCCTACTAACCACATGATGTTTGTGTCCCATTTATTTGAGTCCCCACATGTTACTTATTTACCCATGATTATAAATATCCATTTAAATTCAATTATTGCACCATGTCCGATTTTGACCAAACCCGGCTCGACCGAACCCGAACCCAAGCTCCATGTTGTCCTCTCATGACTACCCAAATACCCCACACAATATTTCTCTTTTTTCTATTTAAAAATATCTCTTCCTCTCTCTACTTTACAAATATCCCATATATATACATATATATATAAATATCACACACACTCTCTCTCTCCTATTACTCACACACACATCCCCTCCTTTACAGCAAGAACACTTCCCCCCCATATGGCCGACCTCTTTCTCTCTCTCTCATTCCTATAATATCTATATATCTCTCTCTCTTCAAATATCTCACCCCCTCTCTTCTTATATATATTGTATACACCCACACATATATACACAACACACACAAACACACAACTCACTCCCCTTCTCTTAACACACAGTAGCTCCCTATCCCCCCTATTGGTCGAGCACCACCCCCACAGCCTCCATCTCCATCTCCTCTTCCTTCTCACTACTCATCATCATCATCCTCAACTACACCACCACCATTAACCACCTCCACCACCACAAATACCATCTCCATACACCACCACCACCGCACAGCCCATCAACACCCACACAACTACACACCACCTCCACCCCCGCTGGCGACCACTGCACGCTGCCGCCACTGGCCGTGCTTATGCGCCAAGTAGCAGCAGCGACAGCGCATGGTAGCAGCAGCCTTAGCCGCGCCACCATGCGCCGTCGCCGTCGCGCGTCGCCGCATGGTCGACCCACGCCATCGTGAGGACCCCACGAACACCCAGTGAACCCCCCTTGCCGCCTCCGTCGTCTCCGACGCGGGAAATAGGCTATTCGTGCATTTACGTCAAAATCCCGTCGTGACGCGCGAGTTTCGAACTCAGAATTCGTGTCCCATCGCAGCAACTTTGCACATGTTTTTTGAGAGATCCGACCGTTGGATCGACGAACTCTTTGCTCCATCACAATGTCGGTATATACCTCTTCACTCTCCTCAAGTTTCGTTCGTTAATTTCGTCGTTTGATATCTCAAAACTGGCCACCAAGTTAACACTTTAAATTGTACTATTTTTGGACAGTTTTGTGGAGCCGACTTTGTCAGCTCGTAACTCCGCCATTGCAGCTCCGGTTGGCGTGCCACTAGTTCATGTGTGTAGCTGGTAAAACTCTCTTCCTGCCCCTTAAGTTTTGTTTCATTGTAAGCACGTTTGGTTGGTCGAATTCGACGCCAAAGTTGGCCGTCCAAATTCTTAATATTACACTTGTTAAATTCTATTTTTGAACCCGGCACCTCAGATACAATTTCTGACACCACCAATAGACTCGTGGCGTCGTTCTGGCACGTTTTTATATAAAGTTTGTTAGATTTGGAGATCGTGGGCCCTGACACGTATTTTGGTACAGAGCGGGTCCCACAGTTCGAGTCAACGGGTCACTTTGAGATCGGCTCATCGGAATCCAGTTCTGGATATACCTTTGAGTTCGTATTGTCATTCTGGACTCGTTGACATATAATTTCCTGAGTTTTGAAGACATTTGCTTCGGCACGCATTTCGGTGCAAACCGGATTCTAAATATTCGCGTCAACATATCATTTTGAGATCGGCTCATCGGAATCCAATTTCGGATATACCGTTGAGTTCGTGTCGTCATTCTGGACTTGTTTACATGTACTAGATTTTGTGGACTTTGGCTTTGACGTGCATTTTCGTGCAAATCGGATACCAACATCTAGGTCAATGGACCATTTTGTGATCGGGTCATCAGAATTCTATTTCGGACATACCGTTGGGTTCGTATCATCATTCTGGATTCGTGGACATATAATTTGCTAGGTTTTGTAAGCTTCTATCCTGACACATTTTTTGGAGCAAAGTGTGTCCAACAGCGGACATCATTTTGACCCAAAATTACCATTTTGCCCCTGTGTCCAAATTGGACTTATGGGTAGGCTATCCTAGCTAATTTGACCATTCTGGACGCGTTGGTGATATTTGTTTTGTCATCCGACGACATCGGTATATTTTGCTTATGTATCATCCTTAATTTTTAATTAATTATAATTATATATATAATAGCAAAATAGTTGAAATAAATTACAAAAATTCTATTTTTCTGCCTAAAGTCAGCCACAATAAAAAATTAATTTAAAAACATATGGTTACAAAAATGAAATTGTACAATGATTACACAGCTGCCAGCAACATTAAATTGTGATACAATTGTCATTAGTTAACCTTAAGTGACCAACAAAATTATTCAAAAAATTTAAACACAAATACCATTTTCCCGCCTAAACTCAGCCACAATAAAAAATTAATTAAAAACCATATGGTTTAAAAAACAAAATTGTACAATGATTAAACAGCTAATGGCAACATTAAATTGTTTTACAATTGTCATTAATTAACCTTCAATCAAAAACAAAATTATTCAAAAAAATTAAAAAACCTTTTCCCAATACCATTTTTTCTAATCAATTAAACAACTGCCAGCCAATTTTCTCCATCAATCAAGAAAACTGTTGGTTTCCAAACATATCTTACATTAATAATATTTTGTTCATACTGTCTATAAATACAGTGAAAAAATGGATTCCATCCTCACTCTTCAACTTTCAGAGAAAGAAAAAAAATTCTTCATCAATGGCTCCTTTCTTCTCACTAATTCGTGAGGTCAGTCCATCCAAAATATTTTTGAATTTGAAAGTTCGACTCATTCGTATGTATGATGTACCCGGATACGGAGGGAAAGGGCAACCATTCAGTCTCGAGTGTGTATTTCACGATTCTGAGGTAGTTTTACTTATCCTCAGTTTTTTACATTCTGCAATTTTGTTTATGTTAGATATAATCTGAAAAAAAAATTGTTGATGTACAGTAATAAAATAAACTACTATTAAATTAAACTGTTGTAATAATTCAATGCTTCCATATGGTTACAAAAAAAATTATTATCATAAATTAGATGTACGTATATGTAAGGGGAAGTTTTCCATATTCTATCAATATCAGACCTTCTAAATTACTGGAGTAATTTTATATACAGAATCAATGAACAAATGATAAAACAGCTGCCAGCAACAAAACAAAATTGTACAATGATTAAACAACTGTCAGCAACATTATATTGTGATACAATTGTCATTAATTAACCTTCAGTAAAAAACAAAATTATTCAAAAAAATTAAAAACCTTTTTCCAAGACCATTATTTCTCATCATCAAACCACTGCCAGCCACATTTCTCCATCAAATTAGGCGATAAATTTTTTTAATTACTGGTGTAATTAAAAAACCATATGGTTACAAAATGAAATTGTACAAATTACTGGTGTAATTTTTTAATCAAAAGTGTAGTTAAAAAACCATATGGTTACAAACGAAATTGTACAAATTACTGGTGTAATTTTTTAATCAAAAGTGTAATTAAAAAACCATATGGTTATAAAACAGAATTGTACAACGATTAAACAGCTGCCAGCAACATTAAATTGGAAATCAATGTAAACCAGTAATTTGTACAATTGGGAATCAATGTACACCAGTAATTTGAAAGAAAATGATAAGAAAATTTCTTTTATAACATTCGAATCAAAGTACAAATGACACATAATTATATGCATAAAAAAAACAGCAAAAAAACACAAATGACATTAACATAAAACGTTAAAACGATAGCAAAAATTTTACAAATGCCAGCAACATAAATCTATATTGAGAAAATGTTATTTAACCTCGGTACATTCTGTAATTCTGTTTAAGTATAATATAATCCAAAAGAATTGGTGATGAACAATAATAGAATAAACTACTATTACTCATGTTAAAGACTTGACAGACTCATATTTAGAATAACCAACCAATGGCTGCAATGAATACCCCGCCAATGGCTGCCAAATCATCATTGCCGATTTTCCAATGGCTGCAACGAATGCCCCGCCAATTGTTTTAACGATAGTCAAACAAAATAGTTAAATGATGACAAATAAAGAGAGAAACCCGGCTCAAATCTTTGTCCACACAAAAAATTTCAGCCCATAAGCTGTCATAAAAAGATGCACATGAATCAAGAAATTGAACATTCACACAAACCTTAGCGCATTCTCAGAGCTCTTCCCTCTTTTTCGATGGCTCTTTTAGAACAGCAGTTCCGACAGTCAGATTGGCAGCATTTCAATAATAACAAGATATTCTCCTATTACTCATGTTAAAAATTTGATAGACTCAGATTTATAATAACCAACCAATGGCTGCAACGAATGTCCCGCCAATGGCTGCCAAATCATCATTGCCGATGGACCAATGGCTACAACAAATGCCCTGCCAATGGCTGCCAAATCATCATTGCCGATGGACTAATGGCTGCAACGAATGCCCCGCCAATGGCTGCCAAATCATCATTGCCGATGGACCAATGGCTGCAACGAATGCCCTGCCAATTGTTTTAACGATAATCGAACGAAATAATTAAATCATAAAACACAAATACAATTGGAACTTGACGAAAAAAAATATACTGCTGCCAGTGTGTGTCTTTTGCAACATCAGTTCACACGGACACATAGCCACACATGTCTCATAATTAAGACTTAAGAATGTCAAATTTAGAATGTCCAACAATGGCTAAAACGATTAACCCGCCAATTGCTGCCAAATCATCATTGCCAATAGGCCATTGGCTGCAACTAATGCTCCGCCAATTATTTAATGGCAGTATATCATGAATAATAAAAATAATACCAATGATTTCATTATTATAGATAATGACAGTATTTCAATAATAATAAAATGAGCTGAATACTTGAATAAATTATATGCATAAATATTTGTATACTGAAATTATTTTTTCCTTTGCAGGGGTATCGAATTCATGCAAGTATTAAGAAAGATTTAATCCCCAACTTTCAACCATTGCTGAATGAGAGAAGACTCTATGTTGTTCGTTGTTTTGTTGTTACAAATAACAACATTAAATAAAAAATAACTGCAAACAAATACAAGATATTATTCTTGGCAAAAATGAAAGTTGTTGAAATATTTGATGATAAATTTCCTTCATTTATTTTTAGTTTTCACAAGTTTTCCGATTTTACAAGTGAGGAACCTTTAGATGATAACAAACTTATTGGTAAATACATAATTTAAATTATTTTTGTGTTTACAAATATGAAATTATTTTCTTTTATCAATTTTATTGTTATTTGTAAATACCATTAATTTCAGATATTATTGGATGAGTTGTTTCATTAGATCCTCCCCAACAAGGGGATTTGAAAGATGGACCAACACGACTTATGGATATTACTCTTGAGGACAATGAGTAATAATTTAAATTTTTGATTATTTAATTTCTTAATATTTTGCCATATAGTTAAAAATAATCTAATTTCCTTTGTATTATTAGGAAACATCGTCTGCCATGTACTTTGTGGGGTAATTTGGTTGATGATATGGTTTCGTACGTTAATAATGGAAGAAATGAGCCTGTTGTAGTAATACTACAAATGTTTCGTACCAAATTATATAGAGGTGATAATTATTTCTTATATATTGTATTTTATTTTCATTCTACATTTATAAAATAATTTAATATATGTTTAAATTGTATTGTTTTTCGATTAGGACAAGTTACAGCATCCAACACATTATATGTGTCAAGGTTGATATTTGGTGTTGATATTCCTGAGATTGAAAATTATAAATCAAGGTAATAAAACAACTCTATACTATAATTAATTGTTAATTGTTAATACTTTAGTTAGTATTCATAATTAAATTAATAAATCTTCGTCTACTTTCTGAAGGATTGTTGAAGAAAGTAGTGAATCAATCACTATAAGTACAGTTTCACTAACTTCTACAAATTTGGTTGAAAATGAATTATCAAGTGGCCAAGCTATAGTTAGGACCATTGAGAAATTGTGAGATAATCACGAGGTATAAATTTCTTTCAGTTACAATTTATAATTATATTATATTACATATTTTAACTTATTCAGAATATTAATTTAACTTTTTTATTATTGATTATCAGATTGGAAGCTTTTGGGTTTATGCTGAAATTGTTGAAGTTGTATTAAAAAAATGCTTGGTGGTATTTTTCGTGTAACAAATGTCCCAAAAAACTAGATAAATGTGGCAATTTATTTTACTGTGATAGATGTAACAAATTTGAAAAAGATGTTAACATCAGGTATTAACCTACAATAATTTTAAACCTAATTACTATTCTTCTAGATTATTTAAATACAATTTTCTATAACAGGTACAAAATTAATGTTCGTGTCATTGACACAACCGGAGAAATAGAGTTACTATTATGGGACAAAGAATGCGTTCAGCTTATTGGAAAAAAGGCTTGGATTTGAAAAAGAAGACGTCAGAGGTACATTTGTAAATAATCTCTAAGCAAATAAAATATTTTTTGCACTATACTTAAATTTGTTATATTTATTAAAAATTTGTTTCTCTTTTTTAAAATTGTAGGAATCAGAAAATAATAAGAAAATTCCTAAGGAAATACAAAATTTAGTTGGCTTAAGAATTTTCTTCAAAATTCAAGTAAGATCTGAACAAGTACGTAATTATACTGGATCATTTACGGTATTAAAGCTGACTACCGATGAAGCACTAATTTCACTATATTCTGAAAATTTTAAAGATAATCAGGTTTGTGCTAATCTTTTGGTAATTTGAAATTGCTTTAATTATTTTTTAAAAATTCTGTTGAAATATAACATTTTTTTTTACAGGAATCTGATATCTTTTCAAATTTGTTGAAGGAGGATAATGATGTCGAAATGGTAAGCAAGTTTTCCTTCAAATATTTTTTTTTATTTTATTTACAACACATTTTAATTGCATTGCCATATAAATGAATAGATTGGATCGTGTGGAGAGATTATTTCAACACCAAATGTCAAAAATTCACAAGAGATTGAGTCTGTGGAAACTCCTGAAGATTTCGGATTGAAGAGGTCCTTGGTTGATGCATACTCAACAACAGCCGGATCAAAGAAGATGAAGGTTAATATAAAGAAAGAGAAGGAATGCAGATTATCTTAGTTTGATCCTTAGTGCTTTTAATTACAGCCAGCTTAAAAGAACACTTTGTTCAATGTATTGACGTACTTGAATATTATCTTAGTTTGTATTTTAATGCTTTCAAGTTGAGCCAGCTCTTAAAAGAATATTTTGTTAGAGCTTACTTAGTTAATTGAACTTATGTTATTCTCAATGGAACTTTCATTTGTGTTATATATGTATTTTAAGAAAGTATATATAAACCTTTTTTGTGTTATTAGATAATCTAATTTAATACAAACAATAAAATATTATATAGATAAGATGAAAGTTGATATGAAAAAAAGATAAGGAATGACATTTTTCACTCATTATAAGTTGATCACTCATGCAAATAAGATGATATTAACATCTTTGTTAGATTAAATGTCGTACATCAAATAATGTTGAACAAACTCCATGTTTTATTGATAGATTAATTTTTTACAAATTTATATATATAAAAAATAGCTGAACATACTAAATATACATTGTCGGACATGGAATTTAATTGATATCGAAAAAAATGTGATTGTTAGAGATAACTAAATTAAAAGGTTTAATACAATACAATAAATGTGATATTCATATTAATTTATTTCCCACAAACTTCCAATTCATAATATTACATTTACAACAAATATTGACATTAAACTTATTTAAAGTAAATAGATATGAATAGTAATACTGTTATAATGAATGGCATTTTTTACTCATTATAAGTTGATTACTCATACATATAAGATGATATTACTCATTGTAGAATGTTCTATTGATGTAGTAAAATTAAAGCTATTTTTGGAAATCTAAAATGAAGTTGTCCATACATCATTAGAACCATAAAAAAAAGTGCTTTATTTTAAAACATGTATACATTGGAAATCGGTTTTGTAGAATATTTAAAATAAATATGATGCAATTAAAGCTGTTTTTTGATATCTAAAATTAAGTTGTCCATACATCAATAGAACCTTCTAAAAAAGTAATTCAGCAACAAACTGTTGGTTTTCCTTACTTTTGTCTTCCCAATACAAAATAATCATTAATTCACAACCTACATATTGGGCTTACAATATAAAAATGGGGTTTTAATTTTATCATTTTAAAATCCCCAAAAAAAGAATATCAAAATCAAGGAACTAATACATAATAAAGAAGAACGTTATTAGGAATCTGAAAAAGAGTACAATACTTATAATTTCATACATTAAAAAAAGATTACATGTCGTAATAATACAATGTTGTGCAAACTTGTGTTTAACAGCCATGTTACAACACAATATATGTGATACGCAAAATTTTTTTTTCCATAGACTTCCAATTCAACAATTACAAATTTATTCCAATTTCAACAAATATTGACAAAAAACTTACTTAAAGTATTTTATTATTGATATAATATTATATAAGTAAGACAACCATATTAAAAGTAAGACAGCCATATAAAAGTAAGACAACCATAATTTAATACAACACAATATATGTGTCATTGTTACAACATTATTTAATTTTGTAGCCCAAGTTTTTTTTATGTAAGCCCTAAAAATATATAAAAGTAAGACAGCCATATTAAATTATGGTGCCTAACAAAACAAGTTTCAAGTTAAAAATAAAATGGCAAATTATTTTAAGTTATGTAAACATTGAAAATCGTTTTTGTAGAATATTTATATTAAATATGATGCAATTAAAGCTATTGTTGGAAATCTAAAATGAAGTTATCCATACATCATTAGAACCTTCAAAAAAGTGTTTAGCAGCAAAAAACTGTTGGCATTCCTTTCTTTTATCCTCCCAATACAAAATAATCATTATTGAATGCCTATATATTGGGTTTACAATATTAGAATGGGGTTTCAATTTTGTCATTTCCAAATCCCACCCAAAATATAACAAGGAAGGAACTGTTACAAAGGAAAAAATTGAGAATGAGGAAGCTGACAAGGAGTACAACAATTAACAAGCGTCCGAAATTTACAAACGATAGAGGAGGTAATAGTTCCATCTAATTTCTAAAGTCTTTTAAGTTAGATATAATTACTTCTAATTTTGCAGCATATTTTTTTCACTAATATACATTGTAAACATCAGACTTATCTATATGCTTGAACTGAAAATTACCATTGTCAAGTCATCAAAACTAAATTATAACTATTTATATATAAGCCGTGCATGTTGAAAATCTGATTTACTGTAAATTTCCAAACATCCATAGATTAATATATAGATATGATCATGCAGTATTTATCCATTCATTTCAAATATGTATAATCTAATATTAGGTAAAAATTTAAGTGCTATTTAGTGTACAATATCATTAAATAAATGTAAAAAATATATTGTACAAGCATTATTTTACATGTAGATATTCACATTATTTTTAAAGATTTAGCGGGCAAGCATTATTTTAATAAATCATTTGAATGATATAAAATAACATAAAATTAGAAGCATTTTTTTATCCAACATCTGAGAATTACTAAATAACATTGAATATGATATATAGTGATCAATTTTGGACTGAATATAAAATCACTAAATTATTACAATTTAGTTAAGAAAATATTCAAACATGTCTTCATATATAATTTAAATAAAATTCATTCCAATAAGTAGCTAAATAATATTAAACAAATGATAAACTAAGTTAGGTTACCTTATGTTGTGAAGATCACCATAAAACAATTTGTACTATCCTTCATAGGAGGTAACCCTTTCACCATAGGAGCTAACCCTTCTGTTTTTGCAACCAAAACCCCCAAATCATATCATGTATTTGTAGATCTAGCACATGGCAATCATGACTTAACAAAAAAACCCAAAAAAATTCAGTAAAGAGTAAAAAATTGAGAAAATTTTCGTATTCTAACATAAATTTTTAGATCTAACACATCAAGTGGTAAAACTGAAAAGAAGGAGCCATCGGAAAATATGAGAGGACTTTGAGAATGCTAGGGTTTGTGTGAATGAAAAATTTCTTGATTCATGTGCGTATTTTTATCACAGCTTATGTGCTGAAATTTTACAAAAAATTGTAATAATAAAATAACGGAAAAGAGAAAAAAATTAAGAAAAGAAAGGAATCAGCACATGTATTGTTAGATCTAGCACATCCCTCATGACTCACCCAAGAAAAAAAAAGGAGCAAAAAAATCGAAAAAAAAATTCGTATTATAACATGCATGTGTATATCTAACACATTAGGTGATAAATAATCAAAAAAATAAAGGACAATTATTACTAAAAAAATGGGTAGACCTAAAACATAACTTTACAAAAAGAACAAAAAATCACAACATGTATTTATAGATTTACCACATCCACTTATCCATAAAACCAAAAATAAAAAAATAAAAAGATCAAAAAATCGAGAAACTGCAAAATTGTAACATGCATGTCTAGATCTAACAAAAAGAGTGACAGATCACAAAAAAAATAAAAATTAACAAATTTGTAACATATATTGGTAGATCTAAAACATCACATAACAAGAAGAGCAAAAAAAAAATCGACAAACAAGAAGAACAAAAAATAACCGAAAATGAGCAAAAAATGGAGAAAACCTCCAAATCATAACATGTATTTGTAGATCTAGCACATGGCTCTCATGACTAAACCAAAAAACCCAAAAAAAATTCAGTAAATATTAAAAATCGAGAAACTCCTCGTAATCTAACATGCATGTGTAGATCTAACACATGAAGTGATAAAACACCAAAGAACAATAAAATTGAGAAAAAAATAGTACAAAAAAGAACCAAAAATGAGCAAAAAATGGAGAAAACTCCCAAATCATAACATGTATTTGTAGATCTAGCACATGGCTCTCATGACTAAACCAAAAACCCTAAAATAAATTCAGTAAATATTAAAAATCGAGAAACTCTTCGTAATCTAACATGCATGTGTAGATCTAACACATGAAGTGATAAAACACCAAAGAACAATAAAATCGAGAAAAAAAAATAGTACAAAAAAGAACCGAAAATGAGCAAAAAATGTAGAAAACCCCCAAATCATAACATTTATTTGTAGATCTACCACATGGCTCTCATTTCTAAACCAAAAAACCCAAAAAAAATTCAGTAAATAGTAAAAAATCGAGAAACTCTTCGTATTCTAACATGCATGTGTAGATCTAACACATGAAGTGATAAAACACCAAAGAACAAAAAAATTGAGAAACAAGAAGAACAAAAAGAACCGAAAATGAGCAAAAAATGGAGAAAAACCCCCAAATCATAACATACCAAAGAATAAGTACAAAATTCTGTTGATATAACATACCAAAAAAAGAAAAATAAAAGGAGAAAAAAGAAAAAGAAATCTACGGTAGCATGGGTGTGTAGGTTAAAAAAAAATTAATAAAACCTCAAAAAGTAAAATTGAAAGGGAAGAAGAGCCATCGAAAAAGAGGAGAGAGCTTTAGGAATGCTAGGGTTTGTGTGAATGAAAACTTTCTTGATTCATGTGCGTGTTTATATCACAGCTTATGGGGTGAAATTTTTTGTATGTCCAGAGCTTTGGGCCGGGTTCCTCTTCTTATTTGTCATCATTTAATATAAAAAGTTAATAAAAATCCAAAAAACTAAAATTAAAAGGGAAGAAGAGCCGTCGAAAAAGAGGAGAAAGTTTTGGGAATGCTAGGTTTTGTGTGAATGAAAAATTTCTTGATTCATGTGCGTGTTCTTATCACAGCTTATGGGCTGAATTTTTTTGGTAATGCTAGGTTCTGCTAAATTAATGTTTGCCTATATAGATTACTACATTTTCAAAACAACAAAAAAAATTTAAAATAACATTTTTTGATAAAAATATGTTTTTTTATTTGAAAATTGTATGTGTGCTAAATTAAGGTTTGACTATATAATGATAAAAAATTTCTTTATTTTTAAATTTAATGTGCGCTAAATTAAGGTTTTCCTATATAAATTAATCTTTTTTAGAACGAAAAATAATTGTATGTTATAATTATAAATTGGTAGAAATTTAATTTGAAAACAATAGTAACATATAAACTAATTTAATAAAAATTATTATTTTTATTAATATGGAAATTGATATATATATATATTAAATTTTTATTATTGTACGTTTTATTTTTATTTAATTTTAACTCAATAATTCTTTATTTTTTGTAGAAAATATAGATATGGATTTAGATGAATGTACGCCTCCATCAAGCCAAAAAAAAATTCAGCATATCTTTTGTGGGAACGATTCGAACATGACCAGTTGTTCATCATCTAGGTCTCCTTTTGGTGACATCACGAATGGTATGATATGATTTTTTTTTCACAAAGTATTTAATGATTACTTTTTTTATATATCTATCTAACAATGTATATGTATATACATATATATGATGTTTTTTATGCAGTATGTGGGTCAAGTGAGCCTGCACAGTTAATTGTTTCTCAGAAGAAAAATTCATTTGACTACTCGAAGAAGAGATTTACAAAACTGCACTCTGATCCATCGATAGTAATTTTTTCAACTAATGATGATGGTCCTTCAAGTACGTTATTTTTCTAATGGTTTTAACAATTTATTCTCAAAAATCTATTACAATAATTTATTAGAGCCTAATTAACTATTTTTAAGAATAAAATGTGATCTATGATTATTGTATTGTTATTACTTTTCTAACTTTTTCCTTACTTTTTTTGCAGAAAATTTAAATCCATATGAAAAACAGTTTTATTCTAGCAGCGTATTGTTTAATAATGTACTGAATACGTCTACATATCCTTTTAATGAAATCACGAATGGTATGTGATAGATTTTTTTATTAAAGTATACATACATACATATATAATTAATACTGTTTATAAAGTTTTTTATTGAATTGTTTTATGCAGTGTGTGGATCAAGTGAAACAGTTGATTTGACTACTTCAATGAACCAAAGTTCGCTGTATTGCTCGAAGAATACAATCTCAAATTTGCAGCAAAATAATCATTTAACAACGATTGATTTGACTACGGATGAGGAGTCATCAAGTATGTTTTAAGCCTAATTTTTTTCACGTTAATTTTTTATATTTGAAATTTTTAATTAATTTCAATGTTTTAAAAAGAAAAGTAGTTTGTGTATCACCTAAAATTTTGTTGCTTTTGCTTTAATTTTTTTCCTTTTGCAGTGGTTGTTAAATTGACGAATGGAGATTGTAAATTTGATCATGGACATGCAAATCCTACAATTGGTATTAGTCTATATATATTTGTGTGTGTGTGTGTGTGTGTATTTATTAGTTTAGTTTATGAGTTATGTAATTCATTTATATTTTATTGGTCTTTTTTATTGACAGATTATTGGGATATTGGCGATCCAACTTATAAATGTAACTTTTGTGGTGCACACTTTTGGTATGATGAGAGAGTTCAGTCTTCCTACAATTGCAAAAACCCGACGTACTCTTTATGTTGTATGCAAGGAAAGATTCAAATTTCACCAATGAAGAGACCGCCTAAAGTTTTACATGATCTATTATATGGTGTGAGCGATAAGAGCAAACATTTTCTAGAAAATATAAGATCATACAACAACATGTTTTTATTCACTTCAATGGGAGGCAAGGTCGATCCGGAACCAAATCAAGGAAATTCTCCACCAATTTTTAGAATGCATGGACAAAACTACCATCTATTAGGGAGTTTACTACCCGTTGAAGGTTCAAGTCCAAAATTTGCACAGCTATATATTTATGATACAAAAAATAAAATTCAAAACAGAATGAAAGCTGTTAGGTATTTATCATTTTTTTTCCAAATATGTACAATTATATATTGATCATTGATTATTAATAAATTTAGTTATCTTATTTTTTTTAATATTATTTTCAGGAAAAACGGTAATATTAATAATTTGCATGCAGAAATTGTATATGATTTGAAAAATATGTTGGATGAGAAAAATGTATTAGTAAAGTCTTTTAGAATGACTCGCGAGAAAATGTGTGAAGGAGGTAATTCAAGCGTTCGATTGAAATTGATAGGAAGGAGACATGGAGATGGACGACAGTATAATTTACCTACAGTTTCTGAGGTTGCTGCTTTGATAGTTGGAGATCTTGATGAATGCTTAGGTGATAGAGATATCATGGTTGAAACACAAGCTGGGAACCTGCAACGAATAAATGAGTTACATGCTTCTTATTTAGCATTACAATACCCTTTGATCTTTCCCTACGGTGAAGATGGTTATAGAGAAGACATTCCATTATCTGAATCAATAAATAGAGAAAATGGTAGAAGAATGAGAGTAAGTATTAGAGAATGGTTCGCTTATAGACTACATGAAAGGGATAATGAGCCTTCTATCATATTTGCTACTAAAAGACTTTTGCAACAATTTTTTGTTGATGCTTATACAATGGTTGAATCTGCAAGATTAAAATTTATTCGAACGCATCAAAAACAATTACGGTGTGAGATGTATAAAGGTCTTACAGATGCATTATTACGAGGTGAAACAGATCCGACTACTCAAGAAAAAAGAGTCATTCTACCATCTTCTTTTACATGAGGTACTCGGTACATGATTCAAAATTATCAAGATGCAATGGTAATATGCAGATGGGTTGGTTACCCAGATTTGTTTATAACATTTACATGCAACCCCAAATGGCCTGAAATACTTCGATATGTTGAAAAAAATGGTCTTCAACCTGAAGATCGACCAGATATATTATGTAGGGTTTTCAAGGTTAAATTGGATGGGCTGATCAAAGATCTGAAGCATAATAAAATATTTGGAACAGTTAGAGCTGGTAACGATTTTGCATATTTTTTGTACTTAATCATGTATTATATTAATAAATTTAATATTTATTTGTTTTCTATTATTTTTCAGTTATATATACGGTCGAATTTCAAAAACGTGGGTTGCCGCATGCTCATATTTTATTGTTCCTAGCCAAAGAAGATAAGTTTCCATCGGGAAAATATATTGATCAGATCATCTCAGCAGAAATTCCTGATCAAAAATCAGATCCTACCTATTACAATGCAGTGCGAGATTTTATGATGCATGGACCTTATGGTACTGCAAGAAAGAATTCACCATGTATGTCAGATGGTCGTTGCTCAAAGCATTTTTCGAAAAAATTTGTTAAAAATACTTTGGTTGATGAAGACAGATATCCATTATATAGACGCAAAGATGATGGAAGAACGGTTTTAAAGAATGGTGTTGAACTAGATAATCGATTTGTAGTACCTCATAATCGTTATTTATTGTTGAAGTATGGAGGTCATATGAATGTTGAATGGTGCAATTAGTCTCGATCTATAAAATATTTGTTCAAGTATGTGAATAAAGGACATGATCGGGTAACTGTATCCTTCTATAGAGCTACAGACGAGGAGGAACCCAAAAAACCAATTGATGAAATTAACATGTATTACGACTGTAGATACATTTCTGCTTGTGAGACAGTATGGAGATTGTTTGGTTTTGAGATCCAATATAGGAACCCTCCTGTTGAGCGGCTTAGCTTTTACTTACCCGACGAGCAGCCTATTATTTTCTCAGATGCAGATGCTATTGATACCATTATTGATCGTGCCAGTGTGAATGAAAGCATGTTCTTAGCTTGGTTTGAAGTGAATAAGCGATATCCAGAGGCAAGAAATCTGACATATGTAGAATTTCCATAAAAGTTTGTTTGGAAACAGAAGACTAGAGAGTGGACTCCGAGGAAAAAATATTTCTCATTAGGTCGAATTTTTTATGTTCCACCTGGTTGCGGTGAAATGTACCATTTAAGATGTCTTCTCAATATTGTCCGTGGACCTAAATGCTATGATGATATTAAAAAAGTCAATGGTATTCATTACGAGTCATATCGTGAAGCTTGCTATGTCTTAGGATTGTTGGAAGATGATGACGAGTATATCGATGGTATTATTGAGGCAAGTTATTGGGCATCTGCATATTCCTTGAGAAATTTATTTGTGACATTATTGTCATTTGGCTCTGTAAGTCGGCCTGAATTACTTTGGAAAAAGTGTTGGACATACTTATCGGATGATGTCTTATATAATCAATGAATTACGTTGCACGACCAAGGTAAAATATTTCTTTCCTATTTTTAAGTTTAAATTGTGTTTTGTATATTATTTGATCGTTAATATAACTTTAAAATTAATTCCAACAAATTCTTTCTCTCTTTAATTCTAGATTTGCTTATGAGTGAGGATGACATTCAAAATCACGCTTTGGTTGAAATTGAAAAGTTATTGAGGAATTGTGGTAGAAGTTTGCGAGAATTTCCATCAATGCCATTTCCAAATATGGACTCCTTATCAAATACTACAAATAGATTGGTACATGATGAATTACATTATGATTGAGCGGCTCTAGCAGAAGAACACGTACAACTACTTGCTCGCTTGAATAATGAACAACAATATGTTTATGACATAATAATGGATGCTGTTAATTCTACAAATGGTGGTGTCTTCTTTTTATACGGATATGGCGGGTACTGGAAAAATGTTCATTTGGAAAACATTATCTGTATGTTTGAGATCTAAGGGAGAAATTGTTCTAAATGTTGCTTCAAGTGGGATTGCATCACTTCTGTTGCATGGTGGACGAACAGCTCATTCAAGGTTTGCTATTCCAATAAATATAAATGAGGATTCAACATGCAATATCAAACAAGGAAGTCAACTTGCAGAACTAATTGTTAGATGCAAACTTATAATTTGGGATGAAGCACCAATGATGCACCGATATTGCTTTGAAGCATTGGATAGATCGCTTAGAGATATAATGCAATTTAGCAATCCACTCAGTTCTGAAACACCATTTGGAGGAAAAACAATTGTCTTCTGAGGAGATTTTCGTCAAATATTGCCTGTAATTCCGAAAGGTAGTAGACAAGATATAGTTCATGCAACTATAAATTCTTCTTATATTTGGCAAAACTGCAAAGTCTTGAGATTGACAAAAAATATGAGACTTCAAGGTTCTAGCATAACATCTGAAAGTGAAGAGCTCAAACGATTTTCTGAATGGATTGCAAGTATAGGAGATGGAACACTTGGAGGGCATAATGATGGTTGTGCAAGTATCGATATTCCAAGTGATGTTTTACTTAGTAATGCAAATGATCCACTGCAAACAATTATTGAGAGCACATATCCTTCTTTTGTAAATTTTGTCATCGATCCAGATTTCTTGAAGCATAGAGCTATATTAGCGCCAACTCTTGATGTTGTCGAGTCTGTAAATAAGTACATAATCACACTGAATTCTGGTAACGCAAGCACATATTTAAGTTCTGATAGTCCATCTAAGTCAGATGCCAATATTGACTTATTATCAGATGTTCACACTCCAGAGTTCTTAAATAGTATTAAATGTTCAGGTGTACCAAATCATGAGTTAAAATTGAAAGTTGGTACCCTAGTAATGTTATTAAGAAATATAGATCATTCAGCTGGGCTCTGTAATGGTACTAGATTGCTAATTACAAAATTAGGCAATCGTGTTCTTGAAGCAAAGATTCTTTGTGGAGACAATGCTAGTAATAAAGTTTTGATTCCAAGAATGTCATTGACACCTTCTGATCCAAGATTGCCTTTCAAATTTCAAACAAGACAATATCCATTGATTGTTTCTTATGCAATGACAATAAATAAAAGTCAAGGTCAATCACTTTCTCATGTTGGACTTTTCTTGAAGAATCCCATTTTTAGTCATGGACAGTTATATGTTGCTGTTTCAAGGGTAACAAATAAGAAAGGATTGAAGATTTTAATATGCAGTGAAGATAAAGATCAATGTAAATCAACAACAAATGTTGTGTATAAGGAAATATTTCAGAATTTGTAATTCAGACAAATGTTATCTTTTATGTCATCAAAATAGACTTTATCGTATAATTTTATTTACGTTGAGGTATATATTGTTATAATTCGTTCATAATCATATTAATATATTTTGGTCTAAGATATTTTGTGAATTACACAAATACTACTAATAATAATTATTTTGTTAAAATTTAATTCGTTCATAATCATATTAATATAATGTTATCTTTTATGTAATACACCATTGACTTTATTCTAACTTTTGTTTTAATTTCAAATGTTATATAAATATGAAGAACATTTTTATTATAAATAAAACAATATTAAATACACAAATCGTGCATCGCACGGGTGATATACTAGTTAGTGTATATATTTATATGTTTGGTCTTTGTAAAGCTCTAAAATAATCTTTGTGTTTCTAAGGGTTCTAATGGTTGGTTATAGGCTTAGTGTCACCCCAAATTAATTTTCTATGCTAGGACATCCCTTAGCTAGTATCCAGTTAGGAGTCGTGTCACACCACTAGTATAAAATCTTAATCATAACTTAGAGACTGAGTTTGTATATCATTTTGACAGGACACCGGACATCTATATCTTCGTACTAGTATTCTTGCCTTGCTCGAGGCGAGTACCCCTACAAACTTTATTTACTGTATATGATAATGAATTGCGTATGAACCATGTTAATACAGTAATCTAAACTGAAAATCGTATCTTACAGGTTTCTATATATCTAGCGTATGTTTCACATTCTTTAATTAAATTGCTCTCAGTACCTACCATGTTTTAAAGTGCTCCCAGTACCTGCCATGCTTATACTGTTCTCATATCTCTCACATGTTTTATACCGTTCTCGTATCTTCCATATGTTTTCACTGTTCTCATACCTCTCACATGTTAGAATATGGGTTATATGGAAACTGATAGTTGAGTACGTGATCATGCCCCCTCTATCGTAGCGAGCAGAGTTTCATTTTATATGTTACCATACCGTAGGCATTTCTCAAAGTTGTATTTGTGCGTATGTACATCTATCGTCTTTACACTTGTACGAAAGTATATTTCATTATGTGTCCCTGCACATTGTACATCTATTGACGATCACATACTTGCTCCAGTTTTAAACTCTAGATATACATATGTCGTCATGACAAATGTATTCCTGACATGATAGATTTGTGATATGACATGATTATGATACAACATGAGATAGATGCCATGATTCTTATTTACTACATCTCTTTTCATTCCATGCTCAGTATGTTTAGTTTGTAGAATCAGTACTTGCTCCCGTCCTGACAGGATAACGTTGTAGGAATACTTTCGGAGGAAGATTTGCTCTGTGATCTTGTCTATGGACCCACTACAGAGGACCAGGCTTTTGCTCCCGAGGAAGTCCCCGCAGGGAACCTCGCTTGGTAGTCTTGCTTAGATTATTTTTGGCTTAGTTATTGAACTGTTTAGACTATATCTTGTAGTTACTGGACTTTGTCTCCAGTTAGATACTTTGGAAGTGTATTATTAAGTCTGTACTCATTTTACTTTTACTTATAGATGCTGTGTTGTGATGAACCTTTTAAATGTGATATTAGAACTGTTAGCAGCTTAGATCTTTTATTGTCTATTCCTAGAACAGCTTACTACGCTTTAACCAAGCGTAGGCTGGACATGATGGCTCGGCCCAGCCCAACAATCTGGGTAACGGGTCGTGACATATTTTTAGTGGCGGCCCATGCAGGTCCAGACTTAAGTTGTTTGGTTACGTTGTTGTACCAAGCATGCCTGCAATTAGGATCTTAGGACAACTTGATAATACTAGGAATAAACATTTAGAACACATAAAGGGTATCTAGGATTGCAACATAGGAAAACTCGTCACAGCATAGGACCGTTTACTATATTTAGTCTCTTATTTGAAATTCAATGGGTTACAATTTTGACCAAGATAGTACCCTTGGGATGACCCCTGAGGATCTCACTCTAATCTTATCTCGAAATCGGTTTCCACTTGTTTTCATTTACTCTTCTTTAAATTTGTTGTTGAATTTAATTTCTAATTTTTGTTGTTGACTTTGATCTTGCATCGTGATAAATTTTGTGGATTGCATTGTGATATATCCTGATAAGGTAAATGTCTGCTTTATTTATGGAGTTTAGAATTTATTGCAGCCATATTAGCTGGTATGACAAAAACATAGGGCCTGATTTTGGGTATACTTATCTTAGTTATAGAATTTAGATTTTCTCGCAGCCATACCGGTTGGTGTGGCAAGAATTCTAGATAACATGATTATAAGGTGTATACCATAGTTATGACTCTATCGTTTATTGTATCTAAGCTTACTGGTGTGGCAAAAATTCTGGTAACATGATTTCAGAAAGACGTGTATGGTTATCAGATCATATCTCAACTTGGTTCACTTCGTTATGACCGAATGAGCAAGAATAAATTCTTATCATCATCCTTCCCCGTCTTGATTAACTCTGTCCTATCTACATCTAGGATTACAGGTTCTCTAGGACTCTCCAACAGGATTGCTTTCATGTTATCTTTTGGACATAATTATTTTTGTGTTTCATCTTTCCTATGACTTGACTAAACTCTTCTTCGTTAACCTTTTGGGTAATGCTTCTCGTTATGCATCTCGTTGTCTTTGTACCATTCTTCGAGATATTCCGATAAACTCTTATGTCTTACTTGACCCAGTCTTAGGCCTTGTTACCTTCTATTTTGATAGACGCTCGAAATAGCCAAACCTTGTTAACTGATTCTATAGTATAACTATAAATGTATTGTGTGATTGTGATAAGTACTTTTCCTAGGGATTGGTTAGATTAAGCTTATAGGACAAGTATGAGTGACTGACTGTAGTAGACTTGGAAACCATTAAAAATGATTGTATTGATAATATAACTTGATGATAGGGTATCTAAGATGGAGTAATAAGATATTATATTGTTGTGACTATGGATTAAGGATTAGAATCTTATTCTTAGAATTTGAGGATTATGGATTCGTAGGACTTTGATGACCAAGTGATTATTGGTTATCTATAAGCTAATTACATGTGATTAGAGGGAAGATCGATATATGGAATGATATAGAATAAGTTAGAATGAGTTATCGTATTGCGTACGAGATCGGAAATATATCAGTTAAAATGACAAGGAACAAGGCAAAGACATATGTACATTGGTAATTAATAGATCGGGAGTTTTGAAATC
This sequence comes from Iris pallida, assembly GCA_029216955.1. Lineage (NCBI taxonomy): Eukaryota > Viridiplantae > Streptophyta > Magnoliopsida > Asparagales > Iridaceae > Iris > Iris pallida. Next base: position 3,170,856 of record JANAVB010016400.1, on the reverse strand, counting down.
GAGGATTTATATTCGGAGGAGTTATTGAGTAAAAAGAAGAAGGCTCTACGCCAAGGATAAGTATTGAATGTATAATTTCAAAGAGAAGCTGTAGGAAAGGATTGACGACAAATAATGTAAAGGACTTGTGGATTGATAGAATAAGGATACTTAGGATATGATAAGGAAATCAAGTATTTACAATTGAGATTGAAAATATGGTTGATGATTAAGCATTATTGGCTTATAAACATACCCAGAGAATGACCTATAGTTTAGGGTATATATAAAGGTTTCATGTTAGTATGGAAGATTCTAAAGGATATATGACGAAGTTTATGATAGAAGGACCTTTGTTAAACCTGAAACAAAAAGATTGTAAAGAGAAACAGAAGAGATGATCATAAGTAGTAGATTGAGTATTGTAGCCAGAGCAGCTGCATGTTATAGTTTGACCTATTGGATGATTTTAAATTTTGAGGACAAAATTTTTATAAGGTGGGTAGGATGTAAGTCCCCTGAATTTCAGGGTTTATTTCAAATTTTCTAAATAAATTATTTTTAATAAATATTTTATTATTTAATTATTTTGATCATTAATGTTCCTTTCCGTGACTTTGACTTCTGGAGCATCAGGGATGCCAATCTCTAGAAACTCTCTTCATGAGTTTTGTAGTAGACAAGATTATCTTCATGTTAATATATTATGTCCCACTTAAACTCGTTCTCTTGTGATCTTTTTGTATCGTGCAACTTTGGGTCAACATAGACCAATTAATTGTTGAATAATTATTCCTACTTTTATCTTTGATCATCGTTTGCACGTTGCCATGAATTTTATTTTGGAAGCACAAGACTAGTCGTTTTCTCAGAACCAAATTCTCATGAATGATCTACTCGAGATGCTCTACACCTATGACCTTCGTGTCCCACTCAGACACTCCATTTTGTGCTTCAATTGCTTCGCACAACTTTTGGGTCAATTTAGGCCAATTAATTATCTACCGTAAAGCTTGATTTAATTTCCAATTTAATTTTGGGACCCGACATCGATCCAACCTAGTCGACCCAAAGTATGGACGTAGCCCACATGAAGCCTACTACCCACATGACGCTTGTGTCCTATTTATTTGAGTCCCCACATGTTACTTATTTACCCATGATTATAAATACCCATTTAAATTCAATTATTGCACCATGTCCGATTTTGACCCGACCCGGCTCGACCGAATTCGAACCCAAGCTCCATGTTATCCTCTCATGACTACCCAAATACCCCACATAATATTTCTCTTTTTTCTATTTACAAATATCTCTTCCTCTCTCTACTTTACAAATATTCCACATATATATACATATATATAAATATCACACACTCTCTCTCTCTCTCCTATTACTCTCACACACACTCCCCCTTCTTTACAGCAAGAACACTTCCCCCCCATATGGCCGACCTCTTTCTTTCTTTCTCTCTCATTCCTATAATATCTATATCTCTCTCTCTCTCTTCAAATATCTCACCCCCTCTCTTACTATATATATTATATACACCCACACATATATACACAACGCACACAAACACACAACTCACTCTCCCTCTTTCAACACACAGCAGCTCCCCATCCCCCCTGTTGGCCGAGCACTACCCCCACAGCCTCCATATCCATCTCCTCTTCCTCCTTACTACTCCATCATCATCATCATCCTCAACTACACTACCACCATTAACCACCTCCACCACCACAAATACCATCTCCATACACCACCACCACCACCGCACAGCCCATCACCACCCCCACAACTACATACCACCTCCACCCCCCGCCGACGACCATAGTACGCTGCCGCCACTGGCCGTACGTGTGTGCCATGTAGCAGCAGTGGCTGCTACAACAACAGCAAAGCAGCAGCAGCGACATCGCATGTCAGCAGCAGCCGTAGCCGCACCACCACCCGCCGCCGCCGCCGCGTGGCTGACCCCCGCCACCGTGAGGACCCCGCAAACCCTCGGCGAACCCCCTTTGCCGTCTCCGTCGTCTCCGACGCAGAAAATAGGCTATTCGTGTATTTACGTCGAAATCCCGTCGTGATGCGCGAGTTTCGAACTCAGAATTCGCGTCCCAACGCAGCAACTTTGTACGTGTTTTTCGAGAGATCCGACCGTTGATCGGTGAACTCTTTGCTCCATCACAATCTCGATATATAGTACTTCACTTTTCTCAAGTTTCGTCCGTTAATTTTGTCGTTTGATACCTCAAAACTGGCCACCAAGTTGACACTTTAAATTGTACTATTTTTGGACAATTTTGTGGAGCCGACTTCGTCATCTCGTAACTCCGTCGTCGCAGATCCGGTTGGCGCACCACCAGTTCCTATGCATATCTGGTATAACCCTCTTCCTGGTCCTTAAGTTTTATTTTATTGTAAGCACGTTTGGTTGGTCGAATTCGACGCCAAAGTTGGCCGTCCAAATTCTTAATATTGTACTTGTTAAATTCCATTTTTGAACCCGACACTTCAAATTCAATTTCTGATACCACCAGTAGACTCGTGGCGTCGTTCTGGCACGTTTTCATATAAAGTTTGTTATATTTGGAGAACGTGGGCTCTGGCACGTATTTCGGTGCAAAACGGGTCCTACAGTTCGAGTCAACGGGTAACTTTGAGATAGGCTCATCGGAATCCAGTTTCGGATATACCGTTGAATTCGTATCGTCATTATGGACTCCTTGACATATAATTTTCTAAGTTTTGAAGACATTTGCTCCGGCACCCATTTTGGTGCAAACCGAATTCTAAATGTCCGTGTCAACATGTCATTTTAAGATCGGCTCATCGGAATCCAATTCTGGATGTACCGTTGAGTTTGTGTCGTCATTCTGGATTTGTTGACATGTACTTTGTTAGATTTCATGGACTTTGGCTTTGACACGCATTTTTGTGCAAATCGGATACTAATATCCAGGTCAACGGACTATTTTGTGATCGGGTCATCGGAATTCCATTTCGGACATACCGTTGGGTTCGTATCATCATTCTGGATTCGTGGACATATAATTTGATAGATTTTGTAGGCTTCTATCCAGACACGTTTTTTGGTGTAAAGTGTGTCCAACGACGGACGTCATTTTGATCCAAAATTACCATTTTGCCCCTGTGTCCAAATTGGACTTATGGGTAGGCTATCCTAGCTAATTTGACTATTTTAGACGCGTTGGTGATATTTGTTTTGTCATCCGACGACATCGGTAGATTTTGATTATGTATCATCCTTAATTTTTAATTAATTATTATTATTAGTGTATATATTTATATGTTTGGTCTTTGTAAAGCTCTAAAATGATCTTTGTGTTTCTAAGGGTTCTAATGGTTGGTTATAGGCTTAGTATCACCCCAAATTGATTTTCTATGCTAGAACATCCCTTAGCTAGTATCCAGTTAGGAGTCGTGTCACACCACTAGTGTAAAATCTTAATCATAACTTAGAGGCTGAGTTTGTATATCATTTTGACAGGACATCGAACATCTATATCTTCGTACTAGTATTCTTGCCTTGCTCGAGGCGAGTACCCCTACAAACTTTATTTACTGCATATGATAATGAATTGCGTATGAACCATGTTAATACAGTGATTTAAACTAAAAACCGTATCTTACATGTTTCTGTATATCTAGCGTATGTTTCACATGCTTTAATTAAATTGCTCTCAGTACCTACCATGTTTTAAAGTGCTCCAAGTACCTGCCATGCTTATACTATTCTCGTATCTCTCACATGTTTTATACCGTTCTCGTATCTTCCACATGTTTTTACTGTTCTCGTATCTCTCACATGTTAGAATATGGGTTATGGGAAAACTAATAGTTGAGTACGTGATCATACCCCCTCTATCGTAGCGAGCAGAGTTTTATTTTATATGTTACCACGCCGTAGGCATTTCTCAAGCTGTATTTGTGCGTATGTACATATATCGCCTTTACACTTGTACGGAAGTACATTTCATTATGTGCCCTTGCACATTGTACATCTATTAACGATCATGTACCTGCTCCAGTTTTAAACTCTAGATATACATATGTCGTCATGACAAATATATTCCTGACATGATAGATTTGTGATATGACATGATTATGATACGACATGAGATAGATGCCATGATTCTTATTTACTACATCTCTTTTCATTCCATGCTCAGTATGTTTAGTTTGTAGAATCAGTACTTGCTCCCATCCTGACAGGATAACGTTGTAGAAATACTTTTGGAGGAAGATTTGCTCTGTGATCTTGTCTATGGACCCACTACAGAGGACCAGGCTTTTGCTCCCGAGGAAGTCCCCGCAGGGAACCTCGCTTGGTAGTCTTGCTTAGATTATTTTTGGCTTAGTTATTGAACTGTTTAGACTATATCTTGTAGTTACTGGATTTTGTCTCCAGTTAGATACATTGGAAGTGTATTATTAAGTCTGTACTCATTTTACTTTCGCTTATAGATGCTATGTTGTGATAAACCTTTTAAATGTGATATTAGAACTGTTAGCAGCTTAGATCCTTTATTTTATATTCTTAGAACAGCTTACTACGCTTGAACCAAGCGTAGGCTGGACATAGCTCGGCCCAGTCCATCAATCTGGGTAACGGGTCGTGACAGGAGTATCATTGGGATTCCACTCCCAATAGGTAAAACCAACCCTCTAAATTGATTTCCTATGCATATTAGTTAGTTTTAAACCCATAGGATCCACCCCCATGCATGTACCCCATTTAGATTCAAATTTGAGACAATTTGGAGCTCTCTTGAGGATTTTTAGATATGTGTCTTGTGTCCTACTTGATAGATCCCAAATTAGGACACCCCATGTGTATATATGTATGATAATAGTTTATACAGATATTTAAATTTAGATTTAGAATGGTTAGAGAGTGGATTTATCTTAGTTAGGATGATTAGAATGAGTTTCATTTGGATACCTATGTTGGTATCCAAGTATCTTGGCCTACATGTGTTTCTTTTGTCCAAAACAACTCAAATTCGTCATAATATTCACCCACATTTTATTAACCACAACAACTTAGAAATGTCATAACTTTTAGCTTAGAACTCCGATTTATCTCCCATTTTTTTTAAAAGAACCATGTCAAAATTAGCTTTCCACATATATATTTTAATAAGCCAAATTCTTTCTGAAACTTTCTATAGAATTATTTGAGTGTCAGCTGTACGAAAGACGAACGCGTTTCGGTATTTTCACAATTTCGGGAGATTTTGGACACAAAAATATGATCCGTTTGAAGTTTCGGAAAGCTAACACGAAGGGCTACAACATACTTTAATCCTAGAATTTAGTGAAGGCCCAATTGGTACAGTATTGGTTTTAAGTAGAAGAGTGACTATACGACATAGGCATTTTGTGTAACCTATGAGCCTATATAGTATGGATATTAAATGAATTTAGAGTATGTAATGCATGATATGTCAGATGAATGAAATGATATATATATGATATATATTCTCTTTACAAATATGTATCTATATGGTTGAATGCAAGCATGTAGGAATGCAATCAATGTAATATTTGTAAGCAATGCATAAATGCATGAATGAAAGAATGATATACAATGTATGCATGAAAGTATATAATGAATGCTAGATATAAATGCAAGGTATACATGTAATGATAGATATGAATGCATAATGTATAAATAATGTAATGCAATATATAATGATAGCATGTATGGTAATGTAGAATATATGATGTAAGCATGTATATGTCCACTGTTTTCCCTTTTTCTTACATTTTTCCTTCCTTCCCTTTCCATTTCAGTTTTCCTCTTTTTTTCTCTTCTATTTTATATGTTGTATATAATGTATATAATGTATAGATGCATGTAAGTATGTATTTATGCATTTCTATAAACTGAGTTAATCTATAACCTTTTACACACATGCATTCATACACCCTTTGACACCATGTATCCCATGTCACATACACCTACCTATCAATATATCTGAGAACATTAACACATATCCTTTCACACATATGCCAAACACACACATACTCACTTACTCTTTACCTCTCTTTCTCTCTCTCTCTCTCTATATATATATATATAATATTTTTAAATATATATATATATATATATATATATATATATATATATATATATATATATATATATATATGTGCGTATATATATAGCTTTCCTATATATATCTATGTATATGAATATGTGAATGTGAATAATATATACATTATATGACTAAGGTTGTGTGCTTTGTTAGCTTATTGTTTAGTTTTGTGCTGGGTTTAGCAAGTGACTTAGGCTATGAGTTAGTTGCTATCTTGGATACTTGATTTGCATATACTTAGTTTATTTAGACCTAGAATTGACTAACCTAGACTAGTTGACCATTGTTGACCCAACCCTAGCTAGTTTGACCACAGTTGACTAGAGTTGACCTTTGACTTTATAGTTGACCATAGTTGACCAAGAGTTGACTTTGACCTAGATTGACTTAAACTCATGTAGATTGCATTATAATTTCAATTATCATATAAATTGAATTCTTTATAACCTGTGTTGCTATAACTAGGACTCTGCGACTCAGTTGGCCATCTTTTCACATCAGCTGTCAGGGTATCAGGCGAGTACATTCTCTGACCGTTTCATACTTGCTAGAACTTATTTCCTGCTCTAGATTGCTTTACTTGTATACTGTCACGTTGGTAGCACGGATTGGTACTATATGGATCTTTTAATAAGATGTTATCCCCTTCGGGAGCATCAAGTACTTCATGTCATGTGTGTTTCACTTCACATGTATCTTCATGCTTTACTATTCATGTATACTCTTGTGATTCATGTACTCTCATGTTCACAGAGCCCCCATGAATCAATTTCACGTGTGCTCTATCTATGAGGCAGTGAGATCATAAATTTAATGTAGCATATCTGGATCTTGTGTATTGATTGGGGATGGGGGAGTAGCAATAGTCATGTGAATAATTCCAAAGTAGTATAGCCATGTTCAACCTCTCATGAATCACCTCCAGCTGTTCACATGTCTATCTTGTACTCTGATTCACTAGTCACTGATAGTTCTCTACTTATAGTAGATATTTCTATTATATTATCTCTTTTACTTTCATATATATTCCTTCAGTTATTCATATATCGTACTCTATTGCATGTTTATTATCTTCTGACATGATATGAACTGCGTGAGATGTATGTGCTCACTCCTGTCCTGACTGGACCTGTTGATATATTACAGAGGATGAGGATGAGGAGGCTTTCTGTACTACCTATTAGAAGCAGCCCTAGACGACACTTGCGAGCTGGACTCTTAGGAGAACCCAGCTCTAGCTGATGTTATCACCCCTACGCCTAGACTAGTTTAGTTAGGCTTATCTTACTTATGTTATCATTGGGATTTGAGTTGCATTATGTTTTGTTATTGTGTCATTTAGACACTTAGACTTATTTTCCTTTCTGTTTGTACTTCCTTTGAGATTTCATATTATGATATCGTGCTATTTCTGCCTTAGTTGTGATTGAGACTGTATTCTGTATTGTCACCTCCACTCGGAGTGTATATACTGTACATGTACCTTATATTGTTAGATGTTGTGACCTAGGACAGCGTTCTACCGTCGACACTGCGGCGTAGGCTGGACGTACCCACTTCTCGTGCCCTTACTCTAGGGTGCGGGTCGTGACAGTACGGAAGTTGGATCTTTGTTCGTTCACTTGGAAGATACATGCAAGTATACTTTGCCAACTTGTACAGTACATTTTCATGCATGATCTTTATTTTTTTTATTCATTATATTTGTTGCTTACTTTCTTTCTCGTTATACGTGTACGTAATTTGTTCTACCTTTCCATCATTACTTGTTTTATTATATCTTATCATGTTCTTGTATACTTCTAGAGAGTGTCATTGCCTAATCCTATGCCCTTGTTCCTTCGACATGACTTGATTTGAGTACGCCTTGACTTAAGATATTCTAAGATTGTGCGCTTGCCTTGGCTACAGTCTTTAGAATTTACTCGTGCCTTGTATTCCTTTAAGAGAGGAGATTGTGTAACCCTCTTCCCGAATTTTTTCAAAAAATTATTTTTATTTTAATTAAAGGTGATTTCGTCAAGACTTTCTGAAAAGATATCTTGTTGTTTGTCTGGTTTACAAAAACTGTTTAAAAATCATGGTTTAAAAATACTAATTTATTTTAATAATTTTTGTAGTTTTATTATTGAAATTTTAAATGTTTTGATCATTATTTTAGACTTCCAGAATACTAATTAAATTTATGATTTATAATTACCATTTACATTTCATAGAAAATTTGTTTCTTTTGATTAGCATTACAAAAATATCCAGTAATAATTATTGGGCTTTCACATATTATTTTGGTTTTGGATATCATCTTTATTCACAAAAGATTTATTAAAAACATTTCTAATATATTTTTTGACTAAATAAAAATATACTTCCATATCTTATTCTTGTAGTAAATCAGTTACTTGTTTGATTTGAAAATATATGATTTAAACTATATGATAGCAATAAATATTATTTCAAATTATTACATTGATCACTTAATCTATTTAGATTCTAAACGATTACTTGAGAATATGAATATGCAATTTAAAGTACCTCGATAAATAGCAAATATTATTTAAAGTAAATATTATTATCTATTAGTAAATTATGATAGGATTTAAGTTGATTTAAATAGTTATTAGATTTAAATAAAAAGAGGGAATGATTTATCCATCGAGAATTTTAATCCTTATCTAATTAGGAGTACTCCTCATATAAGAAGAATTCCACCACCTTTCTTATAACCCATCAACACACCAACGGTGACGTGCATCGTGTCCGTGCCTACCAAAACTCTTATTCCATTATTTTACACGTACAATTCTCCCACTCGTGTCCGACAATTCCGGACACCTACACAAATCCTCGCTCTGCCCGATCCCTCTCTCCCTGTTCTCCACCGAACCCACCTACATCACCACCGTCAGTATTACCGTACACCGGCCAAGTCCCGATAGTCCCCATATTCACCTGCGTCAAGCCGCCATCGACCGATCACCCCGCCTACTCCATCACAGAATCCGCGAACATCGCAGCCAGCACCAGCCCATGCTCCCTCGACCCACCAATAATGGTCTTCGACACGCCCCCCGCCAAAGCCCTATCTGTGTCGGACACGACACCCTCACCACCTGTGCCATCTCCCACCACCGATGTTACCTGGCCGGATTCATCATCGAACCCATTACCACCGTCTGAACCTCAATCACCGCGGCCCTGGCACTGTGCCCTCACCGGCTTTCTGAGCCAGCCCTGTGCACGGTGAGCGTCCCAGCGCCTGCTCATAGCCAAGACCGCGAGCCCAACCTCCGTCCTGTACGCCATGAGGTCGAGCCGAGCCCCGTCGACCAACGGTAAGTCTCGCCATGACCTGCCGGATAAGCCATCTCCTCCCAATGACGAGGTTGTCATGCCTTGGTACCATAAGGGAGTCGCTGTAGGTCCGTCGTGCACTAGATTTGTACTCCACAGTCACCTTCCGTGCCATGCCTCCAGCTCTGGGTGCCACTGTCTGACCTCGACGAGATCGGCTAGCTACCGCCAACCGCGGAGACTCGATCTCTGCGAATCTGTAACTCACGCCACCGTGGAGCGTCGACCTCTACCGCCTAACCACCCCGCACCGCTGATGCGCCTCCGTGTCAGCCCCGTCTTCCGCGACACCGCCACACCAAGCATCGCCGGGCCGACCCCAATGTCGGTGAGCTCCCCTTTTTTCTCCATTTTCTCACATATTCGTTTTCTCTTACACTGGTTCAGAAAGAGTAATTGATTTTGGGCTAAGTGAAATGTGGATGAGTTGGGTTTTAATATGGGCCAGAGGCCTATAGGCTGTGTTAGGCCTATATACACGTAGGTATTGAACAATACTTTATATGATATATACTATAATATCAGTATTTAATATGTACATACATTATCAATTATCTGATACCTTTAATATCAGTTAATTTATGTATATTGTTTTCCTAAAAATTATAACAAATGTATATTTTAGGTTTTGGTTCATTGGGCTTTTGGGTTGTTCTATATATGGTCATGCATATATAATAGTATATACTTTATCATTATCATGTTATTAATGTTATTGTTATTAATTTCATTATTAGTTTTATTATTATTTCAAGATATATATATATAATATATATATATATTATATATATAATATATATATATATATATATATAATATATATATATATATATTCAAAACACTCCCTATTTTATTCATCAAGCTGAAAACTGTACGAGTATACCATAAGGCACAAAATGTTGAAGCCTATACATGTATACTAAAAAAGCAGGGGAGGAAGGGAGGCCAATCGCTAATCCATGATAGGAGAGAGTTCCAGAAGTTTGCCTGGCTGTGAAGACAGAGGGATCTCCGCTTTCTGCACTGTCTAATGGTCTATCCGATAAGCTGGTCTGGGAGTACAGAAGGCCTTCATATCTCGCTTTGTTGCGATTCTTTCAGATTATCCACGTAGCCGCATCTGCTACGATCTGGTGGCCATGGGACGCAGAGCCCCATGCTGCTACGAGGTCTTCGAGCACCGTCCCCTGGGACCATCCTGTACCGTTGGGAAAGAATACTCCACACCTTGCCCGGAAGGTCTCCCTGACAGAAGATGTGGTCCACCATTTCCGATTGACGATCCGTACAATATGTGCACACGAACACAAGGCTGTACCCAATAGTGTTGAGCGTGTCATGGGGAAGGATCTTGCGAAGGGCTCTCCAAATGATGAAGGACACTTCATGGGGATGCATGTCTGACAGAAGGAAGAAATGAAGAGGGCACCACTGTAACTTGGACCAGTCTCCTGGCCGATCTGATCGAGAAGGACCCCGTGGCTTCGCTCGACCATCGGAACTCGTCGGCGTCGGATCCGATCGTCAATCTGCAACGGCGGATGCTCTCGACCGCCTGAGGCCCAGCCCATCTAGGATCTTGATCCAATTCCAGGTGTCATCAATGGGGTCCCATATTTCCTTGATCTTGCAGTTCCTGTGGGCTTCTGAGAGGATGGAAAGCAAGGTGTCAAACCCACCATTCGTGAAATGCCGATGATTCTCCATCTCCATCCGGAGACGCATCACAGGATCGAGAGAGAGCACCCGACGAGCATGCGTCGCCACATCGCAGAGGATCTATTGTTAGAGATGGCCGTCGACGGATGGATGTGCTTGAAGTATCTAGCCTTCATGAACCTGGTCCAAGGTTGAGCTGTGCGGATCTTCCACACAGTTTCATTGAGAAAGCTTTAACTATGTAGGAGAGTTTGGTGAAACCCAGGCCCCCTCCTCGGTAGGACGTGCCATGGTATCCCAACTCGTCCAATGGTGCTTGTCATGGCCATTAGTGTGTCCCCAAAAGAAGTGGCTAAAGATGCTCTCGATCGAATAAAGCACTTTCTTGGGGGGAGCAGGCCGTAAGGGTGTAGATGGGTATGGAAGTGAGGATGTGCTTGATGAGGATCATCTTGCCCCCTGGGGATATATATATATATATATATATATATATATATATATAGATTATATATAATTATATTAGATTACATAATTTGGGCTTTAGTGTTTTAAATATATAGAAGTTTTGGAGGCTTATAATTATATAGCTATTTTAATTAATTAGTTGGGCTTAAATATTGGACTAAAGCCTACAAAAGGGATTTTGATTCAATAAATATATGGGCTAAATAGTTTGTATCAGTTATGGTTTTAAAACAAATAGTTTGGGCATTGGTTTGATAAAATTAAGTTTTATGTTTCTATTTAGTTATTTGTAGATATAAATAGTTCGGGTATAAGGTTAAATTGTTTACTATTGGTATTGTACTACCATTTATGGGTTTAATATCTACAAAGTATATATATATATATATATATATAATATAATATATATATATATTATATATATAATTATATATAATATATATATATACACTAACCTAACCTTTTATATATACACTAACCTTTTAAAAGGTTAGGTTAGTGTGTGGTACACACACACACACACACAAACCTAACCTTTTAAAAGGTTAGTGTATATAAAATATATATATATATATATATATATATATATATATATATATATATATATTATATATATATATATATAGTTTTAAATCCCAAAAATTCACAAGGATAACTAAGGAAGTATTTATCCTACTTTAGTGTATATATATATATATATATATAATATATATATATATATTTCAAAAATATATATTATATATATATATAAATAAATATATATATATATATATATATATATTATATATATATATATATATCTATATATATATATATATATATATATATATATATATATATATTTCAAATTAAGCATATTGGGAATAAAAAAATATTTGGACTTGTATATGTTTGCAAAAACAAAAAAGAGAAAATTTTATTTCTAAACTAGAGAAAAAAGTACAAAGAGTACAATTGATTTCTGGAAAAGTACAACTATAGAAATCTGATCAGAAGACGATCACTTTATCCTTTAGACGATGTGATATCGAAGACACGAGCCTCTGGAGGATGCAACAACACTTAGCAGGAGATTATGATCATTCATGATGCTTTGAGACTGATTTGAAACTCTATTTATAGAGTTCTTGAAATAACTGTGAGCAGTTATTCTGGGTTGCGCGCACTTCAGTTTGTGCGCCTCCTGTTCACTTGTGCGAGCGGTTGCAATAATGCTGTGGACACGTGGCATCATGATTTGATTGTGATGCACGTGGTCGTGGACAGTGTTGTGGGCATGTTCTGCAAAGTTAGTGGCATGCGTGCCACATCACTCTGCTCTAGATACTCTTCGATCACTTTGTGCGAGCTTCATCAGGTTGCGCGGGGACGCAACCTAGCAACTTGTGCCTGGGTTCAACCTCGTGCACCCTGATACATTGCGTGAACTACTAGCTGTCATCTTCAACTTGTGCCTAAGTACATCTTCGTGCACCCTGACACATTGCACAAACTGCTAGCTGTGATTAAATCTGACCAAATCTTCTTAAGCTCCGTGTTACGCGAGATTCGAACGAATTCTCCTTGATATGCGTGTTGTCAGCTGTCAAGCAATGATGATGCCGTTATAGCTTCTCGAGGAAGTATGCCACATGGCGCTTGCGCAACCTGTCTCTGCGCAACTTGATGTTGGCGCAACCTGATGATATGACTTCAGGAGCGGCGCAACTTGATTTTTAGCCTCTACAAGACCCCCTTCAAAGTTTTCGAAACTTGAAAATACTTCAAAGTTTTGAAATACTTTGAATCGTGCTAGTTTTGTCTGGGTTGCGCTAGTCAACTCGAGCCCGATTCTTAGCATAGATTGCGTAACTATTTGGGCTATAAATAGCCGAACCCTTTGGGCCTTTTATTCTTTACACATAAAGTGATTTCTCAAACCCTACCTTCTTCTCTTCTTTTCGAGCTTCTTCGACCACCGACGTGATTCCTCAAAACTCTATCTCTTCTTCCTCTAGACTCAGAAGCTTCTTCGAAACCCTAATAGCGCCCAGAAGATTCAATATTAAGAAAGGAAAAGGCTTCACAAAGCTTTCATCTTGCACTTCATTATGCAGAGAGCAGCGACGTACGTGTTAGTACGTTCCGCCTTCACCACGACGAGAGACTGTCAACCCGGCCATAGAAGGTGAGCATTTTGATCATTGATCCAATCGATCGTATCAACCAAATCCTTTTTAGGGTCTTTGGTTTGATCTGTTCATCGTGCGCCTTCTCTTTTTAAGTTCGATTCACCTTCTGACTCGCGACACCCTTTTTAGGGTTTGGTTGTTGTCACTCACATAGTATTCAAACTGTGCTATGCGATGTGGTGCACCAGAGATGTTGAGCTATATAGATGCGATGCAACACAGATGCTGCGCCATACAAATATGGGGTAACATAGATGCTGCGCCATATAAAATAGTACAACATAAATACTGTGCCATTTAAAATGTGGCACACCATAGATGCTGTGCCATACAAAATATGGCGCAACACAGATGCTGCGCTATACAAAATGTGGCGCAACACAGAAATGCTCCATATAAAATATGACGCAACACAGATGCTGTGCAACATAGAAGTCTCGGTGCAACCTATAATTTTTGTATAGATTTGATCATTGCACTCTGTAAACTCACTAACTTCTTCTCGTTCACTTCTTGCAGGGAATCGTTTGGCAAGATTCTTAAGAACTGGTATCGGGGGTCTTGGATACTATGGAGCTGAACCACCTTGACACACATCAGAGAGCTCAGAACACTTCATGTTTAAAAGGGCTTCCTCGAGATGGTAGGAAGGGCCTTTATACATGATAGTTGGATGGTGAAGACATAGAACTAGGAATCGTATCACAAGGGTGATCTAATTCCTACTTCTCACGAAGGGTCGTCTTTTTTCCACCAGTTGTATTGACAACAGCTTGTCTTCGGGCTTCTGTACTTTGTCGTTCCTCTCGTCTTTCTGAAAGAGAAGACCAGAGTTGATTCCGTTTCCTTGCTCGCTGCTTCAGGTTGAGTCGACAAGGAACTGGCAACAACAAGAAGATCCAAAGATGTAATAGACCTCCATTTGTTATATTTAGAATAAAAATCTGTGATGAAGTAGAATTCCATTAAGATGTATCTATATTATTATTATTTTAAAGAAGGAATAAATAATGATTTTTCTCCTTTATGACTTGATTTGATGTAATAAAAAAAAAAAATATTATTTTCTATTGATGATCGTCAGCCAGCTGGGACTCAAAGACAGAGTATCATGTCTAAAAAGAGGATGTCTGTGATAATACGGATTTATCATAAAAATAAGGTATCTTTTAAAATAGCTGGGGTTTAAAAGACAGAATTTGATGATTTGGATTGACTCCATAGGGGATTTTGAGTATTTATTATTTGTGGCTTTATTTACGAGAAAGTAAATAAACGATAATAAATATAGGCCTAAAACGATTAATGAGTAACAAGCATGTCTTTTCAAGGAAAGGTCGCTTCGGTTCTCGAGACAGAGAATAAATGAAGACTTTTTCATGAGATGAAAGGAGATGAATGAACGAACATGCCTTTTTGAGAAAAGATTGCTTCAGTTCCCGTGACAGACTGTTTTTGCCTTTCAGTCTATAAATAGTATGGAACCTTTTTTTAGAATGTTATCCACATCTATCCTTTCATCGCAAATGTCTTCCGAAGAACCCAAGAGGCTGGGACCGTCCCAAAGATCGAAGCGCCATCGACGCTCATTCCGATGAGCCTTCACCACCTATTCGGCCAGAAGTGGGAGAAAGCTCGGTTGTTTCTGAATCAAAATAGGACATTCTTGCCAAACTGGTAAAGCCTGGAAGTGCTGCGGAGGAAGAAGCTCTGAGGAAGGCTGCTTGTGAACTACTGGTGTCATCGGACAATAATGTCCTCGAGCTTCTTGTGAAATATGTTTTCAATCAAGAGGGCTCTGGTCCTCGTTAATTTTATGTATTTCCTTCTGTCTGAGTTATGCAATAAAAGAAATTTTATTTACATTTGATTCTCTGTGTTGATATCTCTTTGTCTTCAAACATGATATTTCTTAAGAAATTTGCCATTAATAGGCATCATGGCGACTCGACCATCCATACCAGTCAATTGATATGCTCTGTTGGAGAAAACTTTGCTTACAATGTAGGGTCCTTCCTACTTCGCTTCGAATTTGCCTTTGCTCATGTGCGTCATAGTCATAGGACGTCTGACAGTTAGAACTAGTTCTCCTTTCTGAAATGTTCGGACTTTGACTTTACAGTTGAAGGCTTTTGATAGACGAGCTTGGTATAACTCAATATGTTATTGAGAGGAGCCATTTCTCGTCAAGCGCTTCAAGTTCCTGAAGTCTCAGACGATCATTTTCGGTTGTGAATTCATTGGCAATGGCAATCCTTAGGAAAGGGATCTGGATTTCCAATGGTAAGATGGCCTCACATCTGTATACCAAGAGAAAAGGTGTGCAGCCTGTAGGAGTATGTATAGTAGTACGGTAAGCCTACAGACATTCTCCAAACTTTTCACTCCAGTTCTTTGTTGTGTAGAAACAAACTTCTTGAGGAGTTTGATGATGGTCTTGTTAAATGCTTCAACCAACCCGTTAGCTGCAGGATTGTAAGCTATAGAAGCAATATTATTGATCATGTTGTCATCGCAGAATCGCAGTAAACTTCTGACTGATGAATTGTCCCATTATCATGAATGATTCTCCGAGCAAATCGAATCTGTAGATCATATGATGCTTAATAAAATTGATAACACTGCTTGTCTTGACCTCAGCTAGAGGTATAACTTCAGCCCACTTTGAGAAATAATCAGTTATGGCCAATATGAACCGATGTCCTCGAGACGGGAGGGCTAATAGGACCAATGACATCTATGCCCAAGCTTCAAAGGGCCATTATGCTACCGTCGGATGAAGAAATTCTGATGGTTGATGGATGAAGTCAGCATGGATTTGACATGCTCGGCACTTCCTTGCATACTCGATTGCATCAGATATCATTGAGGGCCAATAGTAGCCCATACGGCGAATACGATCCTGTAGTCTAGGACCAGGTTGATGTGCGCCATAGACCGTCATGAGCTTCACAAGTATTTGTTTTGCTTCCTCTCTACGAGACAGCGTAGGAGTAAGCCGTCAAATGTTCATCGGTAGTGTGTCTTTGTAGCATAATTATAATAGAATCTGAGTAACCGTCGACGAATTGTTGTAGCCTCCTTAGGATCTTCGGGTAAGATATCAAGGACCACGAAGTCTATAAAAGGAGTCCTCCAATCTTCACTGATAGTACAAACTTCACCGAATTATTGAATTCCATGTTTGAGTTGTTGACTTCAATATTTAAGTTATTCTCAACACAAAATAACTCTATATTATGATGACGATCATTTATTGTCTTTTACTGGAATTGCTAACCATGCTGCAAGATTAGCGAGTGCATCAGCCTCTGTATTACATGCTCGCGTACATGCTCGATGAAGAAGCCTTTGAATGAAGTAGCCATCCTGATCGCTGCATCATGATATGAGACCAGATCTTGATGTCGAACTTCGTATGTGCCTCTAACTTGGTTGACAATCAGTTTGGAGTCTCCGTAAACTTCAAGATACTTAATATCTAATTGTTTATCTAATTGGAGACCAATGAGCAGAGAGTTGTATTCGGCCACATTATTGGAAACACAACTCATCTAAAGAATAATCTCTTTGAATAGCTAACTCTTCTAGTGAGACGAGGACATTTCCAACTCCAGCAACAATAGCACCTTTTGGTCTGATTCTGGATGCACCATCAAAGAATAGACGCCATATAAGAATTTCTTCTGAAACCATGTTGGACTCAAATTTTTCTCTGAAATCTCGTCGTAGAGTCTAGACGTTTCGGGAACTAGATGAGCTTCCAGAAAGTCAGCAAGGGCTTGACCTTTAACAGACTTTTGAGAAACATAAACTATATCATATTGTGCTAATAATATGGCGCATGTTGCAAGCCTAGAGTTGAGTGTACTGGCTTCTTTATCAGGACCGGAAAGGGTTAACTCTAGAAATAACATAGAAATAACATGAATAGTTTGGCCAGTGATATAATGTCTCATCTTTTGAACAGTAAACATCAAAGCTAGACATTTTCCCACTGGGGTGTATCGATGTTTAGCTCTAATCATTGTACGGCTAAGATAATAGATAGCTTGTTCATGATCTTCTTTATTCTTCTGAGCTAATAAAGCACCTAGTGAATGGTCCATTGCTCGAACATACATCAGAAAGGGTATTCCTGAGACTGGAGGCACTAGAACTGGAGAGTTCATCAAGTACCGGTTTATGTCTTCAAATGCTAGCTGACATTCTTCAGTCCAAATAAAAGACACACCTTTCTTCATGAGTTGAGTAAACGGTCTACAGCGTCCAGAGAGATTTGAGATAAATCTTCTGATATACGCAAGCCGCCCCTGGAATCCTCGTAGCACTTTTAGGTTGCGTAGAGGATGCATCTCTTGAATGGCTTTTGATCTTCTTGGGATCAACATGTATACCTTTAGAGGTAATGACGAATCCGAGAAATTAGCCACTAGAGACTCCCAGGAATGACTTGGTGGGATTCATCTTAAGTTGATGCTGGCGTATTAGATCGAATATAGTTCTCAAGTCTTGAATGTGGTCTTCCTTTAGACAAATTTTGACAGCAATATCATCTACATAGCATTCAACTATCTTTCGCAAATGATCATAGAAGATAGTACTCATAGCCCGCTGATAAGTTGTACCAGCATTCTTAAGACCAAATGGCATGACAGTGTAGCAATAGACTCCAAGAGGAGTGCGAAAAGATGTATGTTTCTCATCTTTCGATGCATCTTGATTTGATTATATCCTAAAAATCCATCCATAAATGATATACGTTCAAATCCGCAAGTATTGTCGATCATGACATCACTGATTGGAAGAGAAATTTATCTTTGGGAAAGCTTCATTAAGGTCTCTAAGTTGATGCAGACTCGGACCTTCCTTATTTTCTTCAAAACTGGGACAACATTAGCCACCTAGTCCGGATATTTTCTTCTCTGACGAAACCGCATGCGATGAGTTTCTTGACTTCAGCTTCTATGGCATCCATCATGTCAGGGTCGAAATCGACGCTGATGCTGTTTGACTGGCTTCGTATTCGGCAGAATGTTAAGCTTATGGGTAGCGATTTGAGGATCCAATCCTGGTATGTCTTCATAGCTCTAAGCGAATACATCAATGTATTCCTTAATAAGTTGGATCAGTTCTTGTTTATCTATTTCAGAGAGGCTTTTACTGACAAATATTGGTCTTGAGGAAGTTTCATCTCCAATGTCGACTTGAACCAACAGATCTTCGGTAGGGGTTCACTTTGCTCGAAGTGAAACTTCCATTGAGTATCCATCCTTTGTGCCCAAGGATCAGATTCAGAGACTTCGGTAAAACCTTTGTCGTCTTTCGAGAATTCAGTAGTTACCATATTGGAAGATAGAGTCACTCGATGGATGTGCCCTATACTGGTGTCTGAAACCCATAAACAGAATCAGAAGAGTTAGATCGTTCTTCTTTTTCGGATTCGAAAGCTTCTGGAGTCGGTATTGGCGAAGTATAACCCAGTCCCTGCTTCATTTTGCTGAAGTATTGTTGTGATTTTCCTTTTGGAGCAGGATACGAATAGGAGTTCGCCTTTCTTTACCACCATTAAGACAGCTTTAAAATTATAGTCCATCTTTTGAATGATATCTCTTGATTGTTGACTATAATGACGTAGTTGAAGTCTTCTGTTATCATGATTTTCTTCTTCAATATCGGACATGATCTTCTGTTCTGTTCCATTACTAAAAGTATAGGAAGTTCATCTTTCTTTCTGGAGGGAACTAAGAAGAAGAAGTCCTGCATTGGTTTCGAGCAATACTTCATTTTGGGAAGCTTGAACTGCTCCTATGGTAAGTGGTTCGAAGTTATCTAACTTTGTTAAATAACATCGAGTATAATAAAAAAACATCAATACTGTAAGGAGTTGTTTTATTGATTTGTACATCATCATTTACAATATGATTCTTAGCCTTAACAGAAGGCTTAGTAAGGTTGATAACCAGAGGAGGAGAAGGAGAAGGAGAAGGTGAAGGTTGTTACGACGAAGGTCGATAACCAGAGCCTCAGAAGGGGTGATCTCCTTTTGTTCCCTTTCTACAGCAGTAGGCTGTTTGTTATGAGAGAAAAGATGTATAGTCAACGTCTGAAAAGAAGAGGGACGAGTAGTACGTCCTTTGACGGGGATCATGAGAACGTTTTTGAAGTATCTTTCTGATCTTCCTTACTATCCATCGCCAATACAACCTTCATGAACTCTTCCTTGTATATCCGAGAGTCAGTATAATACGCTTCAATGCCCCTGAAAGGATTTAGGTCGGCTACTTCCTTATGAACTTCTCCATTGACATCTACTATTGTGAAGTATTGATGTAGAGTGGATGGTACAATGTTATGCTCATACAGAAAGGGTCTTTCCAGCAAAGCATTATAAGAGCCATGATTATCGATCACGTAGAAAGTAACCTTGTACGAAGATTGCCTATTTGAACCTTTAGACGAATCTTTCCCAGAGGTTTACTTCTTCCAGAATTGAATCCTAAGATTGTCGTGATGGTTGTTGAAAGATTGTGTACATAAATCTTTAATGCATCTAGTAGAGTCTTTGGCATGATGCTAAGTGCAGACCCAGGATCGATCAAAATGTGATCATCCTTCATAGTATCGACATATCCCATGAAGTAGAGGGGTTGGTCATGACGATTATCTTCCAACAGCATATCATCTTGTGTAAAGGTGATATTAGGTATCAGTTCCATCATACTATGACAATGAAGGCATGTTATAGGCTCTTCCTCTGGCTTCTTGAGAAATGTTAGACAAGTATCAGCTTACATCAAAGCTTCATTCAACGTTTTTCGAGTTTCCTTCGGAAGAAGGAGTATCTCAAAAATTGACAATCTTGCCGAGGTATTAGCCAGCTGAGCCAGTGTATCAAAGTTATACGGCTTCTCGAGTCCCAAAGTTGGAGTCTTCTTCAATACTTTATCAAAATAGACAGGCTATTTTCCTTTGTCGGTTGTCATCGATTTGGGAAGAGTTGGTTCTACTGGAGGTGATGAAGCTGATGGAACAATGACAGCAGAAGAAGATGATGCTTGAGGAGCCTCCAGAGCTGGAGTAGGGTTTTCTTGACCTTCTGAATAGTCTCTTAGGTAAGTTTTTCCAGATCTGGTACCAGTTAAAGCTTCTTCTTCGGATACAGTTACGAAGGACACCATATTGTAACTCTTTGCCTGGATCTTGTTTCTGGAAGGTTTCTTTTGGCAAGATGAAGAGTTTGTCCAGTAACCCAAACCAACCGATATTGGTTGTAAAAAAGACATAGAGAAAGAGGTACAGGAGATCCCTTTCCATGGTTCAAACCAGAGGCCTTTTGTAGATCATATCCCATTTTCGTTATTAGTTTACGAGACTGTTGACTATACAGATGGAAAGTTGGTTGATATTTGGCTTCTGACTTTGACAATGTTGTCTCAGCAGGGGAAGAAGAAGAAGGATTATCTACTGCCGAGATGAAGGTAACAGTTAGAGGTGGAAAACAATATTCACCCTACAAAATATATGACATAATTTATATTTAGTGGCCTTCTTAGACTTGGTGGAGGAAGACGGTGTTTCGAAGTCAGCCACTAAATCTGGATAGATCCATATAATTTCCCCTTTATCAGTAGACAGACGAACAAGACCATCAGTTCGTGCAGGTGGAAGATTAACAATCTCCAGAGTAGTTCTCATGATGGGGATGATGCCGTCCTGCATAAGTTGAGCCAAAAAATCTCTAAACTATAGAGAGACAACGTTAGCCGTTACAGTTTTCTCATCTTGTTGGAGAGTGATTGTACCGAAATTGACCATCTCCTGAATTTTACCCTTGAGCACATAGCATGCTCGAGTTGGATGTCCAATAAATCTGTGGTAAATACAATATTTAGGATGGTCAGTCTTACTAACTTCCTCTGGCCATTTTGCTTCTGGCAGTTGAATCTTATTGCTCTTGATCAGACAATCAAAGATACTCATGATATCATCTTCATCAAAAGAGTATTCTTCTTTTGGATGTGGTGCTGTTGGGGTAGATGTTGGCTGACTTACATTGATAGCTAGAGCTTCTTTGCCTTTGAGATTAATAGCCAAAGTCTCATTGCTCTTGCGATTGTTCTGACGGCCACTATTATTTGGTGTAGCGTGTTCATTTTTGTCAAGATTAGGCATTTGAATACCTAATTGTTTGAACTTGTCAGCGCTCTCTTCTGCTGCTTTGGTGTTCACTATAAAGGAAGGCCAGTCCTGGAACTGTGTTGATCCCGTTTACATGCTGATCATAGGAAACATGTTTGATTTGCAAGTGTCTATAGTCAAAGCATCTGGAGTTCCAAGAGGCATTTTGAGTGCTTCACGACGGAATCGTTCAATTAAACCTTCAGTAGTTTCATTATGGCGTTGTTTGATTTTGATGAGAGTAGACATAGTCATGTCATTGGTTCCCTCATAAAATCGTTCCAAGAATATTTGTTTGAAGTCAGAGAAAGAGGTTATACAACCATTTGGTAAACTATGATACCTGTCATATGTTGCACTAGCTAAACAGCCGACAAATACTCTAGTAAGAAGAGCATCATTTGGTTGAAGTTGATCAGTCATTACTTCAAAGTGATTGAGGTATTGACTTGGAGATGTGTTGCCATCAAACAACATTATAGTAGAGGGTTTGTATTTAGGTGGAAATTGGACTTCTTTCCATTCAATGGGATAGGGCTGTTTGATCCCAAGCTTCTACAAGCCGTCTTTCTGTTTGAAAGTTTCGAATTGAGTACGTAAAAGTTTTACGGCCTTATTGGTATTTCCCGTTGATTGTGGAGCAGTGGATTGACTTGATATGTTAGGAGAGGGTACCGCATGATAAGTACCACCCCGGCACCAGATTCACTTGGAATAGCCTGCACATAAATGGAAGCAGTGTGAGGAGACTGTACCCCATATCAATATTGATGGGAGCTGATGTTGTTACAGGTTCTTGTGTCGAAACCAGATTCACAACCGGTGGAACTGTATGTTATGCCATAATCACAGCATGCATGTCTGTCATCATCTCAGCTATGTTCTTCAAACTAGCCTCCAAAGCAGCAATTCTTTGCTCTTGATTGTTAGAACTGGAGGCATCTTAATCTTCTGTGGCGACATAAGAAATCACTTATCTAGCTATTGAAGACGAGCTAGTGGAAAAGATGGTCTTTCCGGAACTTTCACTATCAGCTTCAAAGTCATATAAGGAATAACCCCCAGAATAAGTGATAGGGGTATTCTATTGACTGAGAGAATCTTGGTTGGAAGGAATATTCCTTTGACCGATTGTGTCTCGACTTCTTGATCTCGTATATTGGTATACTCCTTCGCTGGATTCATGAATCCGATCTAAGTATTGTTGACTGGAATTGTTGGATGCATTACATCTTGGACGTTTTCTACCCCTAGTGCTTCGAGATGCCATGTTGACAGAAACATAGAGTAGTTCATCTTCGTCCACTAGAATAGGTTCAGGAGTCTGAACATAGTTCAAACGGTCAAAGACACACCGTTTAGCTGACTAACAGCAACAGTTGATGACAACTTCATGGTGTTGATTACAATGATGTTATTGCTGTTGGACCACCGCTGGACGGGATGGATTTGTAACCTTTCGCTTCTGTATCAAGAGTTCACGGAGATCACTAACAGGACGAGAAGAAGTTACAGAAATGTTATCCTTGATAATATTCGGGATATGGTTCCTGTTCTTAAGGTGTCCCGTACCTTGAGTGTACAAAGACGTGCTAAGCTGGTTAGCATAAGTCATAGGATTTTTTACCACAGAATTCTTCTTCTGGTGTAAGTTAGCAACTGGTGCAGGTTATGCTTGATACTTTTTGTGTTTTCCCGAGGTTGACTCTAATTGGCACCTGTTGATATAGGTGCACAAGTCTGACAGGGGTGCTACTTGTGCATCTACTTGAGATACTAGTAGTTTGCCTTGTCGGGATTGAGATACGTAGGATCGGTAGATCTTGCCCTGACCTCAGTAGGCATAATACCCTTTAGCGTGGAAAGTTCATTCTGAATAGAACACATTTTTCTGACAGAGATTTGGTTGTCTCTGTTAAGGAGAGTAGGATTTCTATCTGAATCCACTTTTGTACTGAGAGGTGCAAAAGCACAATCAGCAGTACTTTTTACCCAGTCAACGACTCGAGCAGAATAAGGAAAAGCTAAAGAGCGTTTCCCTTGATTTAATAATTTTCCAGTAAGTTTCTGACTTGATGACGACTAGGGAACCACTAAACAGTATTTTCTTTTAGGTTGCACCAATGCAGAAATATGCGCAGGGTGCGCCAGAGCAGGAATAGGCACAGGTTGCGTCAGTGTAGAAATGTCACGACCCGCACCCGATTTTCGGATACGAGACGTGTCCAAGCCAGCCTACGCCGCAGAGTCGACGGTAGAACACTGTCACGGCCATGATGCTCAAAATCACAAAATAACAACTTTATTGTTCATTCATATTTTTAAGATTTATTACAACAATTACAAGATTTATATTGGAAAGAAAATACAATGTTTTTACACATTTAATGAAAATAATACCACTGCTATCTATTTCTAAGTTTATGTCTGCAAGTACACCCATATCTCCCAAAGCTAAGTGAATCCACGGCTAACCTGAAAAATGTTGGTTTCCAGTCAGAAATGGAACAAGCACACAAACCGACGACAATGCGAGAACACAATAGAACTAACAAGACATGAAAATAACATATGAGAGATGAAAACTAGAAAGTAACTGATGACACGGCAAGCGGTGGAGAAGATAAGGAAAACAAATAAAATACAACTATCTATGTGAATTAAAATATCCGTTTCGACATGTGAACGGCTAGGAGGTAAATTCGGCACCTGCACGTGTCGTGTGCAGATGCTATTATTCACGAATAGACATCATGGGATTAGTTCTGGGTAGTCCACATGTCTACTAAGATATTTTCCCTCCCGACTACTCCGTGTGGCGAGCGTGTCAACAAGCAGCAAGACATATGTATAAACATGATATGTATAGACTACTATGAATCGAAAAGCAATCAAAAAGTGTACTTGCCTGTGGTCCTTTGCTGGTAAAACAACCATCTTGTTTGGTCCAACGTAGTTCGATTAACCTAGGGTCGATATGGAGTAGTCAGAATTACAATAATAGGAATGTACCACTAGTCACGGACAATATTGGATTTCCAAAGAGAATTAGTAGAAATAAATAAATTATTTTAGAAGTTATCATCGTATCTCGTATTTTAGAAAGTAATTGAAATTATATCTATACATAGAGGCCCAACTATACTCTAAAAAATATAAAGTTAGTTTTTAGAACATACATGCATAGCATAGTATGTAGTCAAAATCATTTAGGAATATATATTTGTTTTACAATACTTACATAAATCTCTTTTTTTGGAAAAGAACCCACAATTAACATAGCTCCAAAGCCTAATATTTAATAAGTGTATATATATAGCACTTTAGTGTTTTAAGCCCAATAATGTATTAGCCTTAATATTTTTAAACTTAATATGTCTTGAAAATCATACCCAAGTACCTATTTTAGATTATATCTATATGTATATAGTCCCAAAAGTAATAAATGGCCCACAATCAAAAAACCCATATATAACCCAAAATATAATATATATAATTATTATAAACTTAGCCCATAAATGATATATATATAAATATATATATATATATATATATATATATATATATATATATATATATATATATATATATATATATATATATATAAACTGATTTTTAGTGGTAAATCATGAACATAATATTATTTAAACTATTTAATGAAAACCCAAATCTATGCATACGAAACCAGGCCCATTTATTATTAATAAGGATCTCTTGTTTTAAATCCCTAGTAAAATAAACCAATGTTAAGCCCATTATTAAACCACCCAAAAAATATTTATCCAAAAAAAAACCAAACGTTATATAAGCCCATAAATGATAAAAGCCCAATTGTTTAGGCCCATTTACTTAACCATTTTACTACTCTCTCCACACAATCATTGGAAGAGAACCAGAGAGAGTGATGGAGAAATTGGGACTTACAGAGGGTTCGGCCGGCGACGTGCTATGGGAGGAGGGCGGGTGACATGCCGGGGAGCCAACGGCGGTCCGGATTGCCACTTGAGGCGGTGAGGGAAGGGTGGCGTCGGCTCGAAGATGGCAAGAATGCTGCGAATCCGGCCGACGGTGCTAGGACAGAGAAGTTCCTGTGGCTGGAGGGCGGCGTCGCGGTGGTCAGCTTAGGACGGGAGCGGCTCGCAGAGAAAATCGAAGGAGTGGCACTCCGATCACTTGACGGCGAATACCTGGAGGTACGGCGGTTGGGAACGTTGGGATCGACTTGGACGTCGGAGGGTCTCGGCACTGGTAGGGAGCGGCCATGACAGGCGGCACCTGTCACGACCCACACCCGTTTTTTTTTAAACGGATACGAGACGTGTCCAAGCCTGCCTACGCCGCAGTGTCGGCGGTAGAATGCTGTCACGGCCATGAAGATCAAAATCACAAATAATGCTTATTCACATAATTAATTTAACTTACAATGATCACAAGTTTTACATTTGTAGAAAAATATAAAGTTGTACAAATAAATGAATGACTACAACTCAACTATGTAGTTAGTCTCTAGGCTTTTGTCTGCAGGTATTCCCGTCACTCCCCAAGCTAAGTGAATCCAAGGCTAACCTGAAAATGTTAGTTTCCAGTCAGGAATGGAACGAGCACAATTCACTGAATGCAATTTCAAATAAAGAAAATGACTATAAGACAAAGGTTAGACATCAATCATGAGTTTTGAAAATAAACAGAAAATACAGAAAACCAATAGCAAATAAATAGACACAAAATACTTTCTCCAACTGTTAGAAGTACCTTTCACATGTGATCGGT
Organism: Iris pallida; assembly: GCA_029216955.1. Classification (NCBI taxonomy): domain Eukaryota; kingdom Viridiplantae; phylum Streptophyta; class Magnoliopsida; order Asparagales; family Iridaceae; genus Iris; species Iris pallida. The sequence continues at coordinate 3,144,152 of JANAVB010016400.1, read as the reverse complement.
CTGGGGTGCTACACCGCACGGTCTACGAGGTCTACTTGTAAAAATTAAACAATGTCTACGAGGTCTACTTGCAGAAAATAAACAATGTCTACGAGGTCTACTTGCAGAAAATAAACAATGTCTACAAGGTCTACTTGCAGAAAATAAATAATGTCTACGAGGTCTACTTGCAGAAAATAAACAATATCTACGAGGTCTACTTGCAGAAAATAAACAATGTCTACGAGGTCTACTGCATGAAAATAAACACGGTCTACGGTCGGATCACACATCCTTGGTACTTCTCATTCCCGACTCAACAATTTATAATAGAGTATAAAAATCACATAACTAATGACTAATCAATGAAATATAGTAAAGATCAATATTGAAATGCAGACAATAAACTGTACTCGCCTGTGATCCTGTGCTGGTGTAATCGATAATCTGAACCACTCAGAATGCCACAATATTCAAAACTCGTATAACAGTCCCCGAAAGCTAAAATAAACATTACCAATGATTTCAGAATAGTCAAATTAGTTAGGATTGCCTGTCCTTAAGTCCAATTCTGGACACAGAGGCAAAACGATAATTTTGGGTCAAAACGGTGTCCGCCGTTGGATCCACTTTGCACCGAAAAGCGTGCCTGAGTCAACGGTCTCTAAAGTCGTCAAACTATATATCTACGGATCCAGTTTTTCGATAAGAACCCAACCGTATGTCCAAAGTTGGATTCCGACGGCCCGTGCACAAAATCGTCCGTTGAGTGGGACCGTGGGGCCCACAAAACGATGTATGATTCAACTGTCTCAGAATTGGACCAAACTTGGCATACAGGACCAGAAAAATGATACGGTCCTGATGGCATAAGTTTTGTCTAGATCTGAAGAACGTGCACGAAGTAATTGAGAAACTTGCACAGAGGCCGATACGGTGAATTTCGACGGATACGCATCAAATTCGTCGCGCACACGCGACCAATTTGAATTCCGTCAAAGCTCACACGACCATGAATCCGTTACGCAGCTTTCGATGCTTTCGGTTCGCAACCACGTCGCCCTAATTGGTGGGATGCACGTCGTATCGAAGCATTTTTCATTATTTTTAATATTTTAAAAACAAATTTTCGTCAAACTTCTGAATCGAATAACTTCTCGTACAATAAACGAAAAATAGTTCTACAAGAAGCGTCTTAATCTCGTATATGTTATCAATAGGCCTGTTTAAATAGATTTTTTATGTTTGACGATCTGCTGCCCAAAAATCGACTTCCAAACAGGGTATTGGGGCTGTTTCTTCCCTGCCCTGTTTTTTGAGAGATCGAGTTTTTCTCTCGATTTCGTCTCGATTTCGTCACGAATCTGGATCGATTCGTTACAAAATAATTGGAGGGATTCCTAAAGGGTTATATAGGTGTTCTATAGAACTTTACGGGATCGAATTTCGTGGAATATTCGGAAAGATATGCGATGAAGAAGACTAACCTTGCGCTCATTGCTACTGCTACGGTTTGGTTTTTGTTCTGCGCGCGTACAGCATTCCGACGTGTCGTGGCCGTGTGCGGCCTTGCCCGGCGATCGCCGGCCGTCCCGCGGTGGCTCAGCAGCGGCGCGCGCATGTGGGAAAGGGCGCGCAGGTTTAGGGTTAGGGTTGGAACTCCTCTCGACTACTCGCATATATATATATACGAGTTTTGTCCCTCTCTCTGCTGTGTGTGTTAAGGGGATTGGCTCGGGTTAATGGGTTTAACAGCGTAGGGCGCAGGTTCAATGGGTTAACGGGCTCGGGTGTAATGAGTTAACGGGCTCGGGAGGCTTGGGCCGGCCTGGCTGCTTCGCCTCTGGGAATAACTGCTCATGGGGTTCGGCCTAGCTCGGTTGGGATTTCTCCTTACTCGCGGTTGGCTGAGCTTCCTTTGTTGGTTATGGGATGCTTTGAAATGCATGTGGCTGTGGATCCACTGCATTGACCCTTAATATTAGCCTATTAGATATATATATATATATATATATATATATATATATATATATATATATATATATATATATATATTATATATATATATATATATAATATATTAGTGATATATATAATAGATATATCTATATAGTGATATATATATATATATATATATATATATATATATATATATATATATATATATATATATATATATATATATATATATATATATATATATATCACTATATAGATATATCTATTATATATATCACTAATATATATATATATATATATATATATATATATATATATATATATATATATATATATATATATATATATATATATATATATATATATATATATATATATCACTATATAGATATATCTATTATATATATCACTAATATATATTTCTATTATATATATTACTATATATATTTCTATTATATATATATTACTATATATATCACTATATATATCACTAATATATATTTCTATTATATACATTACTATATATATTTCTATTATATATATATCACTATATATATCTCTATTATATATATCATTGAATATATACATATCTATCTATATACATATATCTTATACAATATTTTCTATAAAATCTAAAATAAACCCCGATGCTATCTATTTCTAGGGTAGACCCTATCTGTATATATATATATATATATATATATATATATATATATATATATATATATATATATTATATATATATATATAATATATATATATATATATATGACTGTATATAACTAATAACAATAAAATAATATTATATATATAACAATCTCAATAAAATAATAATAAGTATAACGAAATTCAATAAAACAATAATGGTGTATATATATACAACTTGTGCAGTCTAAAAATCCCAATATGTACACGGACCTATTTTATACCAATATTACCGAACATCAACTAATAATGATAATTATAATATTTAACTACGAATATTAGAAAATATTCATTAAGTAATTAAAACGGAATACTACCTACACTCATACCAAAATACGTCAACACGAATGTCATTGAACGTCCCGCATTTCTACATGGGCTTGGGCGCCGTTCGGTACAACTGGGTTCCCTAAAGCTCAATAACATAAATAATAAATAAATAAAACTTCGACAAGGGTTAAGTTGTAACTTGGCCTGGTTTTCCTATTTAGAACATCGCTATGGCTCGGCCTTTCCTATCAGGGCTAACACACTAGTCAAAGCACGCCATTGCACTTTGCGTGCCACGATTCCTGGTCGCCTTGTACTCCAAAACTCCATTATGGCTAAAATCATCTACCGTAAAAATTAAATAAATGATTATTTATACTAATCTAAAATCACCATTTAAATAAAATAAATAAAATAAAAATATTTCGAAATTTTCGTGAAGGGGAGCTACAAATCTACCCACCTTAAAAATAATTTCGTCCTCGAAATTCTAATCCATAATTATTCTTTAAAAATCAATAAGAAGGTCTACATGAACCTTAATCTCCTTAAATTTTAATTCCTCAAAACAATTTATATCTTCCTCCCAGCCATTTCGTAATCCCGAATACTGGAGGACTTCTACCTACCTTTGGCCACACTACTCCTTCAAATTTTATTTCACTAAAACTTTATATTCATCCAACTACTTTAAAATTTCTACAAATAGATGTCTACTGCTTATGGCCTCTATAATCCTTCTCTATCTATCAAACAACCCAAAATCTAACAAGTAACAAATTTACACCAGTAGCTAAGAAATATTGCTAAATTCTAATAAGTGTGACCATTCGTCACTCTACAATGAAAAGGACAGGGAGATAAGGAAAAATAATCGAAAGCGAATAAGAAGTTTCCAGAGCGGTAGAGAGTATCCAACGATACAGACAGAAGGAAAGTCTATAAACCATTGACCTATTTGCTAGATTGGGCTACTCTAGTCCAGTCACTTGCGAAATCGAAGAACCCCTTCGTTTCTTAGAGGGCTTGCAATTCGCACAATGCAGAAGTTCTGTTCTCGAAATTATGAACAAGTTCCATAATAAAACAGAATTTGAGAAATCAAGGTTGTGATCTTTCTCGTGGCTATTTAAACACACAAGCAAAAGATATGAATGCAATGCAAGATCGCCTCGCGACGTCCAAATAGATGGAATAATGGTTACGAAGGACATCACATTCTAAGAGAGTTAGTAGGTATAGGGACCTATTTCAATGGGTTCGATTTTATTGTCTAAATATGGGGGTTTGCCTAGATAGTTTGTACTGGGTCTTAATGGATTCCCTGTCTAGGCATTACTAGTTGGTTGGATAAACCTTGGATTGCATTCTATATGGATTATACAGGATCCCAATGATTTCTACTAGGTTAAGGTAACCTAGAATTGGTTTCCACCAAAGTGGTTGAGCTAAAAGGGCAGTCGGGTAGGTTAAATATGTTTCTAAAGCCCAAAAATGCGCCTTCCGTAACTTTTGTGTTTGAATAGCACGAGAAAACACAATTAAGTGGCACACTAGTGACACGTGCATAGTGGGCTTCGAGTAGATCACAACCATATATTGGGTTGAAAGGTTCGAGTCGAGGTTGAGACTCTAGTTGTAGTCGGAAAGTATACTAGTATCATGGTAAGGATTATAGCTAGTCCTTTCATCCTGAAAATCGTACCATAAAAATAGAGTACAAGGGGACGTGTTTGAGTGGGACATGATATACCTAGATGAAGGTGGACTCGTCTAGGTCATGCATATGAAATTTATTGGAAGGTAACCGCTGGTCTCGTGCTCCGAATATTAATGACACGGCCGGGGACACAAAATGATCTAAATGGAAAGTGGGAGTCCAATGAGAAACTAACTATCATCCTAATGGAAATCATTCTAATTAATCGATAATCCTTGCATACCTTAAAATTCTAGAAGGCTTACAGTCTACCCACCTTAAAAATAGGTCATGGTCTTAGGAATAATGAGGTCAGAAGAATTCCAAAATCCAGGTATTGTACTTCGACTTTTGTTAAATAAGAATAAGACACGATGTAACGGAAATACGATAGATATAAGTCAACTCAAGGATCATTCCTCAATAAATAGAAAACGAGCGTGTAAAATGACACATGGTCGATAGGATAGAATGACTTACTCGTCCACCATATATGAGAGTTTTCGATGGAGTAACCAACTCCAAGGCACAACATAAGAGAAGATTTCTAACAATTGAGTTAAGAGATTCTATTTGTGTCAAACCCGCCAAACTATGGTCACAAGGGTTGTAGTGGTAAGGTATTGCTGTTGACAACTGGTACGTTATAGTGTGATAGGGTATTTAAGCTATGGTATTGGCTAAGCTAGTGACTGTGGTGTTCCAACACTAGTCAGGTCTTAATAATAAAATTTGTACAACTAGGACAATACTTGTTGGAAACCAATCTCAAAATAAGAGTCTTCCATAGTCACAGTAAATGATTAGAGACTCACGACGTTTAGTTGCTTGAGAATAGATAGTCTTCTGGGTTGGCAATTTGACTAAGGATAAAACCCTACTCATTCTCAAATTCAGAAGGCTAGAAGGTCCCGATAACAGTTTGGGGTCAAGAGGAGGACGAGTAACTCAATCACAGGGCTGGTCGATGATAACTACACCTGTGTATACAACTACCATAGCCATGGGGATACTCGGCATCTCTCTACCAATTATGAGCTTCCGTCTTTCCAAATCAGTGGAAGACAAAACAATAGAGTTCAAGGGAGATGTTGTTGAATATAATTTCGTGATTCAAAGGCGAATGTATAATTCAAGAGGAATTGTCAAAGCAATCGTGGATGAGATCCTGGATACCTCTATATCTCAATCCACGTAGGATAATTAAATAAAAAGCGAACCAAATGCATCATGGTTGATCAGACCATAATACACTGATTCTGATTAGAAAATATGTTAGCGGACGTCCCCAATAAACATATGTCTTGAATCAAGCTTGATAAAAGAGTAAGCTTGCAAAACTAGGCTGTGATAGCAGCGTTGGTCAAGATAGCCAAAATATAAGTAGGCAAGATTTTGGAAAGGAGGCACAAGCAGTTCGAGTTTTAAGAAAGTCAAATCCTTACCTGGTGTTATTATTTACATGGTTATCCTACTATCTTCTTATCCATAATGCCTTGGCGACTAATGGGTTATGAACCTTTAAACTCTATATTCTAGGTAAATCTATCGGCGTCAAACAATATCCTCGTCAATAGGTCACAAGGACCACGGAATGCTAGATCGGAAGACACACTACCTAATTTCACAGAACTTCCACTACTATTGGCTTCAGATTTTATAGAACATACAGGGCACTGTCCTATCCTCTACAGTTTCCCTAATTTATAATCCCGTCTGAAGTCATTTCACCGAGGACTACGCCTCGCCCGTAAAATCGGGCTGTGGTAAACCCTTGGTTTCGTAACCCAAATATGATACAAGTCGAACATTACTTAACTCTATCTAATATTGGCTCAAGGATAACTACGATCAAGAGTGGACCACTAGTCATATTTCTAGCAAAATTCTATAACCGATATTTTTCTAATCTAATTTCAACTCTAGGGGTCGTGTCTCGCCAGTGCGCTGCTGGCTGCAGTGAATCTATAGTCTCCAAAATTTAAATAAATGGCGACAGTGCGCTGCTGTCCTGCCAGTATGAGTTAACTAAGATCCTCATAACTATATCTGTAAATAAATCCCTGAGCTTCTGGAGATTCAAACAAGTTGACTATGCAATAAGGCATAAATATTTTCCCTATCAACCTTTAAAATAAAAGATTGAGCGGGGAGGAAATAACTGAAGACAAAAGATATACAAACATTCTAATGTCTATTCCATGTGTATCCGAACATTGAGAAAAACTTTGAACCGAAACTAACTCGAGGTCCGCATGGGGATAACAATAATCAGAATTTATACAAAATATTAATTCCTAGGGCAAATAGAAACTAAATAGGCAGTTCGACTAAGATATGAGGATGATATCTAAGAGGCAAAGAGAAGGATTTGCCCCATTTCATCAAGGTTAGATCATAAATTATATGAAGCCCTGTCTCACCAAGTGAATAATCTATCCACTTTGGATCGTGTCGTCATATCGAGAGATAATAATGTACCTATGGGGATCTGACAAACCATCAACATTAATAACTCCTCATCTAAATTGCATGGCCTAGACTACCCATCGGTAATTTGTATAAGGGACTCATAGTCCTAGTCATTCAATTAAATTAATCCTTGTTCGTGAATGAACATGTTCTAATCGCAGGCTCGCAATAGTACAACTAACTTAAGTACTATCACGAGTTCACATGATTTGCGAAGACCGACCTGCATGGGCCACCACAAAAACTTGTCATGATCCGCACCCATTTTTTTTAAACGGATACGAGACGTGTCCAAGCTAGCCTACGCCGCAGTGTCGGCGGTAGAACGCTGTCACGGCCATGAAGATCAAAATCACAAACAATGCTCATTCACATAATTAATTTAGCTTACAATGATCACAAGTTTTACATTTGTAGAAAAATATAAAGTTGTACAAATAAATGAATGACTATAACTCAACTATCTAGTTAGTCTCTAGGCTTTTGTCTGCAGGTATTCCCGTCACTCCCCAAGCTAAGTGAATCCACGGCTAACCTGAAAATATTGGTTTCCAGTCAGGAATGGAACGAGCACAATTCACTGAATATAATTTCAAATAAAGAAAATGACTATAAGATAAAGGTTTGACATCAATCATGAGTTTTGAAAATAAACAGGAAATACAGAAAACCAATAGCAAATAAATAGACACAAAATACTTTCCCCAACGGTTAGAAGTACCTTTGATATATGATCGGTCTGGGGTGCTACACCGCATGTTCTACGAGGTCTACTTGCAGAAATTAAACAATGTCTACGAGGTCTACTTGCAGAAAATAAACAATGTCTACGAGGTCTACTTGCAGAAAATAAACAATGTCTACGAGGTCTACTTGCAGAAAATAAACAATGTCGACGAGATCTACTTGTAGAAAATAAACAATGTCTACGAGGTCTACTTGCAAAAAATAAACAATGTCTATGAGGTCTACTTGCAGAAAATAAATTCGGTCTACGAGGTCTACTGCATGAAAATAAACACGGTCTACGGTCGGATCACACATCCTTGGTACTTCTCATTCCCGACTCAACAATTTATAATAGAGTATAAAAATCATATAACCAATGACTAATCAATGAAATATAGTAAAGATCAATATCGAAATGCAGACAATAAACTGTACTCGCCTGTGATCCTGTGCTGGTGTAACCGATAATCTGAACCACTCAGAATGCCACAATAGTCAAAACTCGTATAACAGTCCCCGAAAGCTGAAATAAACATTACCAATATTTTTAGAATAGTCAAATTAGTTAGGATTGCCTGTCCTTAAGTCCAATTCTGGACACAGGGGCAAAACGGTAATTTTGGGTCAAAACGGTGTCTGTCGTTGGATCCACTTTGCACCGAAAAATGTGCTAGAGTCAACGGTCTAAAAAGTCATCAAACTATATGTCTACGGATCCAGTTTTTAGATACGAACCCAACCGTATGTCCAAAGTTGGATTCCGGCGGCCCATGCACAAAATCGTCCGTTGAGTGGGACCGTAGGGCCCACAAAACGACGTACGATTCAACTATCTCAGAATTGGACCAAACTTGGCATACAGGACCAGAAAAATGATACGGTCCTGATGGCGTAAGTTTCGTCTCGATCTGACGAGCGTGCACGAAGTAATTGAGAAACTTGCACAGAGGCCGAGACGGTGAATTTCGACGGATACGTATCAAATTCGTCGCGCACACGCGACCAATTTGAATTTCGTCAAAGCCCACACGACCACGAAGTCGTTACGCAGCTTATGATGCTTTTGGTTCACGACCACGTCGCCCGAATTGGCGGGACGCACGTCGTATCGAAGTGTTTTTAATTATTTTTAATATTTTAAAAACAGATTTTCGTCAAACTTCTGAATCGAATAACTTCTCGTAAAATAAACGAAAAATAGTTCTACAAGAAGCGTCTTAATCTCGTATATGTTTTCAATAGGCCTGTTTAAATAGATTTTTATGTTTGACGATCTGCTGTCCAGAAATCGACTTCCAAACAGGGTATTGCGGCTGTTTCTTTCCTGCCCTATTTTTTGAGAGATCGAGTTTTTCTCTCGATTTCGTCTCGATTTCGTCACGAATTTGGATCGATTCGTTACAAACTAATTGGAGGGATTCCTAAAGGGTTATATGGGTGTTCTATAGAACTTTACGGGATCGAATTTTGTGGAATATTCGAAAAGATATGCGATGAAGAAGACTAACCTTGCGCTCATTGCTACTGCTGCGGTTTGGTTTTTGTCCCATGTGCGCACAGTATTCCGACGCGTCGTGGCCGTGCGCGGCCTTGCCCGACGACCGCCAGCCGTCCCACGGTGGCGCAGCAGCGGCACGTGCGTGTGGGGAAGGGTGCACAGGTTTAGGGTTTGGGTTGGAACTCCTCTCGACTACTCGCATATATATATATATATACGGGTTTCGTCCCTCTCTCTGCTGTGTGTGTTAAGGGGATTGGCTCGAGTTAATTGGTTTAACAGCGTAGGACGCGGGTTCAATGGGTTAACGGGCTCGGGTGTAATGGGTTAACGGGCTCGGGAGGCTTGGGCCGGCCTGGCTGCTTCGCCTCTGGGAATAACTGCTCATGGGGTTCGGCCTAGCTCGGTTGGGATTTCTCCTTACTCGCGGTTGGCTGAGCTTCCTTTGTTGGTTATGGGATGCTTTGAAATGCATGTGGCTGTGGATCCACTGCATTGACCCTTAATATTAGCCTATTATATATATATATATATATATTTATATATATTATATATATATATATTTATATATATATATCTATATATATATATATCTATATATATATATATATATATATATATATATATATATATATATATATATATATATATATCACTATATATATATCCATTATATATATCACTAATATATATTTCTATTATATATATTACTATATATATTTCTATTATATATATATATATATCATATATATATCACTACTATATATTTCTATTATATACATTACTATATATATTCTATTATATATATATCACTATATATATCTCTATTATATCTATCACTATATATATCATTGAATATATACATATCTATATATATACATATATCTTATACAATATTTTCTATAAAATCTAAAGTAAACCCCGATGCTATCTATTTCTAGGGTAGACCCTATCTATCTATATATATATATATATATATATATATATATATATATATATATATATATATATATATAGAAAATATATATATATATATAGAAAAATATATATATATATATATATATATATATATATATATATATATATATATATATATATATATATATATATATATATATATATATATATATATATATATATATATATATATATATATATATATATATATATATATATATATGACTGTATATATAATAATATCTAATTTGGCAAACTTAATATAACTAATAACAATAAAATAATATTATATATATAACAATCTCAATAAAGTAATAATAAGTATAACGAAATTCAATTAAACAATAATGGTGTATATATATATAAGTTGTGCAGTCTAAAAATCCCAATATGTACACGGACCTATTTTATACCAATATTACCGAATATCAACTAATAATGATAATTATAATATTTAACTACGAATATTAGAAAATATTCATTAAGTAATTAAAACGGAATACCACCTACACTCATACCAAAATACGTCAACACGAATGTCATTGAACGTCCCGCATTACTACATGGGCTTGGGTGCCGTTCGGTACAACTGGGTTCCCTAAAGCTGAATAATATAAATAATAAATAAATAAAACTTCGACAAGGGTTAAGTTGTAACTTGGCTTGGTTTTCCTATTTAGAACATCGCTATGGCTCGGCCTTCCCTATCAGGGCTAATATACTAGTCAAAGCACGCCATTGCACTATGCGTGCTACGATTCCTGGTCGCCTTGTACTCCAAAACTCCATTATGGCTAAAATCATCTACCGTAAAAATTAAATAAATGATTATTTATACTAATCTAAAATCACCATTTAAATAAAATAAATAAAATAAAAATATTTCAAAATTTCCGTGAAGGGGAGCTACAGCACCGGCTCGAGCTCACGGCGGCTAAGGGGCTCGGCTGCCGAGGCTGAGGGGACTCAGGCGGTGCTCCGCGGTTTAGGCGCCAGCGGCTCAGGGCGGAGTGGCCTCGCCGGGCGGAGCAATGGTTTACGGCTCATGGCGGAGACGCTGCTGCGGGGAAGCTCACCGATCTCGGTCCGGTGGGGGAGCGGCTCAGAAAAATGGAGGCGCGGGGTCGTGCAGCCTCGTCAGTGGTGCCCCGACACAGATCTGGGTCACCCGAGGCACCAAGGAGCGGTCTGTGGCACGAGGAGGAGCCAAGATCGATGTCGAGCGGTGCGGGCTCGGCGGAGGTCCGGATCCGTGGGGATGCGAACGACGTGCGGCTAGGCCTTGTCGACGCCGGGCCGTGCTGCACACATTCGCGGGTCTGGGTCACACGGGACGGAGCTACGGTGGTCCACGGGTAGGTGGGGATCACCGGTGGAGATGCGACGGGGAGGAGCTTCGGCGAGGTTAGGTTTTGATTTTGGGTTGTTGGCTTGAGTCAGATGTTTGAAAGGCTGTAATATTGTTTATGGAGGGTTGTCCGCATCGAACACGGTAATGGTGTTCTATGGTTTGGTGGTCGTGTCCGAGAGTTGGACACGAAATTTGTACTGTGATGTAATGAGCTGGACATACAGAGATGAAGGGATAGATGTGGACACGGATACGGACACCCGAGGACGGACCCGACTGACACAAAGAAGATATTTGACTGGACACAGACACGGCGACACGACTATATTCATTGTGATGATGGCAGTTGGTTGGCTGGCAGGTTATGGTGAAGGTGACGGTGATGGTTTTGGTGGCAAGGGTGCTTGTGTGTGGCCAGGATGATGGTGGTTTGTAGAATTTTTGTGGCGGCTTGGAGTTGTGTTGAGAATTGTTTGGGTGTGGAAAACTAGTTCTCCTTAAATAGGAGATGAATCTTCTAGTGGGATAAGGTCTATAAGTCCTAGTAGATAAGTCTCCGCTTTAATTTAAATCAAATAAATAAATTTAAATCAAAACCCATTAGTAGATAATAACATATTAATTTAAATCAATCATTAATATAATCAAAATCCTTTAAATGATCCCAAATAATAATTTAAGATAATTTTCAATGTTATAAAATAATTTAAATTCTAATAGAAAAATCTTTGCACAAACTTAAATGGAATTTAAATACAAATTGATCTAATCGCAATACTAATAAACGATTGCTATAAAAATGTAAAATATTATTCTATATTTTTAAATAATTTGAATCATATGAATACAAATCAAACTTAGATAAGCGATCAACATAATTTTGAAATATGATTTAATGCTATCACATAGTTTAAATCATATAATTCAAATCAGATTACTATAACAATTCAAAAATAATATTTGGCAATCATATTTTTATTACTCAAAAAAATCATATCTAAAATGTTTTAATAAATCTTTTTATTGAATAAAATTTATTTATGATATCCAAGATCATTTTTCAAAATAAATATTTTGAAAGCCTAATAATTTATAACCGAATATTTTGTAATGCTAATAATAAGATTTCAAGAATAATTATTCTTGAAAAAGTAAATGGTAATCGCCATCATAAATTCTAATTAGTTTTTGAACACAAAAATAATAGCAAATATCTTATACTAGGAGATAAAATATAATTTTTATTTTTTGAAAATGAATTAAAATAAAAGAAATTTCAAAGATCCGGGAAGAGGGGTTACAAATCTACCCACCTTAGAAATAAATTCGTCCTCAAATTTAAAAATAATTAGGATAACATGAAAAATAATATATTATAATGGAAAATAATTTCTCAATTTAATAGAATAAGGGTTTTATTAGTCGAGAAGGACGAGATTGGAAGATGAACGATAAATATGGTTGGCCTGATCCAATTACAGTCAACATGGTCTAGTTACGACCGAATTTTCTAAAGAATGATCAAGGTTCTAGATGCAATCTAAACAAGGCTACAGTCTCATAGATATAAGTTAAGATGCAGTCACGATTAAGGTTAATCATGCAAGTCATCCATGCATGATAAAATTAGAAAGTTGGCACGAGCATGAACAAGGTCAAAATAGTTATGACCAAAGTTGGAATGAAAGTATAACCTTAGCTACGATTTAGTTGAAATTATAGGCACGAATATAGTTTAGTCTTGATAAAATGGTTTACTATCGATCAAAATTGAAATCATCTGGGTACGAACAATTAGTTAAACGAAATTATTTAGGCACGATCCTATAATCGAATTCTAGGATGGCAGGCAAATCGGCACGATCGAAATCGTTCTAACACGATCGATTGTGTAGGCATGATCATAGAATCAAACCTAGGAAAGGATACGAATTTGACTCGATCGAAATATAATAAAAGGAGTCTAGTTATGGTCTAAATTGTTCAAGGATGATCCAATCCAAAAATGCTTCAAATATTTATCCACAATTATTTAGGCACGAGTTTAGAATCAAAATCTAGATATGTTTAGGAATCAAGTCGAAAGTATATTAAAGGATGACAATCTGAAAAATAGAAGGATAAGAAAGGAAGGGAGAGTTACCGGTTTATTGAGAAGATTGTGACCAGGAATAAGCGCAAATCAATTTAAAAACTTAATAGTTATTTTCCAATAAGACGTAGTCTCTATGGTATTTGAAACTCGTAAACATGATCGAAGTTATTTTACCGAGAATTTATGCCTCGCCAGGGTACAGCTAGCTGCAATAAACTCTTGATTCCATGACTCAAGCAAGGATACGGTAACGAATACCCTATCAACTCTGTCCAATCTGGACAAAATAGCTTAAAGACGAAGATAGGGCGATCAAGATATAGCTTTGACAACATTCGATAACTTATACTTACTCAAGATTACTTTAACTTAGGGATCATGCCTCGCCAGTACGCTGCTGGCTGCAATGAACCCACAGTCTCCATAAGTCAAATAAGTGGCAACAGTGCGCGGCTGTCTGCCATCATTAGTCATCAAAATTATTCCAACTATATCCTCTAAGAATATCAAAGGAGTTTAAAAAAGTGCAAGCATCTGTTCTTCAAGTATAAGATTCAGCTTCTTGAAAAGAAAAATAATTGATTAGGAAGGATGATGATCGAAGTCGAAATAAGTAAAAATCTTTAATCCTTATTTCATGAATATTTAATATTCAACGATTGAGAGGAACCACTAAACACTGTTTCCCTTTAGGTTGCACCAATGCAGAAATATACGCAGGTTACGCTAGAGTAGGAATAGGCACAGGTTGCGCCAGTACAGAAATATGTGCAAGTTACGCCGGAACAGGAGCAGGCACAGGTTGTGCCAGAGAAAAAAAGGCTAAATAGCGCTTTCCTTTATTTTGTCCAGCAGTGTGTCGAGATAAAGTATTCTTCGAATTTAGAATTGGAGAAGTGGAGGGGTTAGCCAAAAGGCTGTTTCCCTTAGGTTGTGCCAGGGCAGTAATGTGCGCAGATTGTGCTACAGCAGGAATAGGCATAGGTTGCTCCTTAGAGGAAAAGGCCAAAGGGCACTTTTCTTTGTTTTGGACAACAGTGTATCGAGACAAAGTCTCCTTAAGTTTCAGAATCGGAGAAGTAGAGGAGTTAGCCAAAATGATGTTTCTCTTAGGTTGCGCCAGGGTAGTAATATGCGCAAGTTGTGTCGAAGCAGCTGGTTGTGCCATTGAAGACTTAGGAGTCCAGACAGAGCGCGTCTTGCTCTTAACAGTGGCAGTAGTGCACTTGGCACCCCTAGTATTGATCATGGCCTCGTAGGCTGTCTGGTCGAATTGAACGATCAGGGCCTTCTGCGTTTTGTCGATCGACGCAGTATCAAATTGAGTTATCACTTTCTCGTCGGAGGAGAAAGTCGTCCCCAGCAGAGTCTCTATTTTGTTTGCAAAAACAAAAAGAAAAAAATTCTATTTCTACAAACTGAGAAAAATTACAAACAGTACAATTGATTTCTGGAGAAGTACAACTATAGGAATCTGATTAGAAGACGACCACTTTATCCCTTGGATGATGTCATATCGAAGACATGAGCCTCTGGAGTACGCAACAGCACTTTAGCTGGAGAATATGATCATTCGTGATGCTTTGAGACTGATTTGAAACTCTATTTATAGGGTTCTTGAAATAACTGTTTAGCAGTTATTCTGGGTTGTGCGCACTTCAGGTCGCGTGCCTCTTGTTCACTTGTGCGAGCGGTTGACGTATGGTGTAGCCATCCTTTCCGAAATTTTTGAAATATTTTTATTTCAAGTGGTGATTTTAGATTGTTATAAATAATTAATTAGTTAATTATTACGGTAGATGACTTTAGTCATGGTTAGGAATTGGAGTACAAGACGACTAGGAATCGTGACACGGATAGTGCAGTGGCGTGCCTTGACTAGTGTATTAGCCATGCTAAGGGAGACCTGTCCATAAGTGTGTCCTAATTAGGAAAACCAGGCCAAGTTGCGAGATAATCCCTATAAATGGTTTAATTAGTTATTTATTAATAATTTGACTTTTAGGAAATTCGGTTATACCAAACTAGTCCGGACTGGGCCCGAACCAAGCCCACGCCCGTGAAGGCTTACAATGAGTCCTAAGACGTCCATACTGTATATACATATATCTGGTATCTTATTTTGTCTAGTGAGTGATTATAAATATATATATATATATATTTTATATATTATATATATATATATATATATATATATATATATATATATATATATATATATATATATATATATATATATATATATATATATATATAAGCTCTCGTCTCCCTTGAGAGGAGCGTCGCGCTTGTGAACCCTAATCTTCCACCGACTCCGGCTAGGCCTCTGGCCGGGCCGACGTCACCCATACGATCGGACCGCTTGACCGTCGTGTTTCACTTTTGAGGATTCATGGCGTCGAAGACTTTCGCGGAGGGTGGTTGGGGTGGCCTCGGCGCCGCAGTCAATCTCTATCTGTGCTCCTTCGTTTTTGAAGGGGGTCCCTATCGTCTCCTTTTCAGAGGATGATGAACAGATCTTGGTCCAGCCTTTCAAGTTTGCTCTGATCGAGAAATTTTCTCATGCTCGGCCTTCGATCAACGTGATCCGGAAAGCTTTTATGGGTTTCCAGTTTGCTGGAGACGTGAAGGTTGGGGTGATCGACCCTAAACACATCATTATTCGGCCTATCCTTGAGGTAGACTTTCTCCGACTCAGGGCCAGGAAGATGTGGTATGTATCGCGAGCTCCGATGTCGCGTGTTTCGTTGGTCTAAGGACTTCTGTGCCACACATGAATCGCCTTTGGCCCCAACGTGGGTTTCCTTGCCTGGTCTCCCTCATTAGCTGTTTACCAAAAATGCTTTGTTCTCTATTATTCTCAGTATTGGTACTCCCCTCAAGCTTGATAGAGCCATGGAAGAATTTTCTAGGCCCAGTACTGCAAGAGTTTTCGTTGAAGTAGATGCAAGTAATCCCCTACCCGCCGATGGTGCGCATAAATTTGCCTAACGGCAGGACAATTTCGCAGAAAATTGAGTACAAAAATATTTTGAAGTACTGCTCGATCTGCAAACACCAAGGACACATGCGGGACTCATGCAAATACCATGTGCCAAATAAAGCAAACCCCCCTCAACAGAAGAATAAAGAGATAATGGTTGCGGTCATCAATAACTCCTCTAGTGGTAATCTTGCTGCTGCTCAGGGAGAGACTTCTAATCAGGCCATTAACGCGGCTGACATTAATATTGCTGCTGAACAGGGAGAGACTTTGAATCAGGCCATTAATGAGACTGACATTAATTCTCAACCACCAGAGGTTATTTGGTTGGCTACCTCAGCAGATGGGGAGCCTATAATTGGAGGCTCGATTCCCGAACAAGGAATTATTCCTCCTACAGCCATTAATCCACACATCAACTCTCCCCCCTCCCCTCATCTATTAACGCTGCCTCCACTCAGTCCAGCTCCACATCCTTCTGTAAACCCTTCCAACACTGAGCAAGCGGATCCTGTAGAGGAAGGCGAGTTCCGCTCGTGGGCGGATGAAGTTGACGCTGCTGATCGGCATCTCGAAGAGGAAGTGATTGAGAGACCACTTGTTGACGTTGCTGCACCAGTCGGAGAGGCTACGAAGGTGGTGACGGATCAGGATGGCCTCAACCTAGGTGAGATGATCCCCACGCAAGAGACTCAACCATCTAGACCCTAGATCCCCAAGGCGACCAAAAGAAAAAGAAAGTTGCACCCCCCGTAGTGCCTCGCATTCTTCGATCCTCATCTAAGGTCACTAACACTCAGCCCTCATCATCCTCTAATGATTAAACTTCTCTGTTGGTCGGGGGATTGCCAATCCGATGGCTTTTAAAAGACTTAAATCTTGTGTCGAACAAACAAAGTTTCTATAGTTATTATCATTGAACCTAAGGTTCAGTCAAAGAAGCTTCTATTTTTCCAACTCAAACTGGGTTTTCAAAGCTCTGTTAGCAACTACAAAGGCAATATTTGGATCATGGCTCGGAATGGATCGTCCATTTCTGTGGTTGACTTTTGTGTTCAATGTCTTACGATTACTGTTTCTTCTCCGCTCTTGCCGGATATTGCCTTACTATCGGCTGTGCATGGGAGTAAAACCAAGGAGGGCAGAAGACTCCTTTAGAATCAAATTTTGATGGTCCGACAATGATGGAATTACCCATGGTTTGTTAGTGGTGACTTTAATGCTATTACTAGTATGGAGGAGAAGTTTGGAGGCCTACCGCCCTACTCTGTGTTTATGAAGGAGTTTCAGGAGTTTTAATCTGCTGCTGGCCTACAAGAAGTCCCATACACAGGTAACCGCTTCACTTGGGTTGATAGGGAATGTGCGTCACCCAAGATGGGCTCTCGGCTAGATAGGGTCCTGCTAGATTCTAAATGGCTAGCGTGGGCCCCCCTTTCGGCGTCTACTCATTTAAATAGATCAGAATCGGATCATGCTCCTATTTTATTATCTATTAAGAGTGAGAAGCCATCGTCTCCTCGGCCATTTCGATTCCTGCATTTTTGGAAAGATCATGATACCTTCCTATCGGTGGTGGAGGCAGCCTGGAACTTCGTTGATCATGTCAACAGTTTAGTCCAAGTTGGTCTTCGTCTGGGTGCTACTAGAAAGGCTCTTTCCTCTTGGAGCCGTGCTATATTTAGTGATATTTTTCAGGAAGTTAAGAAGGCTGAAGACGCAGTGACCTCGATTGAAGCTGATTATGAAATGGATCCTTCTCTTCGGCCTCAATGGTTGTTGGCTCGGGCCAATTTGAAACAACGACTCCGCATAGAAGATGCTTATTGGAAGCAAAAAGCTCAAATAAAGTGGAATAAGAAAGGTGATAAGAACACTAAGTTCTATCACTCATGTGTGTCTTCCAAACGCAATCGTCTACATATTCATCATATCCTATCGGCAGATGGTACTACACTCTCCTTCTTGCAAGACATTCAACGGAAAGCTAATGACCATTATCGCAAGGTATTTACCTCCCCTCACACTGTTATTGAAGAAGGATATCTTGATCATATTCCTTGTATTATCTCGGATGAGGATAACAATGCTTTGATTGCTAAACCTTCTATGGAGGAATTATTTTCTATTGTGAAGAGTATGGACCCTTGTAGTTCTTTGGGCCCGGATGGATTTTCAGGATCCTTCTTCCTAGCATGCTGGCCGATCATCAGCAAAGATATTCTTGAGGTGGTATGTTTATTTATTATGGCTTTGCTCTGCCGAAATCTATCACTAGTACGTTTTTGCTTCCAATTCCTAAATCTAAACATCCTAAAGTTCTCAATGACTATCACCCGATTAGTTTGTGCAATTTTGTTAACAAAATTATATCAAATTATTGGCAATGAGGCTAGTAGCTATTCTACTCCGCATTATCTCTCCGGAACAAAGTGGTTTTGTTCAAGGAAGAGAAATTGTCGATAATATTATTATGGCACAAGAAATAATTTCGGCTATTGATCATAAGCATTGGGGAGGAAACATGGCAATTAAACTTGATATGAGCAAGGCGTATGATCGGATTAGCTGGGCTTTCCTCTTGCGGGTCATGAAGTAGTTTGGATTGTACGATGAATGGAGGTCTATGATCCTTCATTTGGTAGACAATATTTGGTTCTCTACTCTCATAAATGGGAGGACGTTGGGATTCTTTCATGGCCAATGTGGTATTCGACAAGGTGACCCGATCTCGCCATCATTGTTTATTATTACTTCTAAAGCTCTGAGTAGAAGCCTAGTTCGCCTGAACTCCTCCACTGGCTTCTCAGGCTATTACTCGCCGAGAGGATGTCCTAGGGTGTCACATCTTGTGTATGCTGATGATTTGCTAATTTTTCAGGAGCAGACAAACGTTCTGTACAGCTACTTATGCAAGTTATCAGCAGCTATGAAGCAAACTCAGGACAACGGGTGAATGCTATAAAATCGGCCATATTACTATCCGAGAAAATTTCGAATGATAAGGCAATAGAGCTACAACATATGACTGGATTTCAAATCCAACAAGGTTTTCTGGTCTATTTGTGATGCCCTATTATGACTGGTACAAGAAATGCAATGATGTATGATGAGTTGATAGGCAAAATCCATGCGAGGATCTCTGGCTGGAATAACAAACTCCTCTGCTATGGTGGCAGGTTGGTCCTAATCAAGGCTGTTCTCACTTTTATGCCTGTTTATTATTTATCTGCATGTAATCCTCCTACTTCTGTGTTGAATCGAATTGAGAGCATATTTGATAGTTTCTTATGGGGATCGAAAGATGGCATGCCAAAGAGATCTTGGCTCCGATGGGAGCGTGTGGCTCGAACGACAGTTGAAGGAGGTCTTGGCGTTCGACGTCTAGGGGATGTATTGGATGCGATGATGGTCAAGCTATGGTGGAAGCTTATATCGACTAATTCTCTTTGGGCACGGTTTATGAAGGCCAAGTATTATACTCATTCTCATCCCCAACAAGTAGAGCTTACCTCGGCTGCGTCACATTTTTGGAAGCGTTTAATTCGTGGGAGACAATTAGGCGAAGACTTCATTCTTGAAGATGACCAAGGCAATTTCTCATGGCTCCCTAACCCTTCCAGGAAGTTTTCGATTACTTCGGCATGGAATCAGATACGCGGCCAATTTCCTCAAGAGGTATATTTCAAAAACATCTGGAATAAGTGTATGCCTTCTAAGTGGTCGATATTACTTTGGAGGATTCTCTTCAATAAGTTGTCGACGGATGACAATATTCAGAAAATTGGTTTCTCTATGGCCTCGGCTTGTCACTGTTGTCCTAACCCTGTTGGGGAGACAGTGCTTCATATCTTTGGTGAAGGTGACTTAGCTTCATCGGTGTGGAATTACTTTCAAGTAGTTATCGGAGTTAGATCGAGGAGAGCTGATATGTTACAAAGATTCCAGAGCTGGTAGTGGAAACGTAAGAAGCATGCTAAGCAAGTTGTAGTAGGCGCCATATGCTGGGTATTATGGAAAAATCGCAACAAATGGCGTTATGAAGCTTACTCCTTCTCCAGTGTCCAGCTGATTTCTGAAGTTAAACGTCAAGTGAAGAAAGCTATGATTCGTTGTTCTCATGTCGAGCTTCCTATTTTGTAGTTAGCTCTCTTAGCTCTTTTGTAAACCTTTTTGACAATGGAATAAAAGCTTTGTTTATATATATATATATATATATATATATATATATATATATATATATATATTATTGCTATTAAATATATGTTAATTTGAAATAGTAATATTTTTTTCTTAAAAATGTTCTTTTAGGTTGTGGGGAAATTGTCAGGCTAATATATACACTTGTATGTACACCTAATATATATATATATATATATATATATATATATATATATATATATATATATATATATATGAATTATTGTATTATGAGGTTTCCTTAAACTAATAGGTTTGAATAAGGTATTCAGACTATATATATAATATATATATATATATAAAATATATATATATATATATATATATATATATATATATATATAATATATATATATATATATATATATATATATATATATATATATATACTCCTAAGAATGGGCCATACCCTAAGAATAGATATTATTGAGAGTTGTATTTCTATTAAAAATATTTATTTAGATTTTTGGAGATTTATTATATAAGTAAATATATGAGTATATATATATATATATATATATATATATATATATATATATATATATATATATATATATATATATGTATATATATATATATATATATGTATAACAAAAGAAAACATAAGAGGAAAGCCCAGCCCAACCCTCAGGCCGATCCGCCAAGCTTCCCACAAAGGTGCTCGGCCAACCGAACACCCCAAGCCAGCTCTCGAGCCTAACTTCCTGTAAACCCAGGCCACAGCCAATGCAGCCCCAAGCCATTTCCCCAACAGCAGCAAAGTGAAACCTGACCCACACAGCGTGGTTATATATATAATTGTATAGAGAGAGCCGAACGGAGGAGAAGGATTCGATATACAAAACCCTAAACGATCGCCATGCCATGCCACCCTGCTGGTTGGGCAACCACCCCGACCCCGTGTGCGCCGCCGCCGTACGCGCCACCGTCGTGAGCCACCATGGACCACTGGCCGGACGTCCTCGCATGCGCAGAATAGAGCAAGACAGCAGCAGCGACAATGCGTCGGGCTGACTTCGCAGCAGGCTCGCGACCTACCCACGCAACATTTTTCTGATCCAATTTTGCAGGTATACACCCAACCTATACCACTTCAATTATCTTCAAATAGATTTAAATATAGTACACTAGATTGATCAGAAAATCAGCACAAACATCACGGAAAATCCTGTTCAAAATAGAACATAAGACAGTCCACCCACCCTGTTCGAAGATCGATTCCAATCAATCTTTAATAGTTTAGAAGTTGTTCTTGAATACAGTTTAGCCCACTATAGAACTCTAAAACCCTTCAGATAGATTAATTTTTCGATCTCTGTATAAAGAGTAATTGGATTGCATAGTTACCGAAAAACATGTTTTCAAACTTGTGATATTTTAATAAACTCTCCGGTAAGACGTGCGTCCCGTTAATTCGGGCGACATGGTCGCGCAATTTAGCATCGAAAGGCGCGTACGAATATTGCGGATGTATGGGCTTTGATAGAATTCAATTGGTTGCGTGTGCGTGACAAATTTGATATATATCCGTCGAAATTCACCGGATCGACCTCGTGCAAATTTTCTAATTACTTTGTGCACATACTCACTCGAACAAAACTTACGCCAACAGGACTGTATCATTTTTTCTAGTCCTGTATGCCAAGTTTGGTCAGATTCTGAGACAGTTGATCGAATCGTCGTTTGCGGGCCCTACGGTCCGACTCAACGGGCGATTTATGCATGACATACCGGAATCCACTTTGGACATACGGTGGGTTCGTATCATCAAAACGAATCCGTAGACATATTTTGATGACTTTAGAGACGATTGATTCTGGCACATTTTTCGTTGCAAAGCGAGACCAACTACGTACACCGTTTTGACCTAAAATTAACGTTTTGCCCATGTGTCCAGAATTGGACTTAAGAATAGGCAATTATAGCTAATTTGACTATTCTGAGAATATTGGCATTGTCTGTTTCAGCTTTCGGAGACAGTTGTGATATTTTGACTTTATGGCTTAGCAGTTAACTATATTTTGTTGGATCTGCGTGCAACCTCCAGGCAAGTATAACTTGCCTCCCTCTACAGTTTATTTACATGCATATTTCATATTATATAGTTTTACTAGTGGATTATTGACATATGATTTATACATGCATGCTAGCACACATATATATAGTCATTGTTTATAGTTATCTTTGTAATTCATATTGGATATATGTATATAGTTTTTGTTCATAGTTATTTTGTAGTTCATATTGGATTGGTTCTCTTGTGTATCTTGATCGGGTCATGTCGTGTCATCACCTGAACTTGGACTGATTCGCATCGTATCATAGGATGAATA
The DNA here is from genome assembly GCA_029216955.1 of Iris pallida. Classification (NCBI taxonomy): domain Eukaryota; kingdom Viridiplantae; phylum Streptophyta; class Magnoliopsida; order Asparagales; family Iridaceae; genus Iris; species Iris pallida. The sequence goes on along the minus strand of JANAVB010016400.1, from coordinate 3,120,922 downwards.
ATCATAACGGAACTGTTGTACTTTGAATTTTTGAAGCTAACCTGCGAGTGCACACTAGGGAGAGGGTTAGTAGATATCTGTACCTTGATTCCTGAAGCTAACCTGCGAGTCCACACTAGGGGCAAGGGTTAGTAGTTATTTGTCCGCACCTGTGAGTCCATACTAGGGGCGAGGATAATTTTTTGAAGCTAACCTGCGAGTCACACTAGGGGCGAGGGTTAGTAGTTGTTCAAACCTACGAGTCCACACTAGGGGCGAGAGTTGAGTATTCGATTAGTTATTTGTTGACATCGTGACATCGTGTTCTCTTGTTCTCCTCCAGCAGTTCGTTATGCGTATGGTTCTTTCAGTCGTGTGTAGTCGTATTTTCGTGTTGATTGGTCTTTTCTCGTTTATTTCCTGTATTTTCTTTATTGCATGATAAACTGCTAGATAGGCATGTTTGTATGTATGTTACTTGACCCCTGAGGACCTGAGTCTCTTCAGGTTAGTGATTGCATGGAGTTAGCTAGTAGTTCTGGATGGCGGATGTAATGATACGCTTGCGGGATTCAGGTATCGTTATTACGTTTGTTATCCTTTCGTGCTTTACATTCCTTCTCATGATATCTTGCTTATTGATTCAGTTTAGAGACTCTTATTATATTCCTTGGAGTCTCATCGGACATAATGCTAGTGGGCTGCGACCACGACACATAGTGTTCATTCATGTTTCATACACTTATTGTGGATTTGAGATATAGATTTGTTTGCCATGATTTGGTTGTTTACCATAGCCTGATAGCGTTTATGTATTCGAGTCGGGCTGGAGTCCGCTTTGATGCGTAGCTGGCTTGCTCACGAGCCCGCGTCCGAAAACGGGTACAAGACGTGGCTGTTTGTCTAATCGGGACGAGGGTGTTCCCTTCTTGATCAAGACATATGGCATCGTTTGATTGAGATGTGCAGGTCATGGACAGTATAGTGGGCACGTTCTGCGAAGTTAGTGCATGCGCGCCACATCACCTGCTCTGGATACAGTTCAATCACTTTGCACGAGCTTCATCAGGTTGCGCGAGGACGCAACCT